>JAKTTV010000017.1:0-203826 GCA_030581635.1 Clavispora carvajalis | reverse complement strand
CTGCGGGCCGCCCGCGCATCCGCGCGCGCATCCGCGCGCGCCTGCGCCTCGTCCTCCAGGTCCAGCGCAAACGGGTCCTCGTGGTTCGCCGCGGGCGGCGCGCCCGCCAACTGCGGGCACGTGTCCACGATCGACGCCACCGCCTTCTCCAAGTTAAGGGTGTAGAAGTGGAAGCCGCGCACGCGGCCCGCGGTGCGCGCGGTCACCTGGGCCACGATGTCGCTCAACACCTCCACGCCGATGCGCTTGACCGCGTCGTCGTCGGCCGCGGCCGCGTCGATGCGCGCGGCCACTGCGGGCGGCACGCGCGCGTGCGACAACTTGGTGGCGCGCGAGAACACCTTGTAGGTGGTGACCGGCATCAAGCCCGGGATGAGCACGGTGTGCTGCAACACCGGCGACCGGCGGAGCATGGCCTCGTACGCCACAAAGCGGTCCACGTCGAAGAACAACTGGGTGATGATGAAGTCCGCGCCCGCGGCCACCTTGGCCTCCAAGTACGGGAGGTCGCGCGCCGGGTCCTGGCCCGCGCTGTCGGCGCCGTCCACGTGGCCCTCGGGGTAGCCCGCGACGCCCACGCAGAAGTAGTCGCCGTGCTGCGCGCGGATGTAGCGCACCAAGTCCACCGCGGTGTGGAAGCTGCAGTTGGGCGTCCAGTACTCCTTGGTGCGCGGCGGGTCGCCGCGGAGCGCCAAGATGTTGCGGATGCCCGCGGCCTTGGCGCGCGCGAGCGCGTCGTCAATCACCTCGCGGTTGGTGTTGGTGCACGTCAAGTGGAGCACCGTGGGCACGCCCAACTCCTTCTGGCACGTGGCGGCGAGGTCCAACGACTTTTCGGCGGTGCTGCCGCCGGCGCCCCACGTGACCGTCACGAAGAGCGGGTTGAGTGCCATCATGCGGTGGAGCCGCGCAAGAAGGTTGCGGAACCCGGCGTCGGTCTTGGGCGGGAAAAACTCAAACAGGCAGAACTGTTCTCCGGGCTGGAGCGCGCGGATGCGCTCGACAACGGTGGGCATGGTCGTGGTGGGTATGGTGGGAGGCACTTTGTACTGGGTAGTTGGTGTAGCTAGTGTAGTAGTTGGTGTAGCTGGTGCAGTTGGTGAGCCGGTGTAGTTGGTGAGCCGGTGTAGTTGGTGTAGACGATGTGAGTCAGACACTATCGGTGGCGCGCACGCCTTATGTGGAGAATAGGTGCGCAGTGGGAAATGCGGTGGATCGCACTTAGAATCTCGGGCTGGAGGCTCACGCTGTTGAGGAAAGCCTGTGAGACAGATGCGGACGCGAGTTGTAATGACAGGCTGTTGCAAGTAGAGAAGGGGATTTAGAGATTGTCTAGGGCAGTCTCTAGTCCGGGTGGTCTAAAGCGAAGCCTAACAGTAGTCACACTCACGGTGCATGTTACAACACTGTTCAGTTGTCAGCCGTGTGATTGCCGGACTCAGAGATAGATTGTCACAGTGCACCGTTCTCTTGCGCCCTGTATTTCTGGCCGGCCTGATCGCTAAATGCGAAACAATGTGTTGGTGCATCCATCGACAGTTCCACAGAAATCAGGACAGTAGCCATATCAGGTCAATTGCCACAGGACAATAGCCACAGAACAATAGCCACAGAACAATAGCAAAATCAGGACAATAGCCAAATCAGGTCAGTTGACACAAGAGACCCAATGAGCAGATCAGTTGATCGGTCAGCAAGATGGGCCAGGTATTGCAGCAAAAAACAATAGTCGACAAGATCAAAAAAAACATGCTTTGATACCTATAGCATTCTATTGATGCCTCGAAACTATCATCTCCGCAATTAAACGTATAAGGGGGAAATTTGTCCTTCAGGCTCTCTTCGTTTCCTTCAGGCTCGTTCCCTTCAGGCTCTCTTCGTGTCCTTCAGGCTCTCTTCGTTCTTTCGGGCTCTCTTCGTTCTTTCAGGCTCTCTTCGTTTCCTTCAGGCGCGTTTCCTTCAAACGCTTCTCTCAACCGATATTGATGTGGCCAGGCTTTTTCACAGTACGTAATTTGGTGTGCTGCTCGGCAATCATGGTAGATTGTTGACACTTCGGAGTGCGAGCTTTGCCCTTTTCATCCACCCTGGTGTCGTGTGTTCTACGTACTCTCAATGTCTATGATTTATGTTCACAGTAAGTAAGCGCATCACCCCTTGCAATCCAGTGCAGACATTGTACCAACGACTCGGGCCACTTAGCCGAGAAACGCGCTGCAGAACTTCATCCACCGCATCAAAGACAGTCACGTACAGTCTACATCAGACGGCAGGCATCCAACCCAGTCCATGAATCAACAAGTAGAATCTATATCAAGTTAAACCCCTTTTTAGCATCTAGCAGGCTCTCCCGTCATTTACACAGCACTGTATTCGCCACGATTGCTGTTTCCAGACACCTTCTCCACAATCTCACGCACAAACGCAGGCAAGCCACGCAAAAGATCCACGAAGTTCTCCAAGACCTCACGCAATGCCAGTCCAAAGTCGATCAGGTTCCCGCGGCTGTACTGGAACCAAGCTCCGCCCACTATGTAGATGCTCAAGAAAAGCACCACAAAAATGAAGCCCCAAGTAAACCAGCCCCACAGCTCACCGTCTGCACGTGAGTTGTGCCGCGTCAAACACGCGGCTTCGGTACGGAACTCGCCCTTGAATGAGGTGGTGTCCCACGACGTAATGTTAAACTTTTCGCCGCCGTTTTTGTCGCAAACAAACGTGATTTCCGCATCCACCAAATTGGGTCCCCACGTTGCTCCAGTGTATTCCACTATGACCCCGCTCTCGTGGTCAGAGAATGTCGTATACGATTTGGCGAGGTTGGCGTTGAATCCAATCACCTCGGCCAACACGTCCTTGTCGCCATTTTGGATCTTCTTGACGCCGCACAAGTCGGAGTTTTCCGGACAAGTGTCGCTCTTGTCAACGTTTTTGCACACCCCTAATGACCAGGACAAGATTGTCTTCGAAGGCGGCGTGTCAAGAGTGGTTTCGGCAGTGTAGACGCCTTCGATTGCCTTGAAGTTGTAGTGCTCAAGTTCTTTGGCCGAGCAGTCAAGCGCCCATGCTTGAGTTGCCAAGGTGGCAGCAAGTAGTATAGCCGGAATATTCATCGTAAACAAACTGAAGTGAAAGAGTAGATAGTGCGTAGAGGAGTTGCTTGAAGCGGCAAGTTAAAGGAAGCAGTAGCCTCGTGGAGATTTGGTGCACGGGTGTGGTGCGGCGCGGAGACGCAGGATGGAACCTTCCTTATCTAGTGCCTTGAGCGAACGGAAAAGTTCAGTTTGAGCCGAGAAGCAAAGGTTGTTTAAAAGTACGACAATTGAAGAGCAAGGTAAAGGTCTACTATACCAGCTGCTTTTGGCTGGGACAGGCTTGCTTGCCCAACTGCTCTAACGTTATACGCTACAAAATTGCAGTAATGTGCGGTGTCTGATATCTTTCTCTGATCAGGTTGCGTTCTCATCACTTCAAGATTTTTAAGACTCCGTCGGCCAGAGGTAGGCTATTTCGCTGTTGCGTCATCTTGATGCCATTCGCTGCGCCTGGTTTATTGCTTCTTGCCCGGCAGAAACTATCGAATCTTTGTCGAAATTCGGTAAGGTGTATCGCGCAAACGTAGGCGAACTGCCAAAGGAATTCCCGCTCGGCCTCGACGCATTTAAAGTTGTAGTGTTGGGTTAGTTTTCGCATATTCAAGGTCGGTGCGAAGTTTACCCCACAAATCGTCATTAGGGAAGAGAGGATTATCGGAAACACAACATGTCAGCCATGGAGTGTGATGTATAATATGGAGGGACAATCTCCACAAATATGAAGAGCTGAATCCGAGAGCATTAGAGATCTCTGGCAGTCTGGAGTTTTACAATTGGCAAATTCCATTTGTAAGTCATGCATATATAGCCTTCCGCATAATCGGCGGTGACTCGCTTGACTGCTTGTGACTCCTGCTTATCTTGACTTTCCACCTTTCGTCCAAAATGCGCTGCCGGTAGATCAGGCACAAACACTTTTCTCGTATCAGCCTCTCTGCGCTCTTTGTAATTAAGCTCGTGGCTTGGCGATCGTAACTTTCTTTGTCGTATGTCGTCATATGACCGAAGCGGCACCACGAGTGACCAGCGCCGAAAATTATCCAATTACTTCAACGGTCATGTAGTCCATGATGTTCTGATCATTTTGGGGGTTTGCCGAAACCGCTCAACAACCGAAAAGCAAAAGACTTTGACTATTGAAAAGTGGTTCTTGACCCCACCATTTGCACCCGAGGATGCGCACCATGTGACGCTATATAAAAGCACCACTTTCCAGTGTGGTTTCTACATACAACATTGTTCATAAGAGCTCCACGAAACCACTGCTCTAAGTTCAAAGTCCCCCGTAACCCCTCGTCGTGAAAACTCAATAAACTCTACTCGTGAGAGCAGCCTTACAGATCTCCATACTACTCCATTCGCCATGGTTAAAGTTACAGTCTGCGGTGCTGCTGGCGGAATAGGCCAGCCGCTCTCTCTACTCCTCAAACTCAACCCCCAAGTGTCACATTTGGCATTGTACGACATTGTCAACGCTTTCGGTGTCGCTGCAGATCTTTCTCACATCAACACGCTGGCCGTGGTCACCGGCCACCAACCGGCAGATAAGGGCGATAAATCCGCCCTCAGGGAATCCTTGAAGGACAGCGACATAGTGGTGATCCCAGCTGGGGTTCCCCGCAAGCCGGGAATGACCCGTGCGGACTTGTTTAACATCAACGCTCTGATCGTGCGGGACTTGGTCAGCGCTGTGGGTCAAACGTGTCCGAAGGCTGCAATCTTGATAATATCCAACCCTGTCAACGCCACGGTGGCGATTGCAGCTGCTGTGTTGAAGAAACAGGGCGTTTTCAATCCGCGTAAGTTGTTCGGTGTCACCACCTTGGACTCGGTGCGGGCGGAGACGTTTTTGGCCCCATTGGTGGACGAACAGCCGGAGTCTCTCCGCGGAAAAATATCCGTGGTCGGAGGCCACTCGGGCGACACTATTGTGCCGCTTGTGGGATTTGATCGTTCGCTTCACTCCAAATTGTCTTTGGTTTCCGCAGAGGATTACGCCGAGTTTATAAAACGGGTACAATTTGGCGGTGATGAGGTGGTGAAGGCGAAAAACGGGACAGGTTCTGCCACGTTATCCATGGCTTACGCTGGTTACCGTTTCGCATCCAATGTACTAGCGTCTTTGACCAATGGGACGGAAAAGATTGCCGTCCCAGACTCAGCGTATATCCACTTGGCCGGAAATAACGGTGGGCCGAAGGTGGCTTCCACCTTGAACAACGTACAGTTCTTTTCCGTGCCTGTGCATTTGCAGAACGGCGAGGTGGCGTCTTTTGTAGATCCGTGGCTGTTGGTGAAAACGGAAAAGGAGAAAAAAATGATTTCTGTTGCACTCAAGGGCTTGGATGCCTCCATTGCTCAGGGTACTAACTTCGTTGCCGGACCGAAGATGTGATGGAAAGAGTCGAAGTTAGCCTTATTTCTTTACGCCTACGATATCTGAACTTCTTATCTCACGCTAAACGATAAAAGGTTCATTTTTCTAGCTGGATTTTGTACTTTTCCACTGTAGATTAATTGGGCTTAAGATTTTGCTGTGCCGTCGCGATACCACCGCATGGCCTATGTAAAGGCTCCTCGAACCCAAGCCCATCGCTCTGTAACTATTCCTCTTTTTCTACAATCATAGCGGAAACGCTTTATTGCTGAGTAGGTCTTATGTTGCTTTCCAGTCCATTGAACCAATTAGTGCGTAAATAGCGTACCAGAGCCCTGAATTATTTGTCATGATTTATCAGACTCCCCTCCTTTTTCACGTGGAATCTCCGCATCCGCATCGGCTGGAACAACCCGTTTCAACCTTAGTCTAAGCTACCCGGCTTTGGCTTATTTGAAGACTCTCCACTCATTATTCTTCATCGATCTACTATTTTGTAAGTGCTTCTTGCCCCACATTTTTGTTAGTACACTACCCCACAAATAAACCCCACATTTCGCCATGGAGAGAATTTTAGATGATGTGGTTGCACGCAATGAGGGTATGCCCGATGTCCATGGAGTCATCGCGGGATGGACTGACATCAAATCTTCTCAATATCTCGGAGCACGCGGAGTCAAGGACCTCGATTCACAAAAACCGGTACTGATTGATACGCCAGTAGCCTTTTTCAGTTGTACCAAGTCCATGACAGCCATGGCGATGTTGAAGCTATGGGAAGATGGCCGTGTTGATCTTGATAGTCCTGCTAAATGCTATTATCCGGCGTTGGCCGATCTCGGCTTGATCGACGAAGATCTGGTGAACGTCGAAACAGGCCAATTCATCAAACCTCTCCGCAGGCCAAAAACCGACATCACTGTGCGCCATTTACTCTTACACACGGCCGGATTTGGATACGTTTTCACCGATGCCCGATACTTAGCCCTTCAGAAACGGCTCGGCACTTCGGCTGCTAATCCCACCCCAGAGCTTTTCACTACGGCCGGAACTCCTTTATTGGCTGAGCCCGGAACCGACTGGATCTACGGTCACTCAAGTGATTGGGCAGGTCTACTCATTGAACATATTACCGGTATGAAGCTCTCTCAATTCCTCCAAACAGAAATTTTTGCCAAGGCGGGGATAACCAGCTTTACGTTTCAGGCGAACGAAAGAGACTTGATGCTACTCCATAATCGCACTAAAAAGGGCTTGAAACCTCTAAAGAGGTGGCCGATCCCACTCAAGCTGGAAATAGATATGGGTGGCCAGGGCTGTTTCGGAACTGTTCCTGATTTTCTACGCTTTCTTCGTATTTGGCTCAACTACGGAATGAGCCCCGATACGGGAAACCGGATTTTGCGCCGCGAGACAGTGGAGTATGCGATCGAAAATCACCTCCCTGACGGATTGAACGTCGATTTCCCCACCGCTGTGAATCAGAGTCCAGATTACATACCTGATGGGTACACCTTAGCGGGATGTGCTTATAATCGCACCAAATTGCCTACTGGTAGGGCACAGTGCCTGATATATTGGAGTGGATTAGCTAATCTCTACTTCTGGATTGATTTCAAGAATGGAGTGGGGGGAATCTTTGCATGCCAACTATTACCGTACAGGGATGAAAAGTGTCTCCAAAACTACCTCCGGTTTGAAAAATTGGTTTATCGCCAGCTCCAAGGACGATTGTAGACATAGATGTAACTTACATTCCCGCCTCTTTTGGAAAGCGGTGGATGAAAGCTTTTTAATTTAGTTTAGAAAAGACAGTTCCAGTTTTTACATCGGAGACTAGAGTGAAAGTAGTCCTTTTCGTGCTATAAATATTTACCTCAGTGCAAGCCTAGCTTGTCCATTCTGACTTGCACGGCATTGCGGTGGGCCTCCAAGCCTTCGACAGCCGCCAAAGTCATCACCGCCTTTCCAATGCTTTTTAAGCCCAGCTCAGTCACTCTCTGTGACGTGATGAACTTTTGGAATGTGGCAGTGTTTACGCCCGAATACTGTCTGGCGTACCCGTATGTGGGCAACGTGTGGTTAGTGCCACTCAGGTAGTCACCACACGACTCTGGCGATAAGGCGCCGACAAACACTGAACCTGCATTCTCAATGTGCGAGGGCACATACTTTTCCGCGTCGTCGATCTGCAAAATCAAGTGCTCTGGGGCGTAGTCGTTGCTTAACTTGAACGCGTCCTCATAGGTGTCGACCAAAAGAGTGTAGGAGTGAGCCAAACACTTGGCCACGATTTCTTTACGGGGCAAAACTTCGGCTTGACGACGCACCGCCTCGTCGAACTCTCTGATCTTGGCCTCAGTGAGACCAACTCCGATCAAAATCACCTGAGAATCCACCCCGTGCTCGGCCTGCGACAACAAGTCACTGGCAACAAAATCTGCATCCGCGTGGTTATCCGCCACTACCAACACCTCCGAAGGGCCGGCAGGCATATCAATGGAGCACAATGCCTGTGTATCGTTTTGCACGTACATTTTTGCGGCGGTGACAAACTGGTTGCCGGGGCCCAAAATCTTGTCGCACTTTAAGACCGACTTTGTGCCGTAAGCCATGGCCGTGATGGCTTGGGCCCCGCCTGCCATCAAAATCTTCGTGGCGCCCAACTTGTGGGCCACGTAAACCACCTCCGGGGTCAATTTGCCGGTAGCACGCGCTGGGGGCGAAGCAAGAATAATGTTCTTGCAGCCAGCGACCTTTGCGGGCACTCCCAACATCATAGCAGTCGAGGGCAAGACCGCCGTACCGCCCGGAACGTACAATCCCACATTCTCAATGGGCTTGGCGAAGCGCGAGCAAAACACGCCTGGTGCCGTTTCGACAGTCATCACCTCCTCTGCGGGCATCTGTGCCTTGTGGAACTTCTCGATGTTGGACATGGAAAGATCAATGGCCTCCTTCATGTCATCGGAGATGTTCATCCACTCTGGAGGAAATGGCGCCTCGAGCACGGGGCTCTCCAAGGAAACGCCATCGAATTTGGCCGTAAGCTCGAGTAAAGCAGCATCGCCGTCCTGTTTGACCTGCTGCACGATGGGAAGCACCAACTTCATGATGTCTGCAGTGCTTTGGACCGGTCTGGTGAGGGCGCGAGCGATGTCGGCGGTATGGGTGGCGTCAGCGCGGATCACCTCCATCTGATAAGTTTCATCCTTCTTCGTCTGATCCTCGGTCTCTGGCTTTTCCTTCTTCTGCTCCTCGGTGTCTGCCTCTTCCTTCTTCTTTTCCTCTGCAGCCACATACTGAGCCTTTGCGTCACCCTTGCGGCGCGACACCTTGAGGCTTTTGATGTCCAAGTTGCGCTCCACGTCAGCCAAGCGCACACCGCTCTTGACGCAATAGGCCAAGGCAAAGTACAACAAGTCTGCCGCCTCCCAAGCCACCTCTGCGCGGTCTCCACTCTGGCCGGCCTCAATCAACTCGTCCAACTCCTCGCGCATCTTGGCCACCAAGAGTTTGTCGTCGGAGAACAAACGCTTGGTGTACAGGCCCTCGGGCGCCAGCTGTGCCCTTTGGGCCAAGGTGGCATCCAAGCGGGCCAAGCCCGCGCCGTATGAGTCAGTGGACTCGCGCAACTGGCCATCGCCAAAGCACGTGAAGTTGTCCGCCAAGTGGCAGAAGCCGTAGCCTGCGCGGGGCTCCACCACAAACTTGACCAAGTCGCTGTCGCAGTCGCGCTCCACCTTGACGAGTTTTTGTGTGGCGCCAGAAGTCTTGCCCTTGTACCACAACTCGTGAGGACGTTTGCGTGACTGGTACACGCCCTCGCCTTCGGCAATGGCGGCCTTTATGGATGCGTCAGACGAGTACACTACGCCCAACGCAGAGTTGCTGGGGCCCGGGGTGGTGATTAATGTGGTGTAGAGACCGTCGGGGCGGTCCGTAGTGAGAGTGGACACAAACACGTCCGCGAGGTTGATGGTGGAGGAGGATGTGTTCGAAGTGGTCAACTTGACAGCTGGCACCACCACCACGTAGTTCTGCGCCAATTTTTCGGCAGCAGCCTGATCTGCTGCGCCGGTGTAGTAGACGAGTCTGTTTCCGTCATTGCTCACCTCCTTGAGATCAGCTGCATCCAACTCGTGGGATACCACCACTGCGGCTTTCAGCGCGAGAACAGACTTTGCGGTAGAAGCAACGGCAAACCGAGAGGCGGGCAATCCAGCGGCAACGCAGTCGGCAAACTGCTCCTCGGACACAAAAACCAGAGCCACGCCCACATTGAGTAAGGCCACAATGTCGTCGGTGGAAGCACCCGTAGCGTCAATGTGGACTGCGACATCGGGGAACCCCGCGAGAACGTGCTTGGAAACAGCAAAGTTGGCGATAGGTAACAAGGCTTTTCCTGTGACAGAGAAAGCCGCGGCTTCGGCCGCAGACGTCACTAGCGGCAAGATGGGGAAAGCCATTGGTGGTGGTAGGAGATAAGCGCGCGCAATCGTTTTATCGCATTTTTTCGCACTGAGTCATACCAAGAGCGGGCGAGCCTATGACGGATGTGTTCTGTGTTCAGGCATGCGTTTTGGAAGACGGGCTGTGGGGGAAACGGCTTCTTCTATGCTCTTTCGAAACACCTCCAGAAGCTTTTAGCAGGAGATTTTGCCGGGCGCCCGGTGGGCAGTTTACCCCAACGTGCATGGCTGGGTGCGATTGCGATTGAGAACCCTGAGTCACCTAACGATTTCACGTGCGATAAGTTTATAGTCACCTAACAATTCGTGCGATAAGTTTATTGGTTACAGTGACGTGACCTACGGTTTAAGTAATTTTGCTCACGCGTAAATAGGCGAGAATCAAGGGTCTTGGGCGCATCGTAAGTGCATTGACGGCGATTGAAATTGGCTGTTAGTGCTACTGATATCAATAGCATGCAGTGCCGCATCACCAGATCGATACTGATGAACGAGTGGGTATACTATTTGCACAACCGAAAAGACTATCCTATAAAAACTTCCTGCGTCACTCGGTCGACCGAGCGCGCTCCAATGTAGATGCTGCGCACGCCACAGCCTGTGGTGCCTCTGCTCCCATTACTTGTCCACCCGAGACCTGGCGTCATGTTTGAACACCCCTCCAGGGCTCCCATGTCTCGCTAAAACGAAAACTCACCGCGGAACTGGTCCAAAGACATTCCTGGCTTGACCATCTCGAGAAGATCGCGCCTGTCCATGGCAATAAACGAACGCTTCAACGTCTCAAGCAACGACAGTGACTGGTTGGGGCTAAGACCCGACTCCTGGCCCTCCACCTGGTGCATGGCCAAGCCGCTGAGCAAGTGCTCCGCCGCCTCCTTGTAGCAGCCAATGTTGATGCACGACACTCCCAAATTGTAGCGTGCCCGCACAAACGTGGGCTTGAGCTCCAATGCCTTGAAATACGCAGTGACGGCCTCCTCGGGGCGGTTCAGGTTGGCCAACGACGCTCCGAGACGATTCCACACCACGGCGTCGTTGGGTTTGATGCTCAACGCGGCCTTGAAGCAGTCAATGGTCTTGTCGAAGTCCTCGTTGGCGTAGAACAACACGCCAAGCCCCATCTGCACATCCGGGTCCATGTTGGCGTGGTCGGGGGATAACTGGGCCGCACGGATGAACAACTCGGTCACACGCTTATGCAAGGTGAAGCGGTCCTCGTCATTGATGACGGGGTTGGATTCACGGGCGCGCTCCGCCACCTGCGGGTACTTGGTGGAGATCCAGCGCTCCAAGGTGGCGAACGCGGCATTGTCGTAGCCCTCGTTGATGTAGGAGATGGCCAAGGTCATCATGGCTTCGGAGTTTTCCGGATGCAACTCCAAGCACTTTTCCAACGCGGTGATGCCCGCGATTTCCTTCTCATTCTGTGTCTGCACCTCGCCGAGCTTAAGCCACGCGTCCACGTGGCTAGGATCCTTGCTGACGGCCGCTTCGAACGCCAAAGCAGCCTCCGACAACCGCGCGCCATTTTCCATCAACTGGAGCCCGATCTGGTACGCATCCTGCTGGCCGGGCATCTCCATGAACTGGTTGTTCTCCGCCGCCTCGAACTTGTAGTCTCCAAAGTGGGCCCGCGTGGACGCGTAGCGGGCAAAGTCCCGTTCCCACTGCTGCATGTCCGCGGGGTGCACGCCCTTCTGCGTGCGCTTGAAGTCCTCGTACTGCTGGCTGATGAAGTCGTTCTCGATCGCGTCCAGGTTCAACAGGTCCCACACCTCCTGGAACGTGGCCTGGTTTTTGTCGTCCACGGAAATTTCATCCGCCACGGCCTCCTCCGCGTGCTCCTGCGCCTCGGCATCTGCTGCCTTGCTGCTGAGCTCCTCAATCTCTTTGAACCGGTCGTCCCAGTCCGCCTGCTGCGGTTCATGCATCTGCACGGCCGCACTGCGATCCACCACCGCCGCGCCGCCACCCATGGGCCGAAAGCCCATCATGGGCCGCGCGCGAACCGCGGGGAAGCCGTGCGCTGCACCCTGGGCCTGCGCCGGGCCTTGCGCCTGGCCCTGAAACTCGCCCGCCCATCCGGAGGCCTGAGGCCCCGAGTGCACCTGGGGCGCTCTGTGCACCACGCTTGGGCCGATCGAGGAGCCCATTTTGGCTTCCATGTTTTGCAGCAGCCCCTGGAAGTCGCTGGCCCATGCCGCGGGCTGGGTTTGGATGCGATTGAGCTCGTGGCGCATGGGCTGGAACAGGAACGGCGTAGAAGCAGCAAACTGCTCCATGTCGTGTGCGCTGGCCATCTTTTCAGTCCGGAAGCTCTGGTTGGCCGCAGCGGGCGTGTGAGTCTGTCTTTGGAGCGAGCGGTCCTGCTGGGTATGTTTGTTAAGCTGTGCCACAGCGTTGCCGCCCACAGCGCACTCGGCTCCACCGAAAAAGGACATGAGTGGAGTGATTCAATGGTGGATTTGTGGTTTGTCACTTGGGTCTCAGAAGGTGTAGAAGAATCCGCAAGTTCGGTTGGTGGAATGATGGGGTATTTGGGCGCAGATGACTGGTGATCTCCACACGGCCCGAGGATCGAGTTTATGTGCAGTCCAGCGGTGGTGATAAGCGGGCAGGGCTCTACAGGGGCTCTAGGTCGGAAGGCGCCCGGCTGCGGGGAGCGGGGCGAAATTTTAGAGTAGCGGTGGAGGAAAACTGTGTTTTTTGGTCTAGATGGATTTATGCGGGGCCGACACTTTTGTCAAGATTTTACGCACTGGAAATATTCCGCGAATTTGTCAAAGAGATTAGTGGGGTTACAACTCATGAGTTGTGAGTAGAACACTGCCGTCCGGTGCTTTGGCCACAGAGACGCTTCAGTACCCAAGAGAAACGGCATAATGGGCTGGCTCCAAAACTACGAGACACACCTAACCTCATGTATGCATGGCCTCTCTTGTATCTATGCCATTATTCTGCCTGCGCGTTCAGTCATTGAATCGGCGAAAACAAAATGCTCACCATAAATTCATCCAAAATCACGAACGCACGAATGACACCGTTTGCCATCCGTGGCCCATTTCCGCCCTTGGACGCAAATTCACGTGCGGTGATCGTACTGGGGTGGAGGTGCTGCGCCAGTAAAAAGCTTAGTCACTTCTAGCTTTGGATCACCGTCCAGAGCACAATTGACGCCGACAACAATGTTTTTACTTTGTACGGTCTAGGAAAGGTATCACTCTTTATCACTGTAGTGGCACTTCGTAAACCTGCCTCTGCGCTTATTCAGGCAAGAATATGCGTATACACAACTTTCACTTATGCTTCCCCCCAAAGCACTTGTCCATTACGCAACACCCGAGAAACCTACAACACTATCGACAAAACCATTCAATTAAGCGACTACCAGTCAATTCCTTGTTTGTCGCTGGAGGCGCACTCCAACTCACTACATAGCTGGTCCAACTCCTTCACACTGTCGTTGAGCGAAGCATCGCCTAATGCGGCAGGGTTCACCCGTTTTCCGCGTTTCTCTTCAAGAGCCAAATGCTCCTTCACCAAGTCACGCACCAAACCTTGGTAGTGCACGACTCCCCTTTCCTTAGTTGGGTGCAAAAAGCCAGAACCGTATATTCCCTGGTTCAAGTTCTTTTGGGTGAGTTGGCATAAGTTGAAGTCCTCCAACTCCACCAACTGCAAAAAGTCGACAAACTCCTTCTTCTCCGCCTCGGCCAAGCCTTTTTTGGTGAATATGTCGTACAGCAAAATCGTGTGGGTTGGAGAGATTGGTAACACCTTGATGTAGTACCATGCAGGCGAGTAGCAGTTCACACCTTGCGAGGGGAACAAGTACACCCACAAACCGTTGAACTCCCCGCCAGGGTTCTTTTTCTTCTCCACAGGCTTGCTGGCGGGCTTGCTCTTTCCAAACCCAAACCACGAGGATTCTTCTTCAGCGTCTTTGTTTTTCTCTTCAATTTCAACCTCCGCCCTAACAATCTCTGCATAGTGACGGCAATACTTGCCCTTGGGAACGACCTTGTACGTCTCCATTTTGAACGCAGAGTTCAAGCCAGGATGCGCCGTAGGACAGTGGTAGCACTCTTGGTAGCCATCCATCAATGTCTTCCAGTTGAACTGGCCATCCAAGTCATATGACATATGGTATTCGTAGTCGCTGAAGTCGAATTCGTCCAACTCAGTGGACAATCCAGAAAACCACTCGTCGAATGGTACAAGCTGCTCAGGGTCGTTGCAGAAATTGACAAACACCAACCCTTGCTTTGTCACGTGGGTGTTGATCGGGAACAACGAGTTGTGCTCCTTCTCAAACCCTTCCACATTGTCAAAATGCGGCGCCTTGGTCAATGCCCCGTCTGTGTTGTAAGACCACCCGTGGTACTTGCAGCCAATGACAGTGGAAGAGCCCTTCTCCTTTCTCATCACCGGATACGCTCTGTGACGACACACGTTGTGGAACGCATTGATCTCCCTCTGCTTGTTCATTATCACAAAGAAGTTGATACCAACAATTGTAAAGGAGAAGTAGTCTCCAGGCTTGGTGAAGCGGCAGCTGTGAGTGCATAGCATCCACGACTTGTTGAAGATTGCTCGTTTCTCCAATTCAAACACTTTCTCCGAAGTCCACCAAGACGCAGGAAGAGTGTGCTCTCCTGGTAAAAGCTTCTCTGTGGGGTCATCCATTGGGGGTGGGGCGGGGACAGAAAATGCAGTCTGGGCCATCTTATTGAATACTCTACTAACGTAAGAGCTGGTGCTAGTCTATGGAAGGTCTGCAAGTCTTTGTTATATATGGGCAATTCACTTATCAGTGACAGCTGCAAGTTGCAATGATAGCGCGGCAGCACCGCCTAAACAGGCTACGGTTTCCACGGTGCGATAACGTGCTACGGCAGGAATGTTGCCAGACACCGGAATGACATTTGGTCTTTCCATTTTAGGATTCTTCGCGCTTCCTTTACTCAGATCGGCCGCGAAATCCGCCTGTTATCATGGCTGACGGACGGGAATACCCTGCTCTAGTTAGTGCCAATCTGTGAAATACATTTTGGGTAGTTTATCCATGTAATCGCTATAATTGCATTTGCGCCATCAACCCCCGGAACCGCATTATCTCGTGCGCCACATCAGGGTCAATGGTAGCGGCAAGAATGGCATTGAGCACAAAATCGGCTTCGGGCTGCACCCGGTATAGATCCTTCAATTTGGCCAACTGCTCTGTGAGCTCACCGGCCCTACGAGTAGGAAGCTCACCTGCCTCAAGCGCTCTTTTCAACATTAGCGCAGCCGAAAGAAGCGAGTTTACCACCACAAACGCCTTGAAGCCAACATAAGATAAAATCTTGTGTTCCGCGGTGTTTCTGGTGAACTTAACCGATTCCGTGATGAGCGAAAGGGAATTCTTTGAAAAGTTGAAAAGGAGCACCTGAATATTGGCAGCAAGCCAGGAACAAGCAAGTCCTGTGAGATTACCCGTGACCTCGTCCATGGGCACCAAATCTATCAATAATTTGGCGCCGAAAAGTGCTTGCAATACAGTTGAAGACCGTTGAAAGACGAATCGAGTGTACTCAACACCGCTACCAGCGTGAACTGTGTAGGGAATGCAGCTCATGAATAATTTGAAAGCCCTGCTTAAAAACACACCTTCTTTGATCATAGCCACGTTTCCACCAAGGTAAATCGTCATCAAGTTTTTGGTCACCTGAACGTCCTTGTGGCTGATAATTACAGAGTCTGATCCGGGACTGCTAGATAAAGAGGGGCTTAAAGTTCCGGTCAAAACTGCCTGAAACAATGCGCGGTTTTTTGGCTCTCTTACCAAAAGCTTAGTGAAGACATCAACTGCACAAGGTAAGTACGTGTAGATGTCGAATGGGGCAGAAGGAATCGCAAATTTGCACACCGGGTCCTCTTCATTATCATCTAGCTTAGGCCCAAAGGCAGAAACTAGCAAAAAGATTAAAAATGCTTCTTCCAATGTTTCGAGTTCCATTAAAAATGCCACTCGATCAATCATCAAGAGACAATCCTTGAGCAAACAGAGCTTTTTTCTTTGGAAAACAAACTTATGTGGCAAAGTCGCAATACTTTTGATGAGGTGGAACAAGAAACTTTTGAACTGATCATTTTTGACCATTATTTCGCTGGCATTTTCAGTGAAAGACAAGTTTCTCAATGTCATCGAAATAGTGTTCAACGTGTCAACCAAATAAATCTGTTCGTTGGTAGCACTCTTAGTTTGGATTTTACTAAAGTGGTATTTGTTTTCTTCTTTGAAAGAATGCAAGCTGGTTAAGAAGTCAGGGACGTGGCATTCCTCAATCGTCTCAATTGGCTCGCTCAAATCAGCCAGATCGCTGGAATTCTCCTCCGGGGAGAAAATTTCGTCAATTTCAATATCGGAGTCTTCGTCCTCCACGATTTCAGCAGTCAAGGAGTCAACAACAAAGGTGACATCTTCTCCACGCATTTCGCCATCATTCACGAACCGTCCAAAAACAGAATCAATTGGATGGCTTTCCGAGTAAGTCACATCCAAATAGTCAGGCTTGATATTACTGTTCCCCACCACCTGATTCAATACTTTTTCACCTAAATTCACCAACGCGTCCAAGATATCAGGTGCGTCAGAGATTTTGAAAGTAAAGTTAGGGTCCGTCGTAGTCACAAGTAAAGTGTTGAGTGCGGAAAACACCTCTCCAGGATTACTCTCAGTGTAGTTCCTCAATGACATGATTAATGCATGGATGCTAAGTGAGCCTAATTCCGGGGCAAACAAGTAGACAGGCTTGGTAAGCTCAATCTCGTCTCCGAGGTCCGAGATTGTTTTTAAGCTCAAACTCCCGTAGGTGTCGGCCAATACCTTGATTGGCACATACTTCCTGATGGTGTTGGGTTCGCCCTGTGGCAGATCTGGCCCAGCTACACCGGCCGGAACCTTCTCCGAATCTGGAGCATCGTGTTGTGATTCGAGGGATTTTGGACCAGGGTTTTCACCTTTCGGTGCCTGTTGTTGGGTCAAGTACGGCGATTGAATTATGGAAGGAGAAGTGTTGTTTGATCCGTTCGACTGCGAAAGTCTGTTCTGAGAGTTTGCAACAGAATTGGCAGGACTAGGCTGGTTCACAGGTACAGGGCTTGGGGCAAATGCCGGAAAGGGCGATTGGTTGGGCACTGCAGGACTTTGCATCAGAGCCTGCTTGTATACTGGATTTGGAACAGCCGAATCATATGGTCCCGATGCGGGAGCTTGGCGCAGAGCAAAGTCTTGCACCAGAGCGGGCGTGGTATCCTGGGGCGGCACAGGAGACTGCGACAGAGCATGTACGGCTTGCTGGCGCTGTAGATGCTGCTGCTGCAACCGTAGGAAAAGCTGCTTTTGGAATTGCAAGCGCCGAGAATGAATGTCCTTCTGGCCATCCTCAGTCAGGGTGTACTGCTCATAGGGAAGTACGAACTGAAGGTAACACGAGCCCAATTGCTTTTCCACTTGCAGTTTGGCTGCGATGTTGTTCAGGTCCACACCTTCAAAAAGACCGAGCTTCTGGCACACAGAAGTCCACTCGGTAACCTGAAGCGAGGGCTGGTTTAGCAGCTGGAGGAGTTTGAGAACGGCTGGAGGACCCCCAAGTTTACGCAGAAGGATGTGGAGCACTAAGAGATTGACGCGCTTGTTGTTGATGGATGGGTTCTGGGCCATAGGTGTGCCTCTGCGTGCCAAGAAGTCGGAAAGGGTCATTTGGAACAACTCATGCTGCAATTGCGCCACCTGTGCGGAGCTGAGTTTGCTTAGGCCAGTTTTTGTAGCATCTTGAGGAGATGGCGCACCGGGCGCACCGGCCAAGTCATTGGGGAGTGATGTTTTCCGAGCCTGGTCCTGCTGTTGCTGCTGCTGTTGCTTTCTTTGCTGCTCTTGTCTTTGCTGCTCTTGTCTCTGCTGCTCTTGTCTCTGCTGCTCTTGTCTCTGCTGCTCTTGTCTTAGCTGCTCCTGCCTTAGCTGTTCCTGCCTTAGCTGCTCCTGTCTCTGTTGCTCCTGTCTCTGTTGTTCTTGTCTCAATTGCTCCTGCCTCTGCAGTTGTTGCAGCTCCTGTTGTTGTCTCTGAAGCATTTGCTGCTGCATCAACTGCTGGCGCATCTTCACAAGATGCTCCTGCTTCGAACGCAGCAAAAACGCATGGTTGGACAGGTTTTCTTGCCCAGGGCCCATGCCCGGACCCACCTGGTTCTGTTGCACAGCCTGACTGGGCGGCACTCCTTGCGGAAGACCCGGGCTGCCCTGGGACATGGCATCGGGCTTCATAAACATTTGCGGGCTTTTTCCCTCGGCATACAGTTTTTGCGGCCCCTGGAAAAAGTCTGTGGGGACAAACTCCCGGTCAAAACTCATGTCCACGGGCGGCTGGGAGGACATCTGCGATTGAGGGGGCCCGGGCTGGGCCAGAGGGAGGTCCGGGTTCGGTTCGGTGAAGTCGTCGAACATCGAGCCCATATCATTGTCTGCAGCAGGTTGGCCAAGCAAAAAGCCATCGTCGTTAAACCAGAGATTTGACATGGTGTGGTTGGAGAAAGAAATGTTTGGAGAGCGCGATTGATTACACTGTAGGAGGCACCGGTGTGCACGACATGCAGGTACAACGAACCAGGCTGGTTGGCTGGGCGCAAAATGGGTCGCACAAGTTTGTGTTCACATCGATATTTTTCAGGCATTAAATGTTGAGCCCACATTCAAAACCGAATTTTGTGATCGGTTTTTTTTCTTGGATAGAGAATAGAATGAGTAGGATGAATGAGTAGGATGGATGAGTAGGATGGGTGAGTGGGATGGTTGAGTGGGATGGTTGAGTGGGATGAATGAGTGGGATGAGCTATGGGTAAGATGTAGGATACTCCTGCAGCATCATTCAATTATCCGTTACGAAGCAGATTGTAAAGTGTGAACATAAAGTTGCATCGTAGGAGCGGAACTCCGAATACAAGGGAACAATAATGGAAGGGAAAGCCATTGTGGGTAAAATTACGCAGACTGAAACATAGATGGTCACCCGCGGGAATATGTCGGTGACGTGAGGGATATGTAGATGAAAAGAGTAAAATCCCTTGATTAGGATGTGGTCACAAATGAGCATTTGGGCCATCGGGCCAAAAAAACTGCAGATGCCACAGGAACTACAAATGACCGAGAGTCAAGATACATCAGAACCCAAAATCGTTTTATGGCCCGATATTGTATTCGCCCGACATTGACTTACGGCTCGATCTTTTTGACATAATAAAGGGTAATTAAAACCGCCCCCAACCTTTAGCTCATGGAAAAGGGCCGCACCTGGGCTCACGTAATAAATGCTTTAAGCAGGATTGTTCGCAGTAAGCAGGAACCAGCGATCCTTCAAGTTCCAAACGCTCATATCGCATCGCGGCAAAGGGGTTTGCCAATGGGACAATAAGAATCTATCGCAGAAAAACATGAAGGGGGACGCACCAAGCCATAATACTCGAAAATTCAGCGTGCCTCCCCGCTCGTCATTTACAAGAGAAGAATTGCAGCAGACACCGTGACCTCATGATTCTCAGACCTCTGCGGAAAAATACCATATGCCAGAGTCCGGTGGTTGTAATGCGGGAAGCAAAACTTTAGCAGTCTGGCGCGGAAAAGTGGAACATCCCCTCTCCCCTATCGCAGAAGAAATTTTACCCTTCGCACAACTACGAGATTTTTGCTTGTTGGGAGTATGAAATGCTCATGGTGCGTAGGCTTTGTAGCTGGTTTTGACGAAATCACTTGCCCGCTTCATTTGAACGTCATATGCTAAAAGTGTTCGCCACTTTTAAGGCAGACTACCAATTCTAGACATTTGGTGTGTAACGCACCAGATGAGCCCTGAGACATTCGGACTGCGAGAAGGAGACGCATATGCATCGTGTCACGCTTTGGGAAATGAGGTATGTTGTGTAATGTGGTGCGGGTTATTTCGTATATGTCCAGTAAGTAGGCCAAGCACCTGCTTGAGAATGCAACTATAACAGTCTAAGCAGATAGTCCGTCCTCTCTGGTCATAATCATTTTAGAAAACCCGGCCGATAGGACTCTGAGCAGATAGTGTTTCTCCTGTAATCTTTGGTAAACCGACAATGAAGGTTTGTATGCCAGATAATTTAAGCGTTCGAACACTGGAATGGAGGAGTGCGTCGCTGCGCCGCAAGTGGCTAGTGAGACATCGTGTGGCTGGGACAGGCAAGTGACGAAACCCGGTATGCGTGCCAGTATACGCATTCTCGCATTGAATGCACAGTTGTAGTGTCTCAGTAGTCTTTCTTGGTGTCTCAGTAGTCTTTGTTGTCGTGGAGTCTTGGTGATGCCTTTAAGTGTGATTCTGGTAGTGATATCATCTAAGCCATACTACAAATAAGCTACAGTGCCTCAATATTCAGTGACAACCTTGATATATAGCTCTAATTATGCCTGTCTCGCCGTACTCACCAAAATCTCCACCACTTCTGCAATTTCTTCGACAATGCCTTGTAATGCTCCATCTCGCCCCAGCAGTCACGCCCAAACTCACATCCCGCCATGTTGATGGCAAAATCACCCTCCTGGTAGAAATACTGCGGGTCGTCGGCCTTATCCGAACACGCGCCTGGAGGAAATGCGTTGATGGCCCGCAAAGGCAAAAACGCCGTCCGTTCCCGGATCCACGGCTGCGTGGTGTACAACAGCTCTAATGCATCCTGCTCCTTGTGTTCCCACTGCATGTGCATTTGCTCGTACATGGCCGGGTCCCACCACAAGTCCAAGAGAGCCTCGGACCACGATGACCGGCGGATCAAGAACGAGCCCAAATTGAAACCACCACAGTCCTGTGTCACGATCATGTCCACCGGATTGGAGTAGTCCACGTAGTGCAAGTCCACGGGGATGTCGAGGGGATTGAAGTGCTTCAACGTGCGATAGGTGGCGTTATCTAAGTTGTTCAAAAAGTGCTCCTCCAACAGCAAGTGTGGCTCCATGATGTAGGTGTGCAAGTCCAACCACCAGAACCACTCCGAGTTGGGGAACTGGCGCATGGCGTTCTTCAAGTGGTCCACCTTCTCCCACGACTCCCTCCACTCGTGCGAGTACCGTTTCTTGATGGTCATGTCCTTGATCGTGAAGCCGTAGCCGTGTCTGTTGGCGTAGTTTTTTTTGTTGGCGATGGAAGACCGCTCCACCGACCACTCTTGTGCTCCCTTCCACTTGAACACTCCGCCACCCTCGTTGGCGGCTAAAATGATCACTATCTTCGGGTCCCGGGGCCCAAACAAGTGGGGCACGAAAGGAACCGACGTGAAGGCGGACAAGAACAAGAGAACACACAAGGCCACCGCCACTTTCTTGTACTCTACCGCGACATCCACCAACACCTCTGCCGCGCGGGCCAACATCCGCTTGGGACGGGTTACCCAGCTGTTTCTTGAGGGTTTGTAGTTTTTGGAATATCCATCGCCGGATACGGTGATTTCTGCGGCCTCGTTCTCGTGGCCGCGCGAATGCTCTAGCGGAAACGCCGAGCTGCTCATGGCGTGTACGAGTCTGGGAACTGGAGAAAAACTGGAAGTTGATGTTGAAGAAAACAGATAGTGCAAATGGTGAGACGGTGCAGGAGCGCACTCTTCTTCACTACTAGCATTACCAACAGCATTGGACGCTACACGTACGGGCCGGACTAACGGGAAAGACCGTCAGCTGGGATATGGTGTCGATCTCACCGGTGTTTGGTGAACCAATCCGTTATGTCAGTTTACAGGATCGAGCAACAAGTCTTGGAGTAACGTATATGGAGTACCGATGAATATAGTGGCATATGGAGTAAGGAAGACGTGGAATACGGTAGCGGCTTGGTGTGGTCTATATGTTAAGAGGTCCAATGGTATAATCGTAGGGTAATTCTATGGAGGGAATATTCTCTGGAGGGTTTGTTATATATAATGGGTTTGTTATATATGGAGGGTAATTGGAGTGTATAGATGGAGGGAGGTTATAGATGATATAAATCGGGTAGCTGAGTTATGATGATAGTGTTGGCTGATTGTGTAGAGTTGTTAAGGCAATATCGCTATATTTATAGGAAACGTCGTCCACAGGCGTAATGTATATATTGCTTGCGCTGTGGAAAGTAATGCAAGTGCGAGGTTTCCGTGCAACAACCCTTTGCCTGATCACCAATGCAATCGAGAAAAAAATAAAGATCCTGGCGCCAAGGCACAGCTCAAAAGTCATATACTACTTAGCCAAGTTCAACACCGAGCTACCGGAGTGGCAACAAGTTTTGCTCGAGACACAGCTGCCGGCAGAGTGGACACTCTGGATGATCCCTTATCCAATCCACAATACATGTCCAGCAAAATATATGGCCGCAGTTGGCCGCCGCGGGATTGGTCATGGGTGAAAGACATAACATGCAACTTCTGGAGACTTCAGGAATATATGGAAGTTGTGTAGGGTCCAGAAGTTCAGTGTTGACCCGTCGTCCCACCTTAGAGTTCGAGTCGACGTAAGTTTGCACATTCTCGAGCTGTTTGACGCTGGAATATACGAAAAAGGAGCTTTCCTGCTCGTCAAAGGTTTCTACTGCAGTCCGGCTATTCACTTTCAGCACAAGTTTGATAGCAAACTGAACCAACATAATTGCACCCAAAAAGCTGTAGTTGCCAGTGCGCATAAGTTTCTCGGGGTCTTTGTTGTGAGCAAAGGCGTATCGCAACCCCAAAAATCGCTTAGAAAGGGAATAGAACAGACCCTGGAAGTAAAAGAGTGCCACATGGACATTCATGATTGTATCCAACAACTTAGGATACGAGGCAAGTGTTTGAGAAAGCCAGGATTTGGAATTCTCGTTCTGCCCTCGAAGTTTTCGGACCAAGCGACTGACCAAAAAGGGGAGGAGCGTGTAGAGTAACACAAATGCCGTTCGCCGCGCTTTCCCTGGCAATCGTTTCCCCAGCCGGGTGACGTACATAATATCGACATACTCTTCTCCAAGAGTACGCGCCCCCAAAGCAGTGTTGAGTAGAAAATAAACAAGCTTTGCGCCAAGAGCTATTTCATCCGGATGTGTATGAACGAGTTTCTGGCCACCAATAAGTCCGATAGCATCTTGGATGTGGGTTTTGAGAGAATTTATAAAGTAGCTGTCCTTCTGATTTGCCCTGACTGGTTGTTAGCAAGGTTCATTTCACTATCCAAATTTGTACGTACCTATGGTGGCGGCATCAGCGAACGGCAATTTGTAGGTACCCTGCTTTGCCATTTCGGGTGGGAGAAAGACAAGAAGTGAATGCTGATTAAAATGTAAGGCCGAGGTAAAGATTATGTGCACCACTTTCTGGGGAAGCCGCGATACCGGGAATGGTGTATATTGCTAATAATTAGATAATGTGGTGGCCGTTAGATATGCTGGTAATTCAACAACGAGAAAAGATATGAATTTTGAATCGTCATTACTTCAAATTTACAAGAAGAGCACCTGTCTCTCTGCGGCTTTGAGTGTCTAAAAAGGTAATCGAGATTGCCCTTTGGCCCGTGTTTTTCGTTCAGTGCCATCTTCCGGCCCGTTGAGTTTGGCCGAAAGATCAAGTGCAACGTGAAAATCTTTGTGTTCAAAGACATCATCAACTTCTATGTTGCACTGGGAGCAAAACCGTGTAGTAATCAATTCTCGTAGCAAGGGATCTTCCGCCGGAGAAGCGCTCACCGCAATTGCTACTGGCCCTGCTATGGTTGAAGAAGTTGAATTAGACTTAGTTGGGCTCCAAGGCCGCTGACCTGGCTGTATTGACCTGCTCTTTTTTGGACTCTCACTCAAGGCCTTTTCAACTTGAGCAGAGGCGTTGAACTCGCTGAATAGCTTTTCCACATATTGCTTGTCTTCCTTGAATTCTGATCGCGGCCTAGGCTCCTCAACAATAGAATTTGCCTTTGTGTCTGCTTCAAAATCGGCGAAAAGTTTTTTGATGTAGGAGTTACTCCGGGTTGTCTTGCGGGGTGCTTCAATCGGAGGCTCAACACGCGGCCTTTTTTCTTCCTTTGAGTTTACCTCATCAAATAACCTCTTGCTATCCTCCTTTTCCCTTGACCCGTAGGAGTCAATAAGACTGGCATCGGAAGTTTTCACAAAATTAGTAATCACCAACGACAAATTGGCCAATTTCGGAATAGGTGTCGGATTAGTGGACAAATCGGATACCTTGAGGTCTTTAAGACGAACACCATCCAATTCCGGGGCCCGAGAAGCGTCCATAGCCTCGCAGAAGAGGCGGAATCCGGTCATTTCCAAAGTATGGCGGAATTTGACGAGATCGCGAAGAACCACAATTGAAACTTGTTTTGAGAACCGGACGTAGCTGGATGTGGTGACCTGAACACTGGCTGTGCGTGGCCGATATATATGTGCATTGATTTGGTTCTGAAGATTCATGTTTTCGTCATCAAGCTCCACGAGCCTCCCATACAAGTCGCCCAGAAACACCTTGATCCAATCGAATGCATCGGCTACAGTATTGACCGGCCGTTTCAACTGAAAGTTTTTGCGGGACATCATCGACTTGACATCTGTGCGCAATTTCAATTCCTGGTGATGCGCACCCCGGACAAGCTCATAAACCTTCTTCGCCAAAGGAGGATCAGACGGAAACATCGGAATCATTTTTTCTAGCGGCCAGTTCTCTCGCACATACGTAATTGAGTCGGTTTGAGGAGGCACACTGAGTTTTAAAAGAATGGTCTCGCCCGTCTTGCCTCCCATCAGAGTGAAATCAGCGAGTTGGAAGTTTGTGAGGAACGACTCCGCCAAGCGAGGCGGAATGATCGTTTGATAATCGGGCTTGATGAAACCGCCAGCCAACTTGGCCATTGTTTTACATTTTCCAAGCCCGCCTGAAGTGGTGTAGCGAAGCTCTTTGTAGATCATGCATCTGGCTTGGAAGAGGAGTTGAGAGCCGAGAAGCATGACAACATCGTCCCAGTCAAGAATTGGCAGGTGATGTGATTCTTCGGTATCGCTAGCTTCCGTTGAGCTGTCTGTCATTTTCTTAGTCTCATCATTTTCCCTTATCGCGATACTCTCCTTGTCCCCGTCTTCCCTGTCGATATCTTTAGACTCTTTCTTTGCCTTTCGCCCTCCGATATTTCCCACCCAATACATGTCGGCCGGAAGGGACGGAACAGGGGGAAGCGCCTCCGAGTCTTCAACTTCAGCTAGAAACGGATACGCTGCAACGAGTCTTGCGTAAACAGATCTTCCGAAATCCATATAACATTCATCCACACTTGCCTTCTCCACCAAGTCACACTCCCGCTTTAAAACCTTGATGATCTTTCGCAGCTCGCGGCGATATGGATCTAGTGACACCTTATGCAACAGCTGATCTGGAGCATGATCCAAATATTGCCAATGCGCTTCACCTTTGCGGAAGACCGCCGCATGTCCCACTACCAAATCGGGACACTTTTCCCGGGCACTCGCAAGCGTATCCATACGGCCAATGCCATATTTTCGGGCTGCATACAGCACGGCTATGAGCGACAGCCACTGACAGCATACCACAGGGTCGTCGATGGACTTTCCGAGTCGAAGTTGCTCACATTGAGCGAAAAACGCATTGAGATCGATTAGACCAATACAAGCAAGTGGCAGCGCAAAAGCAGTGGCCGCATTGTTGAGAGAATGAAGATCGGATCCCAGAAAACGTGATTTAGTGCCCGATACAGGTGGGGGAGTTGGATCTAGAGGGGGATGTAGAACAGACATGAAGTATGCTAAATGGCGAGGCACGTGCACGAGAACGTGACACGCGCTGAGTTGCACGAATATGAAAATTCAGGTCAACACAGCATGGCAGAGAGATAAATTGCGACAGCAGTAGAGTTGATTGCATCTAGAAAGGATATAAAATGTTCGAGATTGAAGATACTCACATATTTTCATCAGGTACTTATCTTATGTACATCATAAAGATACTAACTTGATTGATCATTCAGGAAGCTGGTATGGCGCAGTGGTAGCGCAGCAGATTGCAAATCTGTTGGTCCTTAGTTCGAACCTGAGTGCTAGCTTCTTTTTTTGTATCCTTCTTCATTAGGAAAGATGGTGTGAAGCCCGGCCCTCACATGCAGGTTTCACTTACAGCTATGACGTTGCATCTTTTCAGTGCAGACCGCTATGTACACCACCATCTGACATCATGAGTCAAAAGCTTTATTCGTGTATTAACGGGTCACTAACAAACCACGCCTGCGCCACTAACAGAAACACTTCTGCGCCCTTCGAGGCCCGAGGCCCCTCGATTCTTTTTATGAGCTACTGTCATTTGTACTATGTGTACGACAACCAATGACTCAGTTACAAGTGTGTTCCATGTGCTGCATCGTTACGGCAAATTTATGATACTAGGAAAGGGTTCGGTAAGTAGAGGCCTTCACATTATGAGGTTACTGCCTCCATACCTTAATCCACGCATTGATGTATGTGTAGTCCATATTGCATACTATTTCGCATGCATCGACCTATCTGTGCGTGATATGGGAAGGCATTCCGCACGCATTACGCACAATTATGTATTCCGGAAATTCACATTCCAGTCCGCTGCAGGCATCATTGATTTTCAGGAATATAAGCCTTTCTCGAACAACCTGTCACTGGACATTAACACACTACAAGCATGATGGTGCACCTGTATTATCGTCAAACCCTAAAAATTGTAAATCTCGGAGAACACCGCAATGTTGCGCGCGTTTCCCCATGCTGTAACCTCTTGAACGAGAGAAGGCGGTCCACACACCACGAGTAACTTATTAGCCATCTCTGATGTTTCAGACAAGGAAGACAAAATCGCTTCAAAGTTTGGCCGGCCACGATGAAAATGCGTGAGCTGTGGTTGATCGGCAAAGGGGTCCAAAGGCTCTAGCTCTATGTCGTCATCCAACAAGCCCGTCCTAGGATCGTCAGCCTCTTCCACAAAGTCCACGCCGTTCCCCGTGATGTAAACCTCAACATCCTCATCCGGTGCTAGTTCCTGAAGTATGAAGGTATCTGCGTCGTTGCTGACGCACCAGTGGAGAGTGCTTAGAGCGGTTGATTTTCGGCCAAAGTAGCGATGGAGCGGGATGCCCAAAGAGATGCCCGAGCCACCGCAGACTATGTGCACATTGGTAGCCGTGGAGAACCATGGCTGCGGCACAGTCGTGAATGGGGCCGAAACCCGATATTTAAGCGACAGAAACACCTCAAACCTCAAGCCTTTCTTCACTACCAAGTCCACCGTTGCCAGCTCAAAGTCCAGGCAGATGGTGAATGGATGTGAAGGAAACACCCAGGAGCGCCAATCGGTCAGCGCTAGACCAAGCCGGAGATGGGAGCCTGGGGTCCAAGTGGGATACAGAATCGGCTTATTTAGGCGCAAAACCCGAAGCGTAGCCAGACTTTTGTCCACTATGGAGATGGCGGGAATGGAATACGAATAGTATACGCGCAGCATCGTTTGCACCGCCACAAGAAAAACCGCTACTGCGATAAAGTCCGTCACGCCGGGACGAGCATGCCAGTACATCAAGACAACGAAAACGGCGACTGAGATGTTATGCCACATGTAAAAGTATGCGTAGAACTTTCTGCGAAGAGGGCGCACCGATATCACTAAGAGAATGGTCAGAACGATTGCCACCAACACACCGGCAAAGTTTGCCCATTTGGTGGCCTTGACTAAAGTGCCTTCCGCTATCCATTTGACCAAGAAACCGATCCCATGGATTAAGCTGATACCAACGATTAGTCGCAGGAGCCATTTGTGAATTCCGAGAAGTTCCACATATGATGCGCCCAACACACTGGGCCGTAACGCTAGCACCAAATCCAATGGAACTAGGCAGAAGGCAAGGCGGCCCATCCGCTTGATTACAACACTGGACTCAGAGAGAGGCGAAACACTGGTGAAAGTAAGTCCCAAGGTAACCGCAAGCCATATTCCCGTATGGAACCATACCGGGAGATGAGCTACCCGCGCCCAAGTGGACCGAGGGCGCTTTCCGCTTTTAGACCATTGACGCACCTCAAAGAGCCGGGCTACCACAAAGAGAATGGCGTAAACCACCGAAAGGCCAAACACGATGTAGCCATACTTGATGTTGCGGGTATGGTTGGCGCCGTGCCGAGGCTGGATATCCGCTGTCAACATGTAGTGGTGATGACACTAGGAACAAGAGGCTTATGTGCAGAGGAGGTATGGGTGTCAGCGCTGCAGGTTCAAGCGTAGGCGTTTGTGGCGTTGTGGCAAGGTTCTGCAAGTCTCGGATTTGGTCCACGGACGAGTGGCTCACTTGTCCGTAATGGGCACCACCTACCTCGCCACAATCATCCTGGTGGCCGCTTATACATGCCCCTAGGAAGGCCATTACATACAGGTATAGGCAGTACAGGGTGGAAGTCCATGCAATGCGCGTTAAAAGTAAAACGCCCCATGTGCTTAATGCTGATGCCTGCATCCGCGGAGCACATGGTTCTGCACATATGTCAATTTTTGCCTCAGTGCACATACGGTGAGGAGCGAGGAAATTCCGTTACAGATGGGGCGAGTGAAATCCTTGCAACTGCAACATTCGGGATCGCACTGTTCCACTTTGGAACAGACAAAACTATCTGAACATCAGGTGCAAGTGATATCTAACGACCCGGAATCTCACTATTCGGGTAATGGTAAGGGCAGGTGCAATGAACACGGCTCTATTGTACCTGGCTACCATCTTTGCCGCAGATGAAAACGACCGGAAACGTAATTGCGCATGATTTCGATAGTGAGGGGGATTGATTCCCGGTAACATCGAAGTTAACTCCGTTTATTAGTCTTACATGCACACTCGATGGCGGCGCTAAATGCTTTTTGGTGATTTACATTCGGATATGGGCAAAATTGAAGCTTAGAAGAGAAAAGTGGACTCAAAACTTTCTTAGAGTAGCCTTTGATCATTGTGGCATAAGACTGAGGCAAAAAAGACGAAATTCCGCCGGTGGGTTGTGCGGGTGGCGAGTGAGACATTTCCCAATCCATGTGCAAGCGCGTGGCTTGTTAATGCTCTTTGGTTTGCAGGTTGGTCACGATAATTTTCGGAACTCCGCTGCATACCAATCAATGGGTAATGTACCCCAAACGCGGCAGTATTTTAGGGGTCGCTATCAAGGGATAAGTGGCTTGTGTGAGACATTCCCAAAAAGCGTATTTTGTCTCAAACATATGCATGCGTATACTCACAGCAAAAAAGTAACTTTGCATTAGTAAAGTAGGTCTTATCGTCTGAACATCGTTAGGGAGTCAGCTGTAAAGTTTTGGGGTTTGATTACGGATCCCTTTTGGGGCTCTAGATGTCCGGAAAATACCGCGAGGCTGATAAGTCGTGGCTGATTGAGCACTTCGCGTAGCCGGTAATGTGGGCGGGCGATGAAGTCACCGCATGTACAGCGGGGCGAGTGAAACCATTACATCAGAGAGCCTGCATAGTGTGCTGTAAGACTCGGAGAGTGCTCATCAGCCACCGATGCTGCCGTGCTTATTTCGATTGGGTGTGGTGCACGCCCCTTTCGTAAATTTTGGCCCTTTGGGGAAAGAATCCTTCTTCTTAGCCTGTAGAGCCTCAAGTTTCTGAATTTAATCTTGAAATAACACCTTGGTTCAAAAGACTCAATACCAAAATGCTAAAGCGATACAATGAGATGATGTGTAAATTTAGAACGATGCGCAAAAGTGGCTCGTGAGATGTTTGCCGAGATGCGTCTCCCGCTTCAGCCGCCCCACATCCTACAAACAGGAATACGATTTTACCCCATCCCGCTGATTACATCACTAGCCACACCGGTGGACTCGTCATCGGTAAGACTTATCGACGCCAAGCTGATATCGCGCTATGTCATATTGCATCGAAAATGGTTCGATTTTCTGCCGCCTCGTTAGTGAGGCGAATGCTGAGGCTCAGTAAAGGGGGAGATCTATCGACGACACCGCCTAATCTTACGCTTCTGCACATAAACATACAGTCCCCTAAAGCCATTGGTCGAGGGAATCGAGAGGAGCGGTCATATGGGAATTTTTGACTTTGGGAGTATTTTATGACCGGGGTGCTAGGGCTCAAGAGGGTCTCATCTGTGGCGAGAACCTAGATCCATCTCCTAGGCCAATGCTGCACCTTGAGTGAAACGGAGTTCATGCGGTGACAGCATAATGCATGGTGCAGTGCCCAGAATAAAGTTAGTGACAGGGTTGCGCGCTGTGCATGCGCTGGCGGCACTATGCATAGGCATTTTGTAGGCATGGTCTACCTGTGTGCATGAGGCGCATTTCCCTTGTTCTAGAAATGGTTTCATATAAAAAGTGTCCCACATCTCCCTGAGACATACTTTTCTGTTCAAGCAGTGCATCGAATTCCGACAGAATCGTTAACATTTTGTCATCCCCCATCGCCATACAACCCTAATCACTCACCATGGTATACTCCTCTGATGCAAGCAAGTGGAGAGCCTACCAGTTCCTGGACCCATTTGCTGCCGGCTCCTTTGTCGTGTGCAACAAGAACAACAATGTTTTTTGCCGTCCTGACTGTGACTCCTATCCCCACGAAGAAGTGATGCTGGATGTTGAATTCCTCAATGATCCTGCGGAAGCACTCAAACTCGGATTCGCTGCTTGTGATGCGTGTGTCCCAACCTCTCCTCCGAAATTCGACGTGAAGGTATTGGCCCAGGCGGTTGACACCATCAACGCCTCTATCGGATTCTACCCACCTCCAAGAGACAACGATGACGCACCTCAACCTGAAACATCCTCTCCATCTAAAGACGAAGCCGACCACTTGCGCTTGGTTGACTTGGCCTGCCGCCACTTGGTTATCGCCGCTGCCCAATCAGTGCTCTCCTCGGACTCTAAAGACAGTGACGGAAAGAAAAACCGCCGCAGAAGAGGTGGCGTCTTGGGCTTCAAAGAGCTTGCCGCCAAGTCCAAGTTGTCTGCGTGGCACTTCCACCGGGTGTTCAAGAATGTCACATGCCTCACCCCCAAGACCTACGGCAGCAAGTGTGTGGAGTACTTGACCAACCACCGTGATGGCGTATCCAGCTCCTCGTGCTCCTCTGCCAACTCCTCCACCACATCTTTGAACTCTTACGCCACACCTATGCTGTCGACCACATCTTTGCCTCTGCCAAGAAAGAGAAGCAGAGACGAGATTGAAGTGGAGATGCCTTACAAGAAAGCCTCTTTCGACTCAATCTTCACGCCTAAGGCGACCCCCGAAAGCCACGAGAAGAGCGTCTCCTTTGAACTGCCGGAGTTGGCTTGGGCTGCGCCTCAGGTTAGCTTCTACAACCCCGAGCCTCAGTCGCTTTTTACTCACGTCAAGCCAATGGCGGATGAATACTCCCCCGAAATCTCCTCGCTAGATACCATGTCCACGCAGATGCCTACATTTGCAATGGACCCAGGTATGCCCGTGTCGGACAATTATTTGGATGTTTTTGACCACAACTTACTTCAGAACTCTCGCGAGTGTGAAGTGGAACCAGGAATGTGGCTGGCAGAGCCTCTCTTGCCCCTCTCGTCTGATCCATACTCCTGGAACATTTCGCTAGACGCATCGGCGCAAAACTTTGCGTAATACAATTCAGCTGGTCTGTAATTAAGTTAGTCATTAATAGAGGCATCGGAAGGTTACTGTTTACTGTAGGTGAAATGTGGGGGAACACAGTCTCACGCATGACTATGCGCGCGTACGTGAGAGTGCAGCTGAAAGGTTGGCCCGACTTCCAAACCAGCATTTCCACCCTTCACACCAACTCGACGGTGGGACTTACTGAGATGGAGCATTTTCGATGTGATCCTCGAGCACGGCGCCACCATTGGTGTTACAACTACAGTAAATTGAAAATCGAGGAGAATACGAATGCTCCACAATGCAGGAAGTCACTTTATGCACGAGAGGAAAAGAGGGCGTGGACATGTAAAACGGGGGTTTTGTTACGAGCGGAACATCATGCTTCAAGAAAAAGCTGACACTAGGAACACAGTGGGGCTTCGCTTATGTTTCAATCTGGAAGTCTTCAATTCTTAGAACATCACAAATTTCGTGTTCGCGGGCGGTTGCATCCAGTGAGAACTACTCACTGCGTGTATACCTCGTCAGCGAGCTGCGCAAGCTCAAGGCTACATGCTCTTATGTGCAGCCACAGGCACTCCTGTAGGCCAAGATTCTCCAGATAACACACACACTGGATTCGTCCCTTTTGCAGAGTTGAATATTGGCCTTGGGGCTTTACGAATACGGACGCGAAAATTGGGTTCCCCGCACCTATTTCTGTGCCCGAAGCATGTCTTGTAAATGTCTCATTTCACTCAAGCCAAAATTTGTGCTAGTCGAAACCGTACCGGTATCTGTGATGACTGCAAAAAAACGCCGGCATGTGTGAACACCTGGAACACCCACGAAGTGACCCCACCACGTATGTAAATGGTGAGTAGGGGTTTCTCCGAAACGTAAAGTCCACCCGGCCATTTGCGCGACTGCATACAAAGACTGCATTGGCCCGAACGTGGCCTGAGATTCATGCACGGACCACTTAGAGCGAAGGGGGCAGTTTATGCCCGATACGAATGTAGGGATCGCCCCTCCAAATATGAGCGGCGGTTAAGTGAAACATGCGCATCAACTTTTGGGGGCGGAAGTTAAAGACGGAACTGGCTTGCGAGATGCGGTCTAAAGAACGATGCGGGTGCCACTTCTTTCGAGGATATTCTGTTCCACAACGAGCCTTTCTACAGTATTCTGTCGAAGGATGCCGACAAAAGCGAATACAATACCATAATATTTGTACATTCTAAACCGACCAAGGGGCATTCGCTGCGTGGCCCAAGATGAAACCACTGTATTCGAGCCAAGCGCAAAACACAAGATTAGGATCACACAGTTGGACCGGATGAAAAGTCTTACGCAGAGGGCTCTTGCCAAAAAGCATAATGTCCCGGAAGCGCCTTCTGAAGACTGGTAAAGAGCCAATTCTAGCCTGATTCAGACAGACCAGTACCTTCGGCCGTCTTTCCTTCGGAATACCCAGCCACACGCTCCTTGTTCTCTTTCGCCGTTTGCACCAACTGCTGAAAAGCACTGGCCACCGAGTCCTTCTTGGAACTAGGGCTGTAGAGCGACGCCGTAGACCCATCGCGAGTGCCCACCTCGTCCAAAGACTGGGTCACGCCCTTCCACAGCGAAAGCAAGCCACGACTCACATTGTACTTGTTCTCGGTGCCGCTGTTGGACTCGGAAGCGGGGACATCGACGTTTGGGGGAGACACGAGCCCATCGTCGCCAAACAAGTTGATTTCGTGCGGATCGTCGTCCTCGTCCGTCTGGATGCTCTTGAGCTTCTTGATTTTGTTGGCCAACTTCACCATCTCGATCACCTGGCGGAACTTGGCCTTGCCGCTGAAGTTTTGCTTCAACAGTGGAAGCAAGTCCGCGTCCTTGTGCTCTGCCGCCACCTTGACGAGCCAGGCATCGTCCAAGAGCTCCTGGGCCGTGGCACGCTTCTCCGGGTCGAACTGCAATGCCTTGATGATGAAGCGCCGTGCGTCCTTCGACACAGAGCGCCAGTAGTCTGCGTGGAACACCACCGCGTTGTTGTGGCGCACCTCGGCGATGAAGTCAGCGACATTCTCTGCCCGGAACGGCGAGTAGCCGCAGAGAATGGTATAGGCCACCACACCAAGCGACCACACATCGCACGGCTTCCCGTGGCCCGTGGCCATGATTACTTCTGGCGCAGCGTAGCCAAAAGAGCCAGCACTGGAGTGGAGCTTTTCGTCCGGGTCCTGGAGCTTCTTGGCAATGCCGAAGTCTGCCAACACAATGTGGGAGTCGGCCGCGGGCGAGAGGTAGAGCACGTTTTCCGGCTTGATGTCGCGGTGCACAATGTCCCGCAGGTGCAAGTACACAATGGCCTCAAGGATCTGCACCACCACCAACAGCGCGTCGTGCTCGGTGAAATGGCCCTTTTGCACAATGCGATCGAACAACTCGCCTCCGGTCGCTAGTTGGGTCACAATGTAGAACTTGTCGCGCGACTCGAACCACAGGCGGAACCCGACAATGTGTGGGTGGTGGAGTTCCTGGAGAAGCTTGAGTTCCTCAATGACAAATTCCTCGTTGCCTTTCAATGCCTTTTTCAAGATGATTTTCACCGCCACATCCTCGTTGGTGGTGTTGTCGCGAGCATACCGGACAATGCCGAACGATCCAGCTCCCAAGGTGCGGCCAAAAGTGTAGTTGGCCTTGAGGTTGTAGGATTGAGGCTGACCGCTCAACTTGTGGAGCATTTTTTTGATGGAGTTGGGCCCGTCCATGGTGGTGTGGCTGGTAGGATTGTTCCTCACTGCCCCGTATGTGACCGCGGTTGTCGTGCAGGAATAGACGCAACGAAAAACGCAACATGTGGAAACATGCAACGTGGTTGCGAATTGGGCGACGGGTAGCACAGGTAGCCCTGACTGATGATGACGTTCGCAATGGGTAGCAGAATTTTGCAAAGGGACAGTGGCTTGCGGAAGGAACAGCATCCAGAAGGAATTGATTGAGGCAGAGTAGAAAGGCATAGTATTAGACACCGTAGATTGCGTGCTTGCTGGCTGTTAGAGCGGTCATAGCAGTAGACTTACACCACACAGCGCTGGAAACAAAGCTAGGCGCTAGGCACCGCTAGACAGCAAAGCTAGGCACTAGACATCGCTAGACACTAGACGGAGCACACAGTGGGCACTGGAAACTAGAGTGGACGCTAGAGTGGACACTAGCACTGAACTAGGCACCACCCCTTTACTAGCCACTACTGAGTCACCCAAGTCGGCTAGCAGCTCACAATAAGCGAACAGCGACTGACCATGGCAGACCCGGGCGAACCGCTTTACCGCCGGTTCTTTACACCGCCCGCAATGTCAACTCAGAGCACTCCACTGATCACAACAGGAGACTTGGTAAGCCCTAGTGAATGCGAACAGTCGCTAGTTTACGAAGCACGCCAAGATTGACGCTGCATAGTCCGCCGTACCCCACACCGGGCAAGGCCGCGGCTTCTCTATTGCACCTTTCTTCAAAATCAGCCACTGGTGGTGAGCGGCGCGCCAAATGCAGCAGCTTACTTAGTACCATGCATATGCATGGTGCGTGTTCAGCGATCAGGGCAGATGCTATCGCGTGGCTGCCAGGGCGATCCCGGCAAGCGGTAACGCGGAACCGCTTTCGGTCCAGCTTTCCTAAAAAGGGCGCGCGTCGGAATCGCTATCCCATATCGGCCTGCACCACGCAATAGGGCCTGGCCCATATATAAGCATGGCCCCACCAATGTATTGCTCGCCACGATTCTCCCCATTCAATGCTCAGAGCTCGCCAAGTCCTAGTGGCGGCCAAAAGAGCCGCGTCGTCGGTGGCCGCAGCCTACTACCCCACTGAACCAGTCAAGCCCAACTTGGTCACGGAAACGGTGCCCGGCCCCGAGTCGATTCGTCTCAACAACGAGCTCGGCCATGTTTTTGACAACCGTGCCTCTTACTTCGTCACCGATTACAAGAACTCCGTGGGAAACTTCATCTCCGATGCCGACGGAAATCAGTTGTTGGATGTGTACTGCCAAATCTCCTCCATTGCGCTCGGCTACAACAACCCGGAGTTGTTGAAGACTGCCGCATCGCCTGAGATGGCCAGTGCTTTGGTCAACAGACCAGCCTTGGCGTGTTTCCCGCAAAAGGACTACGCCGACATCTTGGAGAAAGGAATCTTGGCGGCCGCTCCGCCGGGCACCAATAAGGTCTGGACTGCCTTATCTGGCTCGTGTGCCAACGAAACAGCTTTCAAGGCCGCGTTCATGTACCAAGCCGCCAAGCAGCGGGGTTCGCTCGACTTTTCCGACGAGGAGTTGACTTCGGTCATGTTGAACAAGGCCCCGGGCTCTCCTGACCGCGTGATCTTGTCGTTCGACAAGGGTTTCCACGGCCGTTTGTTTGGTTCCTTGTCCACCACCCGGTCCAAGGCCATCCACAAATTGGACATTCCTGCCTTCAACTGGCCCAAGGCACCCTTCCCTGAGTTGAAGTACCCATTGGAGGAGTTTGTGGCAGAAAACACCGCGGAGGAAGAGAGGTGTTTGGCGGAGTTTGAGAAAATCGTCAAGTCGTACCCTCCTCTGACCATTGCCGCAATCATCGTTGAGCCGGTGCAATCCGAGGGCGGTGACAACCATGCTTCCGCTGCATTTTTCCAGGGCTTGCGTGATATCACCTTGAAGCACGACATTCTCATGATTGTGGACGAAGTCCAAACAGGTGTCGGTGCTTCGGGCAAGTTCTGGGCCCACGAGCACTGGAATTTGTCTCCCGCGCCTGACATGGTGACCTTCTCCAAGAAGTTCCAGGCGGCCGGGTTCTACTTCTCCAACCCCGAGTTGCAGCCTGCCCAGCCTTACAGACAGTTCAACACCTGGTGTGGAGACCCATCCAAGGCGCTCATTGCCAAGACCATCTACGAGGAAGTGGCAAAGCACAACTTGGTGGAGAAGACTGCTGCCACAGGCGACTACTTGTACCAGAACTTGAAGAGCTTGTTCGCCAAGCACCCAACCAAGGCGTTCAACTTGCGTGGTGAGAACTTTGGTACCTTCATTGCCTGGGACTGCGAGAACCCATCACAGAGAAACGAGTTGTTGTTGAAGATGCGTGCGGTGGGCGTGAACATTGGCGGGTGTGGAGACAATTCCATCAGATTGAGACCAACTTTGGTGTTCGAGAACAAGCACGCGGACTTGCTTTTGGAGGCATTGGAGCACTCTTTCAAGACCATGTAATATAGTAATACACCGGGCCTGTGGCCCTGAAGATGTGACGAAACTCAAACAATTTGTAGAGTTGCCGAGTCCGTAGGCTGTGAAGACTCCGCGTTGGCGAGGGCCCGAGAAGGTGGTGTTGCCGCACACAAAGATCACGGGTTATACGTGGATAACAAGTAGGCTACATCTTTCCGGATTCGACAAACCCTACTAGAAAATGCGGAGAGTGCGCACTGATTTGCGATCAACTGTAGTCAAAAACCAATGGATCTTCACTGAAGGCCAGGTGAGCCAGTCGCTTGCGAAATTGTAGTCCGATGGATGCACCAAGGTCCGATCGGCGTGCATATTGCACGGCAATCTGCATAACATACCGCCTGCATGACGACATGGCCACCCCCAGCAGAGACCAGGGGGAAGAGGAGGCGAACAGAGTGGGTACATTGTAGTATGGAGACACGCGGGACGCTGGGACTGACCAGTCCATGCTGTAGCACCTATCGTATGCATGTCGTCGAGGCGCAGAAATGCCGCCCGCCCGGATGCGGCTCGCGCATGCCTGTCACGGGATTAGAGCGAAAACGGCTAACGGTACAAACCCGCCCTTCTTTCTTACCCGCCACTTTGTTTCGCCGAGACCTGATATAAACCTTGTGATTACATCGCTGCTATCTTTGCCGACTGTGATACCATAGCTGTTGAAAATTTCGGGAAGCGTTTCATTCTTGAAACAGCTCACAAAAGCGGACCGGAACAACCGTATCCGCTCGACTGCAGCGCAAACACAAAGACCTCCTTCCCTTGCTTCCAGCTAAGCAACACAAAAATCGCTTGCATTCGCCGGAACCGAATTCCAGTAAGCGAAATTCACGTTTGTAACTCTAAGCCAGAGCTACTTTCAGAGCGGCGTTGAGCCCAAGCTACTCTAACCAGGTAAATTGTTGAAGAGTTGCTTTTCGCCCAGGCGCTATTGTACCAAAGCGGTAGTCATAGAATTTTTAGAGAAGCACAGCTCTCCAAACTATAACAAGCTTCTGTGCTGAAAATTACCAGGATAATATTTTTCCCGCCACAAAGTGGCCTGCCATGAACCCTCACTGATGAAATGCTAGGAAGACTAATTAAGCAGCATTCGCTCTCGAATCTAACTACCGCGCCTTCTCCCACGCCACAGAAGCAAGCCTTAGGGGCGTCATGCAACTACGACGACTCGCACATGCGCGACATTTTGTATGCGCTGCGCGCCGTTTCCCAAAGCGCTGCGCCATTTGACGGGCGCCGCTTTCGGCTTGTGGTAGGCCAAGATGGCGGTAACCTTCGAGCCAAGCAGGTATTATACGACGCGGAACACCGCAAGAGTCCGGATCTCAGGAAAGCTGCAAATGAAAGAAAAAGCCCAGACCCTAAGCCTGGCCGCAGCGGCATGGCTCCAACTACCGCGCCCGGTAGCCCCAGTGGCACTGGTACATGGCCTATAATCCCTGCTGCCGAGTTAGCAGATTACATGTTCGGACGTGGAATTCCCACGAACGAGGTGGCCACCGCTACCAAGGTACACGTGCTTTACCTGGCGCAAGGCCCACCTGCGGTATTGGTGACCAAGTTGTTTCTGTTAGTGGATAAGTACGCTGACCTCGATGATGTTCACCCTGATTGGAATCCAACGCCGACGTGGCCCGCTTCTCACACCGCTTCCGGGTTTCAGGCGACGGGACCCGAGCTCAGTTGCCGCTTCTCTTTGGGTGTAGTGATGCCGCTCGATGACCACACGGTGGAAGATGTTCTTGCCACGGTGTGGCCGGTATTGGCGCGTCACCTCGCGGTTCTTCAGAAACTTGTGGCACGCAAGCTTGTGGCAGCACTTCGCCTGGCAACTGTAGACGGTTCCTGTCCGTATGTGATGAACAGACGAATTGTGTTTCCACTGCACTTACTTGACAGTGATCCAGACTTGGTATTTCACACCCTCAAATTGGCTCGCGCGGTGCAGTTCGTCTACAATACCCCTCGCCTTATGGATACCCATACCCTTATGCAAAGTACAGGCGGATCACAATCTCAATACAGATTTTTCCTCATCAGTTGGGCTGCAGAGGTGGTAAACTGGCTTGAGTTCAAGGACGGGCGCACTACGCCTCTGTTCTTGGCCAGTTTAATCACTGCGGTCCTCTCTCTACGCGACCAGAGTGAGTGCTCCACAGCAGGTGGCCAGAGCGTGAAGGAGAAAGCTGCTATCCGTGTGGTGGTAATGACTGGAAACTCTCCTGTGGCCAAGCGACTCATGTTTATCTTGAACGGCTTCTTTCGTTGTTTAGGTCTTGACGCTCTGTGTCTTCTTCCCGGTACAGAATCTAGGATCCCTGAATCTCGAACACCGATCCAAGAGCAACGCTCTTCAGTCTCTGACTATCGTATCCTGACGCAGGATACACGCTTCTCGCCTCACGAGCCACGCTCCAGTGTCCGTGCGCTGTTCTCGTCGAAATTCTCCTCTCCCCACAAATTTAAATCACTTATGGATGATGACGATCCTCGCGATAATCGCCCACCAGCGGCGGCTCCCATTCCTATCCGCTCAATATCTCCCGCACTGCGCGCCCCTTCTACACAAGAAAGCTCTTTATCGCTCCTGCGTCCTATTCCAATAAACGGTCACCACATGCTGTCGCTGAAGGCGACAGTAGGGTCATCAGGGTCAGGGCTGCAGACATTGGGGTGGGAGATTCCCACAAAGTCGGGTGCTAGTCTTTGGGCCTCCAGTAGTGGTGCGCCCCATGCTGCAATGCACACTTCATCATCCACAGCGTGTTTGTCCACATCATTAAACTCTCTCTCGTCCAGTGCGTCAAACTATTCCTTGTCAAAGCTTGGTGGAAGCTTCATCGAAAAATGGAGGCTGCTGTTTGTGCCACACGAAGAGGGGGATCCACCAAAACGCCCCGCACTCACGTGGGCCAAGACCCCTCCAGCACTTGAAGAAGAGCCTTGGGATTTTCTGTCCCCGCGTCAACGTCTTTCGCGTACTCAGTCGATGCTCAATCTTGCGGATCAAGAGCCGGTGCATAGCGTGCGGCGAGACAATACTGCCGTGTACACGGATGCACTGGAAAAACCTTCCAATCCAGAGAGTGAAGGGGAGAACGACAATGAAGATCCCGCGTCGGAATCTGTGGGAAGTATCAATCAATCTCGTATTCGGCAAAAGTGCAGATCAATAATGCAATCGCCAATCAACCACACTACCAGTTTGCTGCTTAATGCAGTTGTGGTTCCAGCCGCTTCTCCCTGCGGGCTCGTACGGCGCAAGATATTACTTCCTAACGTCGCATTTGTCGAAGAGTTCCGTCCCGAATTTGTCCTTCAGTCATGTCCTATAAACCCCAAACTAGAGAGTGCAGTGATCAACTACATGAAAAATGATTTGGTGTTTTCTCAGAGCTGCGGCTACAATAAGGTTGCGTCGCGGACTATATTCGTGAATTTGCCCGCGCGTGAGGCAAAACTTATTGAATTGGTGACGGAGCCGCCGCTGACTGATTCTCAAGATGCGAAAGCGCCCCACACTAATTTTCGCACCAGCATCAAAAAGGTGGTGGCTCCTGGGCGCAGTTTGGTAGAAAAGACGAAGGTTGAACGTGTTGGAAATCAGTTGCGCCAGTTGACGGAGATTGTGGACAGTATCAATAATGGGGGCGAAGGAGTGGGCCAGAGCAAAAGGGACCCGTTCAACCAGTTGTTGTTCCAGACGGTACTGGAACTCATTCGGTAGAATATATTTATGACGGGAAGAAAAAAATAATAATCAATGAGAGGGTGAAGTAGAAATGCTGGCTTTCCCCAGACATTTCGTAAGCCACTGACGATTCGGCAAGCCAAATTTACTATATCAGAAGCCATGGCCGGTAATTCGCGCTAGCCCTACGTTGCAAAAGAAACTACATTCATCCTCGCTTGTTTGATGGAAAAACGACGAAACATTTAATAGCGAAAGAAGCACTTGCTAGACTTGATAATTGGGCGTGCGTAAAAGCAGTCGAAGAATACTCGCATATCAATAAAAGGGATTCACCAACCAAGCACCTTTCATTGGTCTAACCAAACAGGAATAGTGAAAAAGAAACGCCGAATCGTATCATAGCGAAATCTAGAGAGGCAGAATCGCTTGGGGCGTAGATTCTTGTGTGTGGTCTACGGCGCCATCGAGACCACCCGTACCTCCGAGCGCGCAAAAAGCACCAACCAAATCAACGTTCTTCAACACCAGCTCTAGCACCGGAAACGCCAACACCACACCTGCCGAGCAGCCAAAAGGGGACTCTGGCATCACATCGGTACATCTGTGACCACATACACGGCAACATCAAAACCTATAATAGTCCTGCATTAACATTTCACCCCGATGTCGTCCCGAGAAACAACTCCAGTGTTGTTTGGCGACGCTCCAGACAAGACAAAAGATGCATTACAGACATTTACGGCCATCCCCGAATGCACTTACCTCACCAAAAGTTTGGGCAAGTCCGGACAAAAGGAAACCATGACGTGTGACTGTGTGGAGCAGTGGGACGAAGCCAGCGGCACCAATCACGCATGTGGAGACGACAGCAACTGTATCAACCGGGTTACGTCGGTGGAGTGTGTCAACCAGCTGTGCACGTGTGGCACCGACTGCCAGAATCAACGATTCCAAAAGCGGCAGTACGCGGCAGTGAAGGTGATCCAGACGGAGAAGAAAGGCTTCGGGCTTGTGGCGCAACAGCCGTTGGCCGAGGGCCTGTTCGTCTACGAGTACATTGGCGAGGTGATTGACGAGGGCACTTTTCGCGCGCGCATGATCGAGTACGACCGGCGCCTGCTCCGCCACTTCTACTTCATGATGCTTACGAAGGATGCGTTCATTGACGCCACCGAAAAGGGTCTGTTGGCGCGGTTTTGCAACCACTCGTGTCTGCCCAACGCGTACGTGGACAAGTGGGTGGTGGGCGACCGTTTGCGCATGGGAATCTTTGCCCGGCGCGCCATTGCGCCCGGCGAGGAGATCACGTTCGACTACAACGTGGACCGGTACGGCGCGCAGCTGCAGCCGTGCTACTGCGGGCTGAGCAACTGCTTGGGGTGGATTGGCGGCAAGACGCAGACGGACGCCGCACTTTTACTTCCGGACGGGCTTTCGGACGCATTGGGCGTCACGCGACTGCAGGAGAAGGCGTGGCTCAAACACCACAAGCTGGAGAAGAAGGAGGGCGACTCCATCAACGAGGCGTTTGTGCAGTCGCTAGTGATGGCGCCGGTGTCGGATGCAGACGTCAACAAGGTGATGGCTGCGTTGATGAAGCTGGAAGACGCGCTCGTGGTGGCAAAGCTCGTGGAAAGGTTATACTTGACCGAGGAGCCTCGCGTCAACACCGCCATCGTGCGTCTTCACGGCTACAAGACGCTCTCCAAGATCTTGAAGGAGTACGTTGCCAACGACGACTTGGTGGTGCAGCTTCTCCTGGTGTTGCAACGCTGGCCTACCATGACCCGCAATAAGATAGAGCTGTCACAAATCGAGGATACCGTCAAGCACCTCGCGGAAAATTCCACCAACCCGGAGATTCTCCCGTTGGCGGCCAATCTCGTGCACGACTGGAGCAAGCTCGAGATGGCCTACCGGATTCCGAAAAATGCTTCCTCTGCCCGCGACTCGGTGGGCGGTTCCATGTCGCCGTTGCGTGGCCGCGCTCAGCGCCTGGAACTGCCCGAAGCTGTGGGGTTGGACATGCAAGATGAGGATCTTCCGGAGGGCTGGCAAAAGGCTTTGGACCCCAACACAAACACGGTGTACTACTACCATACCGGTCTTGGGGTTTCCAAATGGGAGCGCCCTGTCTCTGCTGTGCCTTCGGGCCCCAAGGCCCCCAAAGCGCCGAAGGCACAGAAACAACCAAAACCAGAAAACCCGAAGCCCAGACCGCAGCGCAACTACAATGAAGATGACTTTACGCGCTTACAAGAGGAGAGGCTTCAGAAGCAGAAGGAGCAACAATTTCACGGCGTCCAGGAGAAGCAAAAGCTTTTGCTAGATTTGATTGTGCAGTCGCAGAAGGAGGTGGAAGAGAAAAAACGCCTCGAGGAAAAGATTAAACAGGACAGGCTCGAGAAGCACAAGGAAAGACGCCGCAGAAAGCAAGAAAAGCACGCCGCGAAGGTTTCGTCTTCGGACGTACTGGCGGAAACCCTCTGGACCAAAACTTTGGCCAAGTATGTGCCAAACATGATCAAAAAGCATGAGGCGGAAATAGGCCACGAGCACATCAAGGGTTGTGCGCGCGAGCTAGTCAAAATACTAGCGGGCAAGGAAGCAAAGAAGAGTGACGCCAAGCCTCCGCGTGAGCTCGAGGGCGCCAAGCTCAAAAAACTTAAAGAGTTCAGTAATACCTTCATGGAGAAGTTCTTGGTCAAGTACCGTGCCAAGCGGGCCAAATCCAGCGGAGCGCAAACTACGCCGCAGCCAACAGAATAGACTCGCACGCAAGTGGCCGTGAATAGCCCATGGTGGGATGCCACGTCATAGTCACACTCCCATTTCCCATTCCACCAAAACGTCGGCAACATAGCCGCAAATTTAGATAGCAAGCATCGGAGCCAGATAGTTTTTGGCAGTGGCTTCCTTAGTCAATTCTACACATAGTACATCGCAATAGGGAATGTCTAACAAGGTTTTGTAACCGGCGGGTTGAATAGATGAGCACAGGGTATTATACGCGGCATTGATTAGGGACGGAAAAAATAAGCTTAAACCGCGTGCCTTTCCAACAACACAGGCAAGTTTTCGATACTTTCACTGCCGTAAAGAATCTGGTAGGTGGCTTCGAACAACGGGAATTCCTCAGTTTTCTTCACTGCCTTTAAGAGTTCGTGTACCTCACGTGCAGTGAGAATACCTTGTGACGACTGGCCATTCAACAACTTCTTCTCAGCCGTTTCAGCATCTTCACCCGTTTCCGCCATGTATCTCCCAATTTTCACGTTACGACCGCCGGAGCAGGTTGTGATCAAGTCAGCCACGCCCGCGGACTCCTTGGTGAAGGTGGATTGTCTCAGCAGAGGGAAAAACATTTTGGAGAACTGGATAGTTTCCAACAATCCGACTCTCATGATGGCGGCTTTCGCGTTGTCACCCCAGCCGAGGCCCTCAACAAAACCGACGGCCAACGCCACAATGTTTTTCAATGCGCCGGCGACCGAAACACCGGCCACATCTTCCACCACATTAACATGGAAGTATGGTCTGTGAAAGGCGGCCTTCAATACAAAATGATCGATGTCCTCACCTACGCCGAGGAAGTCGTCTGGGATCTGGTACGCGACAGTGGTCTCAGACCACTGACCAAGGGCAATCTCAGGAGCCAAGTTGGCACCCGAGAGCGCACCACAGGCAATGCCCAACTGCTCGGAGATATAGGTGCTCAACAACTTGGGACCCGAGGGGGAGACATCCAAACCCTTGAGACACGAGATGGCACGGCAGTGAGGACGGAGGTGGCCCTTCAATTGTGAGCAGATGCGGGGCAAAAACTGGTGCGGTAAGTTGAACACCAACAAGTCCGCATCCTTGGCCACCTCAACGATGTCGGGCACAGCTCTCAAGTTCTTGGGGAGCTTGACGCCGGGTAGATAGCGCACGTTCTCGTGGTCCTCGTTGATGATGTCAGTCAAATTCCGGCCGTCAACCTGCTCCTCGTAAACCCACATGGGCACATGACGGCGGAACAAGTGTGGTCTGGCGGCGGTGTTTTCGGCACAAATTTTGGCCACAGTGGTACCCCAGTTACCGGAGCCGATCACGGCAATTCGAAAGGGTCTGGTGGGCTTCAACGATTTGGTTGCCTTGGCGTCAGTGCTAGCATTAACAATCTGGGCTATGTGCAGCAATCTTTCAAAGGGGGTCGACATGTCTAGTTTCTCTAGTAGTGGTTATTGTAAGTGCCGAGATGCAAAAGGAGATAAATAGTTTGTCGGGTGTAGGTACAGGAGTGAGGACCGTGGGAGATTGGAAGGAAACGCAAGCCTTATATACGTTATCGGCGCGCGAGATCGCTGCCGAGTTTCTTTTTTTACAGCCAAAAGGGCGTTTACCACGGAAAGACGTGGTTCCAGCGGACTTTATTGTTCCACCTGGTTCTGTTACATCAGATACATTTCCTATTTTGGAAATATGGAGATACGCTTTCACGCTCTGTAGTGTTTGGTCGAGAGGAGACTTTAGCCCGCGGCCATCCTGCAGGAACCGAGTCACCCATCATCAGCTGGCGTACCGCGGAGTCAGACATCGTTTTGGTGTATCTCATGATGTCTCTTACGACATTTTTGTCTGCCCATACCTCGACGCCAAATACGGCATGTGGAAGCTTGGGTCTGAGTCACGTCCGAACACCTTCTGTCCGACGGTACTAAGGGCTGGTATTGTTGTTGTAGCGGATGGACAGAATACTATGCCGTTTGGAGAACTTTACGCCGTCCTGCGCATTGGCAGTGTCATTGTTCGGGCCAGACAGGTCCCCGATACCATTCTTAGTAGATATTATGTCGTGGCCCTGCAAGCGGATAATGCAACGTCCCTCCATGTCGCATGGAAGCATGCGCCCGAAAAAGGGCACCACATCAAACATGAAGTTGCATGCTGCATGCTGCGCTATAGCCAATACGCCTAACGGTAATGACAACCGCAGCGCGTCTCCACCAGCACATGGCTGGACCAGAAAGATTCGGACGCACGTCAAAAACCAGGCCAGGTTAGACTCGCTCCTGGAGTAAGTGAAAATGCCAAACCCCGCCATATCGGCCTCTACACTGCCTGCGGCCTGTAACCGAATCGGTTTTGCATCCGTCCACGCACCTGCAACCAGTTTTACTGATGGAGTCATTCGACAAACAACAGCGGTTTACGAGTCTCGAAGAGAGTTCGAACTTCCTTGCTAAGAAAGTCCCGTATATTAATCGGTTGACGGGGCAGTGGGAAGCACGGGCCAATCAATGGACCGCGCACCTACTCGTTCAAATACTTAAGGTTCTTCAGGTAGAGTTGCTTCTCGGCATTCCGCTTGCACGTGAGCGTGCCCAAGTGCCGCTTCAAGGCGTCTTTGCGAGCAAAACCCTTGCCACACTGCGGACATATGTTGGCCGGAACAGAGAGGTGCTGCTTTTCGTGGCGTTTGAGGTCTGACGACCGGCGGAACGACATGGAGCACTCCAGGCACGGGAACTTGCGCTGGCCCGCCTTCTGGGAGTCAAGCTCGCTCTCAGAGTCGGAGCTTTCGGCCTGCGGTTGCTTGCCCATAAGGAAGTCCCAGTCGTTGTCCTTGGGCGAAGTCACGTTCCGCGGGGTGCCGGTGAACACGTTGTTGCTCAAGTTGGGGAAGCCGTTGTAGAAGTTCTGTATCATGAGCTGGCCGTTTTCGTTGGCACGGATGCTTTCCGACCGCCGGATCGGGTTCCCGTGCGGCGACAGGGCGTACTGGAGCCGCTCGAGAAGATCCTGGATGGTGGGGTCCACCATGAGGTTCGACTCGGCGGAGGTGGCGACAAGCGCCTCGCGCGCGAGCCGGAGAAAGCGCGCGTCTTCGTCAGTCTCCGCCTTGTGCCCGCTGGCGTCAATTCTGCCCGAATCGCTCGGGACGCCGAGCGAGTTGATGTTGGGGTTGCCCTCTCCGGCATTGAGAGCAGCGGGGGCGTGGGTGAGGTCGCTGCTCTTGAAGGAGGCGTCGGAAGTGTCGTCGAAATCGTGGCGGGGCCGTTTCGCCGCTGTTTCTGCGTCGGACGGTCGCAGGTAACTTTGGCCCTGGTTGTCTTTTGTCGCAACTCGCGTGTAACTTAGAGTCTGCTCCACCACGGGCAGGTTGCGCTGGAAGCTGTAGTGGCCGGGCTTCTCGGGGTGGCCCGAGTCGCTACCAAAGATGGAGAAACCCATGGAAAGACGACTTCCTGTTGCAGAGGGTAGGGTCTGGGGATATATGGTGCGATGAAAGGTAATCGGAAATGTAAAGAATCTTTGTATTGTAGGCGGTTGGGGCAACTGTGGCGCACGCTTCCGCCAACAGCACTGGGCTGGATTTCCACGTGAGGCTCGGTGGGAGGAGCAATTAGCACTGGCCCGGGTATTGCTGAGCCGTGGGGGATAGCTGGGAGGGAGGAGGAAAATGTCGCGCGACAACAGTGGTGAAGCCAGCCGAGAACGCAAGTAGAGGGCAGCAGAGGGCTAGCGAGGGGCACCGGCGACTTTTTCTCCAATCGCAACGCGGACGGCCTGGCGGGAGGAGCTGGGTCAATTGATCCACAGTGGTACACGTGATATTTTGCAATCAGTGTCGCACTGGTCGCGAGTGGAACAAATGTGGATGCGATCTTGTGACCTGTCACGTGAGCGCGGCGACCGCCAGTCGGGGCCGGCGACGGGTCGCGCCACAGTGAGGTGAGGCGGCGATACGGGGAGATAATGACGCGGTTGCCGGGAATGAAATGTCGCAACCTCTACCGGTCCGGGGGGTAAAATGTCGCAACCCGAGCATGGCGCGGCAATGTCGGCGCGGCTCCGAGCCTGTGGCGAGCTCAGTGCAATAATTAGGCTGATGTCGCAATCGGCCTCGCAACCCCGGTTGTAAAGGACTAGGGCGGGCATAGACATACGGACTTAGGCGTATGGACTTAGGCACACGGACTTAGGCAGAGGAACAGACACACGGACATAAGCCCACGGACATGGGCATACGGACATAGGCATAAGGACATACTAACATAGGGCAGTACAAGCAGTGCGTCACACATATGTCACATAACACACGGGGCTTGTCACCAACAGCCCTGCCGCCGTGCTGACCGGGCCACTACTACATCCGTACATCCTACGACTACACCCGTACATCCCACTTTACATGCACAGCCCGTCTCACCCGCACCTCCCACCGCACCCGCACCTCCCACTCCACCCGTACCCCGATGTCTACTTCACCATCCCCACCTCCACCACCCATGCACGACTTGCCCATGCGCCAGAAGTCTCAGCGGCTCGTGGACCGCAGCAAGGCGGAAAAACCGCTGCACCATTTCGCCCACTACAAACAAACCGCCAAGTCCGTCGCGTCCGCCAACGACCTCTTGCCGGGCCTCAACGACATTCTGGATGCGTTCGAAGCGCTCCCGCTGGACTTGGTCAAGTACTTCACCCTCCTCAAGGAGATCGACGCCAAGTGTATCAACTCCGTGCCGCGCGTGCGCCACCACATCCGCGCGTACCTCGACGGGTTGCACCCGCAAGACGGCAGCCGCCGCACCAAAGCCGAGACGGCGGCTGCGCTCAGCACCATCCGCCGCCACGTGCACGACGTGATCCCCTGCTTGGAGGAGAAGATGCACGTGACGGCCGTGGCGGCCGACGTGATGGCCAAGCACATGCGCCGCATCAACGGCGACTACGCGGTCATAGTGGGCAACAACGAGATTCCGGAGACCGTGCGCATCGGCACGCTCAACCACCGGGCCATCGTGTTGGACCCGCTGGCGGTGTCCGACGCAAGCAAGCTGGCGCAGTCGCAGCGCAGCGAGAGCCGGCGCGAGGCGTTGGCGGCCAAGAAGGTGGGCAAGGACTCGGAGGACGAGGACGGCGGCAAGCGCCGGCGCGCCAAGGAGGCCACGCCGCTCGACCCGCGCAAACGGCGGGCAGACGAAAAGGCGCCCACGCCGGCGTTCGACAAGAAGCGCGCTGCGGGTAAACCGCGGAAGGAGCTGGACGAGCCGGGCCGCCCGGCGGGGAGCGAGCCCACCTACTGCTACTGCAACCAGGTCTCCTTCGGCGAGATGGTGGGGTGTGACGGCGACACGTGCAAGCGCGAGTGGTTCCACTTGCCGTGCATTGGGTTCAAGAACCCGCCCAAGGGGAAGTGGTACTGTGACGAGTGCCAGGCGAAAATCAAGAAGGCGAGACGGATATAGCGCCGGCGGCCGCTTTTTTCCCTGCCACAATATCGCAACAGCGGACATGTGCCGTAAGTCGGCCAGCGTGATCCGGAGCGCCGGGATGCGGTGCTCGGCAGAGACGGACAAGGGCAGATGCTCTTGCTGCACTATAGAGGAAGCCATAACCAAAGAAGGGCCCATTTGCTAGCGGAAAATATACAGGACTGAGGTTTCGTTGTGGAGAGCAGTAAAGCCCCGGATTTGGTGTGAATACAGTACAGACCCCGGTTGTGTTGGGGGAAAACAGAAAATATTGTCGGAAAACAAAACAGCAGATTGTTCTGTGGGAGAACAACAATCGAGACCGAGAACAACAACCAAGACCTAGATTCTGTTGCTGGAGAACAACGACCAAGCCCAGATCATGCTGGGTGCAACACACAAGACCTAGATTACGTTATTGAAGAACAGGACATGGATTATGTTGCGAAGCCAAAGATTCTTGAGCTGCGGGAAGCAAGATGTCGTAATGACAGTCAAAGAGGTGGCTCATAGATGTGCAACCCAAGAGACGGCGGGACACACAAGTTAATGGTGGAGTATATAAACTCAAGCCCCAGATGATCTCCACACATACGCTGTTCACTGAGTTCTTCTGCGTCTTCTTTCTTGCGTTTGGCGTTCTTTTGCCAATTCGACCACAGCGTGACTGCTCTTCCGCGGGCCGCTTTGCCATGCTCGTTTGCGCAGGTTTATGCCTCCGGTGTTCTAGTCTGCTTCCAGTGTTATGAATATATTGAATGAGACTCTCGCGAATATACTAAAACTAAAAGAGAAAAAAATTGGAGAAGAATGGATTAAAATCCGTGGTACATACAACAGTATCTATGGTCGTGCCATTTGTCACCGTAATACATTATGAGTCTCAAGTCTGTCTTGAGATGGGTCTTAAATCTGTCTTGAGATGCGTCTGTCTTTTGATATGTCTTGTGTCTGTCTCTGGATGTATCCGTTCAAGTTCACTGTGCAATGTAGTAATCAATCCCTCGTCAAGTGATTTCTTTCCAGCATTTAATGCCTTACGTGTATATCCATCTGCGTCGTGATTTTCAATTTCCATGTTACCAGTATGTGTTCGAAATGCTTAATTATCTCAAACTTCCTCCGTCTACGTCTTTCATCTACACCGATTTTTTCAAATCCAGAATATACATCCATACTTATTCATTGACCAAGGTTAAGTGAATTGAATGACCTAGGTGTGAACTTTTTGATAGTGACACACATCTACTAAACGTCTAACACCGTACTGAGACCTCAGGATGAAATCAATTGTCTTCAGCAGTATCGTATCAAGAGACCCTTGGTGTTAAATACACTTAATGAGATCGCGTCAACCTTAGTTATTTTCTACCCAGTCGACAAGTGGCGTGGGATAGATATTGGCTAAAGTAGTATACCCTCACTCGGACATTTCCAACGGGCCAAAGAGAACGATATCTCCTCTATTGTTCCTTCCGTACACTGGAGAATCACTAGATTCAGATCATGCGGAGCGCTTGGGCGCGATGTGCCGCGTGCTAATATTGACAGTAATACAGTAGCGTGCGTGCTAAGTAAAGCAGTGGTATGGCCCGACTGGTCTTTCAAGTGTATAATTCTTTTCCAAGATTTCTTTGATAATGATTGTGAGCGTTATGGATGCCCACTTCCGGCTTGCTGCGCGATGCAGCCGTGGTTGTCAGGTGGCCGTATCCACTGCGAGTGCAGAAAAGTGGTAGTTCGATGCGAGTGTCAATTCGGCAGTTCCGCTCGCCCTATACGTCTCCGTAAACCTGAACTGCATTGGGCGCTGCTCTGCACCATGCATTTTCTGAGCATTGTGCACCTGCCAGATTCCCATTGTGACTCCGGGTACGCTCTCTTCACCTTGCTAAAGCTGACCATGCAACCCAGCTTTTGTGCTGCATGGGGAAGCAGCTTCCATTTACAGTGAGGACATCTGCATGCCGATGCACCGTCGCCTTGTCTGCCAGAGCTCCTGTATCCGATGAGGAAAATTGAGGATCGCGACACGCATCTAACCTGCGCGAAAGCCGTCTGCTGAGCGCAAATACGCCCGCCGGACATCCGAACTTTATTTTGCAGCTGCTGCGGGAACCGTGCATGGGCTCGCTCGATTGCTAGAAAGACCCCAGTCCAGCTTCTCTGCGCTCTGTGGCGATTTGGTGAAGTCAGAAAATTTGCAGCCTCTTCGGGGGATGAAAAGTAGTACATAAGCGATATCGAACCCACGCCAAGATGCGGCATACCCCGACCCACGCGCCCGGCGCGAAACCCGTGCCTCCAGGCCCTCCAACCACCCGAATGAGCAAGTTGGGAGCACAAAAGTCTCACCAAACAGCCAGGCCCCCTTTCTCTAGTCGAACATGAAAGAGTACAAATTGGTTGTCGTCGGAGGCGGTGGTGTCGGAAAATCCGCTCTCACCGTCCAGTTGATTCAATCGCACTTTGTTGACGAGTACGACCCCACAATCGAAGATTCGTACAGAAAAGCCTGTGTCGTTGACGGCGAGCAGGTCATGTTGGATATCTTGGACACTGCCGGTCAGGAGGAATATTCGGCTATGCGTGAGCAGTATATGCGCACGGGCGAGGGTTTTTTGCTTGTGTATGCCATCAACTCGCGTGATACTTTGGACGAGTTGCGGGCGTTCTACGAGCAGATCCAGCGGGTCAAGGACGCGGACAAAGTGCCGGTGTTTGTGGTGGGAAACAAGTCCGATCTCGATATCGAGCGCCAGGTCAGTTTTGAGGAGGGTGCGGCGTTTGCCAAGCTGATTGGCTGTCCGTTTTTGGAAACCTCGGCCAAGCAGAGAATCAACGTGGAAGAGTCCTTCTACGGCTTAGTGCGCTCCATTAACGAGGACGTGGCGCAGCCTGAGTCGGTGGCTGTGGCACAGACCCCCGACGTGGAGCTGGTGAGAGATACTGCCCCAGCGGCGGTGGAAAGCACTGCGCCTAAGCCAGCGGCGGCGCAAAAGCGGGCCCAGGCCCCCGCTGCTCAAAAGGAGAAGAGCGGATGCTGTGTGATTGTCTAGGAGTCCATTGGGGAGCAGGACTGAGCAGGTGGTGGTGTGAAATGTACGAAGTGCAGAGTATGGTGTAGTTGAAGAACATGCTGTCTTTGGTGTAGTTTAAAACATGCTGTCGTTGGTGTCGTTTGAAACATGCTGTCTTTGGTGTGGCCGAAATGGGGGGACAACTCTCAACGGCATCCATCCGATAACAAGTCAGCTGACATTCACGACTTACTGTTTGTGAGAGTCTCTAGAGGTAAAGAAGGCAAAGGGTGACAGCACTGAGGAGTGGTCCCAACAGGTTAGAGACAAAGACTTTCGTCTATTTAGCTGCTATCTTATCCTTAGGCGGCATCTAGTTTGAGCATTGGACATCATCTGGAATACATATAATCTGCAATCACAATTTATTACAAGGTGATGCAAATTACCAGATGGGCACAATTAAATCAGAAGGGATACAATCAATCAGATGGGATACAGTAAATCAGATGGGATGCATTTATTCAGATGGGATGCATTTATTCAGATGGGCACAATTAATTAGAAAGGTTACAGCTAGCAAGATGGAATTTAATTAATTGACATGAAATCTAATCAATCAACGGGTAATAAAATCATTAAATGGGAACGCAATTAATGAGGGAACACAATTAATAAATAGGAACAATATTGTTTAGAGGGATCACAGAATATAGAAGGTGATACATTTATCCGGTGGAAATGTAAAAACCACATGAACACAATTATCAGATTGGAGTGCAAAGCCAAGGGGATTGGAATTGCATGCACCAGATGGAGTTATTTCCATGGCATTGCCATCAACCAGATACGACGATCTTCTTGAATGCTTTGTGTCTCTTGTCCATAAAGCTTGTGACCGGCCAAAAGCGGTTCTATGCCTGGTATGTGCATGGTAGCTTTCAATTACTACTATACGAAGTTGCGCAAACTGGGTAGAGGCGACTATGACCGTTAACACCACTTTCAGCAAGAAGAAATGCGTGAGAGTCAGTTTTCACCCGATGAGATGAGTTTGTGTAGATAAACCCATTGATCTAGGATCATTGGCTTGCAAGAACAACCACTCCGCGTTCCAGGCATCAAAGCAGTCAACTGCGACATAGGAAATGTTCAAAGATAGATAATTGGCATGATCTGTAGCATGTGGTCTGCAATCAGCTCAATTGTAAGAGAATCTTAATCCAATAAGTTTCTGATAAGGCCAATCTCTGATCCTGATCCTGGCCAATCTCTGATCCTGATCCTGGCCAATCTCTGATCCTGATCCTGGCCAATCTCTGATCCTGATCCTGGCCAATCTCTGATCCTGATCCTGGCCAATCTCTGATCCTGATCCTGGCCAATCTCTGATCCTGATCCTGGCCAATCTCTGATCCTGGTCAATCTCTGATCCTGGCCATTCTATGATCCATGGCCTATTGATACAAAAGGCACGCCCACCAAAGCATTCAGCTGGTACCGCCGGTGCCCCATCAGTAATGAACCATTAGACGCAACGCCACATTATACGGGGAAATATGATGCCGAGCTTATAATAGAACGCCGTTACCATTCTCCAATCACTTCGCGGCACAAACATCGACCCAGTGCATGCCACCCGCCCACCGTCGTTTCCTACAGCACGCCTCCACCGACACGTCATTCTATATTGACCCTAATTGATGAAATGGAACACAATGAAGTGCAACAACACACTGGCGAACACATATTCCGCAAAGCCCCGCTCCGGCTTGTGCTCTTCCGCCGTCTCCGCCAACACGCTTTCCGCCTCGGCACTGGCCCCGGCCACGTATTGCATTCTCAAACTCACCGTCAACACAAACTGCCCCACACACGAAATGAACCCGCCCAAAAACGCATTGAAGGGGAAGTTGCCCACCAACAACACGTACACAAACTGCAAAACGCCCAACGCCACCAAAAACACCAAGAACGAGTCGATCAACTTCAACCGAGGCGTCAAGGTCCTGTGGTAGTGGCTATAGGTGGCACTCACTGCTCCCACCACCTCTTGGAGCTGAGAGGAGAAGGAGAAGCGCTTTTTGCGCACCTCTGCCTCGGGCTTGGCGCCCACCGCCAGCTGCGCCGCGGCAGCCGCTTTCTTGACTGCAGCGTCTTTTTTGGTCATGGAGAAGTTGGAGGTTGAGCGGTGGGGCATGCGAACACGTATAGTGCGGCGTGCGCGCACCATAAACCCACCCAGATGTCTCTGCACCAAGTCCCCTCTGCCGCTACCCACCATGACCGACGCCGTGGACCCATTGGAGGGTGTCCACCACATCGCACGGGCGCCTGCGCTGCGCATCATCCCGCCGCTCAACTTCTGTCCCGTGGAAAAACAGCTCTACCGCTCCAGTCAGCCGGGAGTGGTGAACGAGCTGTTCTTGCGCCAGCTCCACCTCAAAACCATCATCTGGTTGGCCAGCGAGGAGCCGGCCGAGGAGTTTCTCGACTTCTGTCTGGCGCAGAACGTCAACATCGAGTTTGTGGGCATGATCAACGACTACAACTACACCAACATCAACCCGTGGGAGTCGTTGGACGAGCGCACCATCAAAAACGCGTTGGAGATGATCTCCAACAAGGACAACTATCCGCTCTTGGTCTGCTGCGGAATGGGGCGCCACCGGACCGGCGCGGTGATAGGCTGTTTGCGCCGTTTGCAAGGCTGGAACTTGGCAAGTGTGTCGGAGGAATACCGCCGCTTCACTGGCGCACGCGGAGGACGTATTTTGGTGGAGTTGCTCATCGAGAGTTTTGACTTGCTGCTGGTGGAGGGTGACGCAGAAAAGCTTCCGGATTTCTTGTTGTGAGTTCGGTGGTCGAGTGGTCTTAGGAAGGCGTCCGAAGAGGCAAGCGCTGCGATAACAGGACCGGTGCTGTTGTCGCCGGCAATGAAGTGGCGGAACCGCGGAGGTTCATTTACATAGTCATGCTGTGAAGTTGCTTAAAGAGCAAGTTACAAGTATAAGAACGCAAAATTATTATACTGGTAGCCGTCTTCGGCATGAGGCCGATTAGAGTTTTTCAGTGTTAGTCGGGCTGTCACATTATATTGAGCAGGATATAATCGTAGTGAACAATGAATTGAGCAGGGTTATTTGTGGTGAGCAATGTATTATTCATGATGAGTAGGGTATTATTTGTGATGAACAGTGTATTATTTATGGTGAACAGTGTATTATATATAATGAGCAGTGGATCATAAATTAGCAGTGTGCTATAATGGTGAGCAGTGCATAGTTTGTAAAAGCAATGAATTGAGTAGTGTGTTGTTTGCGGTGAGCAGTGTATCATGGTGAGCAGTGTATTATTTGTGGTGAACAGTGTATTATTTTGAACAGTGTATGATAAATAATGAGCAGTGCATAATTCGTATTGAACACTATATTATAGTGGCATGTATTATATGTGTTTACAGTGTATTTTAAGGCAATGGATGCTCAACTCATGAGCCCAATGAAGCTTCCAGAAACTATCGGTTATTCAGCTCGTGTGTATGCTATTGCTTTTGTCCCAATAATCTGTTGCTCTTAATTTAAGGTGCGATTCAAAACGAGCGACTGGCGCTCAATTGCACACAGTTCTGAATATTTGTTGAGCTGATTATAAACCTATGGCTCGGTATAATCGTTACAGTTATGAATTCCGATCCACCTGTTCAGAATTCGTATTTAAAGGTGCTTATCGTCGAAAAAAGATAGTGTTTCGAGCTTAATCGGGGAAGCGAATCTTGAGTGTCGACCGGTAAACAATATATCGTGTAGCTCTTCTATGCTGTCCTGCCTTGACTGTTTTGCGCCGTTTCTAAATATTTGGACCCTTAATCTATGCCCGGTTATGTCCTTTCTGCTCTATTTCGCATTTAGCTCTCAAGCCCTAATTTCTGGTGCTATCCTCCCCAATAGCAATACTGACTGGTCCACCAGTATTCATATGTGCCAACCTTAGAGTTCATCTTCCTTCTTGTAGTAACCATGTTCAAATAAAGTTAAACACGAGCCTGTCTTTGCGTAAGACTGTCTTTGGATACACCATGCAAAATCTACGTTTTAAACAAAAAAGCATCGAATCTCAAATCCCGCAATTCACACTCCACGTCTCCTCAGTGTTCGGCGGTTGAGATGCACGGATTCTCTCCCCCGTAAGCTAATGTTTCTTATCTGCTCCCAGTCGGCATCTAATGCTCGGGGGAAGTCAAGATGAGTAGGCATATACAGCTACCAGAAATTTACTCCTCATTGTTTATATAACGAATGCTAGTGTTTTTTGTAGTGCTAGAGACATGCGAGACCATATCTACTCAATTAGCCCTTTAAAACTGTACATATAATTTACTTTGATTACTGTCCGAAAGAAATTATTTGATCTAGACGAAAAATCAATGGCCATGTCAGTCCATGCGAGAGCTATTTTGGACTTGATCTCAATTGAGAATGATTGGAGAAAGAAGGGGAGGCGTCTAGAAAGATGTTTCACTACGGCTTTGTACCATTGATACTGTTGATAATTTGAATTGCCGAAATGGAATATTGAATACTCAAGACTTACTGAAGATGCCACGTCTCCTCGCTAGATTACACGGAACACTAAAAAAGATGGTATCTAGATCTATTAAAACCTTCGACTTTGAAATGGACGCACCTCGGAAAATTGTTCATGACATAGAAGATTGGGCATGACCCTTCATTACGAACATCAATGCTGAGTTATACAGTTTACACCATATGTTGAGTCCCCATACTCATTCCAATGGTGTCAACATAAACGCAATGAGAAGGACCATAATCGAATGGCTAATTCTAAATGATAGAATCAGGCGAAGGAACACTTTTCGGGCGCTACTGGTTATTGAAGTAACTCATCCGCCGAGTGTTGCCCAAAGACATGAAGGCTGGTACAGGACTTGGCAAGAACCTCAACTAGTAAATAGTCACGTGGATGTTTGTTAACACCCGTACCGCTCGCCCTCCTTGAGGGGATGCGCATCTACAGTGCTTACTTAACGCTCCATTGGCTTTCGCCTTCTCCTTACCGTTCCCTTCTCGTATTTGCGTATTACAGGATTCTTGTGCTATCGAAACAAAGTAGCGCGCTTCTTAATACACCAATTCGTTTTTGTTCAGAAAGTCACCCAATTTCAATTTGCCCCTTGAGCAACTTGCTTATTCGAGATCCCCAAGCATCCACAAAATGGGCACTTGTATCGCTGTTATTAAGATTATCGGTGCTTCCTCTTTGGGGTTGTTGACTACCTCCTTCACCTACCAATCGTTGCTGGCGATTCCCGACTTGATCAGTCGTTTGAATAATCAGGTTCTGATTGCCGCCACCTCCGCCACCGAGGTGTTGGACGCATTTTTCTTGAATCTGATTCTCTCTAAAGCGGCGAATGTGGCGTTGGCATCGCTCTCCACCGCTCTCTTCACTATGGCTTACAAATATTCTCCAAGCGCCGCAAGACACCCTTACCTCATGTACTCGGCGTTAGGTGCTCCATTGGCACTCATTGCTTGGTCCTACCAAGGATTGCGTGCGGAGTACGACATTTTGCAGCGCACTCTGGTCAGACGGGCCCAGTTGGAGCAGAAGGCCAAGGTGGCAAAAGTTTCTGAACCTGTGACCGCGGAAGACGAGGAACCTTTGAGCAAGTCCTACGTGCACGTGTCAGACGACTCGCTGGCTATTTCCACGCCTGCTTCCTCTACTCCCGGAACGCCTCAGCATGCGCCAGTGGCGGAGATTACTATTGAGCAGGAGGTTGAGAATGCCATTTCGAAAAAGGCGTACGTGCGTGACTTTGAGACCATAAAACAGTCTTACTTTGTTGCGGCAGCAGTTTCGGGTTTGGGCTTTGCCGTGTGTGCGGTCGGCTTGATCGGTGACTTCTTCATTATCTAGTTCGAGTGTTTTCGGGGCTTTTGGCCAGGGCTATAATTTACGGCCGTGTGTACGTTGAATGGATAAATAATGGTACTTAGGGCTTTTTAAAGAAGTAATGTCTTTAAACGGATAATGGCACGGTTTAACATGCATTAGGATTTTCTCACCGGGCAGTTCACATGGTAATGCGCTAGTGACTAAATCTGGAACGGTGCACATACCTAATCCGATATTACTTCGTGCTATCATTGCAGTTGCCTCTGGAACAATTTCACGTGCTATCGGCCTTCAACTGGTAGTTGCCCAAGCATTATATACCGGAATCTAAGATTACTACAACCTTATTGTGTTCCACATCAGTGTTCTCGCTACGCTTGAACATATACACTTTTGAGGATTCAACTTAATTGCTATTGATTTGGTAGCTTATAAAGATCCCAGCACATTCTGGCTGATAGCTTCGCCGTTGGTAATTCTCGAAAGCCGTAGTTACCTGCGCGGAAATTCTGGATCCCGGCATATTTGTCAGAATATGTGGCAAGACCCGGATCTGATGACCTGCACAATACTGCAGTCAGCCCTGCGAGATGGCGCGGCCACGGCTATATATGACGATTGTCCTCCCCAAACACCGACATTCCACACCATCTACATAAAATGTCGTCTTTTTACGCACTTTCTCCTTCTGACGCTAAAGGTGAGCCTTACTCTTTCGAGCAATTGAAAGGTAAGGTTGTGCTCATTGTTAATGTCGCATCCAAGTGTGGCTTCACTCCACAATACAAGGAGTTGGAGGAGTTGAACAAAAAGTACCAGGACAAGGATGTGCAAATCCTTGGTTTCCCATGTGACCAGTTTGGTCACCAGGAACCAGGCTCTGCCGAGGAAATTGCCTCTTTCTGCAGCTTGAACTACGGTGTGACATTCCCTGTGTTGAAGAAGATCGAAGTCAACGGCAGCTCTGCCGACCCAGTGTACGTTTACTTGAAGAGCCAAAAGTCCGGCTTGTTGGGTCTCAACAGAGTCAAGTGGAACTTCGAGAAGTTTTTGGTGGACAAGAATGGTAAGGTTGTGGAAAGATTCTCCTCGTTGACTAAGCCTAAGAGCTTGGAAGCCAAGATCGACGAATTGTTGAAGGCCTAATGTAGGAATGCTATCGAGCAGTATTCTGGCTGTTTTCAGGGACAGTTTTGCTGGATTCAAGGAGATTATTTTGCGAGATATCGATCACAGCGGGCGGCTTAGAAGCATTCTATAGTCTGGCGCAATCAGCGGTTGTCATATGACGTTAAATTTCGGTCAGTACTAAAGTGCATTTAGGCGATTCCTTTGAGTGTTAATCAATGCTGAATGCAACGTGAGTCGAGCTTGGGTGCTTTTCTGTAGAAGCGTTATATGCGGTGCGCTATTTACTGGGGTGGCTTTGCACGGTTGTAGACGGGGTAGGTAGTGGAAGGCACTGCTACCTGATGATGACATTGGGCGTGATTTAAATGGAGACAGAGCCTCCGACCGAATATTTGCTGCATTTCGGATGACTCAGGTATGGATGACACTAATTGGCGAGCGTTGGTTGGATAGCGTTGGTTGGATAGCGTTGGTTGAATAGCATTTTTAAATGCCACCAATTGAGTGTCGTAGGATGTCTTGGACCTTCGGCAAGAATCATACTTTGCATGCCATTGTTTAATGGCTGTAGTTAGGACGTCACAGTGGGTATAAATGACCTCAGTAATAGTCAGTGACACGAAATGTGGTGCCGCTTGAGGAAGCTTTTACCAGTCGAACAGCATACAATCATTCTTGCAATATCAACACAGATTCAGGTCGACAAATACCCAGCCCTCAATGCGTACAACACACGCTACAGTCGTAAGCTCTTCCTTCCCATATATTACCTAGTATAACTAACTGTGAAAACCAAAGTCGTTCATAAGACTGTCCACGTCCTTCCAAAGCATGTCGTTGTTCCGATCAAACGCCTCCAACTCCAAACTGGATGGAGGCACGCCCGGTGACTCCAGCTGATGCTTGTAGCCCTTTGCGGTTTCCGGCTTCCATTCCGAAAGCGGAAGATTGTATGTGTCCGGTCTTTCGGCAAAGTCAATGAAAGTCGGAGTGAGGCCCTTCGGCGGAGGCATGGGCGACGCACCACTGACGCCGCTGGCGCCGCTGGGCGAGGTGTCGGTTCCCCCATCCATGACCTTAAAGATGTTGCTCTTCTTGGATGCTGCGATGGGCTGCGGGTCCAACGGAATGGTGCGAATGATTTTGCGGGCCTTGGACTCTGCGTCGTCGGTGTTGGAGAGCGAACGCTTCTTGCGGCGCATGGAGCTGGAGCTGCTGCCCGGAGTGGACTTTGACGAGGGCCGGTCGGCCTCGTCCGCAGAGGAAACCGCGTCCTCCTGCTTGAGGTCCTCCTCCAGCAGATCCGCACCATCCACCACGGCGCCGTTTTCTCGGGCGTCGGTGACGATGTTCAACTTGGCCATGCCCACCTGGTCGCGGAGCAACGACAAGCAGTCGAAAAACACGGACGCGGCCATGCGCGAGCGGATCTTGATCTGTACGCCCGAGAGGTTTTTCTGGTCGAGCGAGCGGAACAACTGCCACATGTTGCGCATGATGCCGCTGGCGCGGTAGGCAATGTCGTGCTTGAGCACCAGGGCCTTGGCCACGAGCGCAATGGCGTGGGAGTAGATGAGTTTGCCCGCGTCCACGTCGATCACGGACTTCAACGGCGAGTGGACCAACTTGACGACGATGCACAGCGCCAGCCAGAGATTCAACATCAGCACCACCGGGAGATAGAGCACAAAGTGGCGGTCGCGGGCGTGGCACATGTCCACGTGGTTGACCAACAGGATGGCGGCGTTGTAGAGGCGCACCAAGCCCTTGGAGAGCTCGAACGCAGGCATGTGGTGGGCGTCGAGAAAGTAGTAGGTGAGCAAGTGCACGCGGGCCACGATGTAGCGCAACTTGCGGTAGTGGTTGTCGTCGGCGCTCTCGAACAACTGCCGGAGCTCGAGGTCGTCCAACTGCCGGAGCAACACCTTGATGAGCGAGATGCGCTCGGTGACCGCGGCCTCCAGCGGCTCGGCCGACGAGTGGAGCCCGAGCGTGCGGGCCACCTGGTCCTCGAACTGGGCAATCTCCATGAGCTGGCGCGTGGCGAGCGGGAGCGGGAGCAGCAGGCGGAACTGGTCGAACTGGACGAACGCGGGGAAGCCGAACGCGGTGGCGATGTTCTGCGCCACGATGTTGCACACCACCCAGGTCTGGGTGTGCTCGTGGGCCATGGCGGCCTGCTGCGGGTTCTCGTGGGCCAAGAGCGAGCTGGACGAGTGGAGCCCGATGCGGATGGCCTGGAAGAGCGCCACGCCGATGGTGTTCCACGACGAGTCGGCGCTCAACGACGACGTGAGCGGCGGCCACAAGGTGTAGAGGATGAACGCCTGCACCGAGTACACGGAGCTGGCGTTCATCACGGGCTCGTCCTCGGGCGTCGGGTTGTACCGCGTGATGGGCGAGATGGTGATTTCCGCGAGGATGTTCTTGATGTGCGGCGACAACTTGAGGAGAAGCGTCTTGTCGGGCGAGATGCGCCGGAGCGCCACGAACATGAGCACCCAGAAGAGGGCGGGGCAGAGCCGGTGGATGAGCTCGGGGCCCTTGGCCACGTCCACCACGGGCATGAGCGGGTGGTAGCGCCGCACGTACTCCAAGTACAACCGCCGGATGGTATCGGGCGAGAGCGTGATGTCCTCGAGCGTTTTCTCGTCGCAGTGGAGCGCGCTGTCGGTGAGCTGCACGGGGGGCGCGCGGCCGGGCGCCGCGCCCGGTCCTCCGCCCAATCCGCCGCCCAACGCCGCGCCCAATCCTCCGCCCGCGCCCAATCCGCCGCCCAACGCCACGCCCTCGAGCGCATCCGCCCCGCTCCACCCCGTGCCAAGCGCCCCGCCCGCCACGTCCGGCACCGGGCTGGGCGTCGCCAGCACCAACGGCCGGTGCGGCTCGCCAAACGACTTCTTCAACTCCTCAAACTGCCGCTCAATCACCGCGATCCGCGCCCGTTTGTCGGTGCGCTTGAACTCCGGCTTCAACTCGCACTTCAAGCCCTTGGCCTTGCACCGCGAGCACGGAAGCGGGTGCCGCTCACGCGAGTCACACTTCAGCTTCTGCTGCCGGCACCCGGTGCACGCAACCTTGCGGATCCTGTTGCGGAAGTCGGGCTTGTCGTCGGAAAGGTCCGTGGAGTCTTCCGCTGCGGGTGTGGCCTCCATCCCGGGCGTTCGCGGCTCTTTTTTCTCCTGCTCGTGCGGCTTGGGTCCGCCGAGATCGTGCGTGATATTGGCTATGTGTGCCAAGTGGTCGAGCGACGAGTTCTTCATGGGTGGTGGAAAATCACCAGACTGTGTGCTGGTGGAGTGGGTGTATGCCGGAGGCGATGCGAGAGAACAATACGGAGAGTTTGGGCGGCCCTCGGAGTGGTACTGGCGCGGAGTGGTCTCGACTGTATTGACCAGTGCTTTGCGACCCGGGAACAGGGATTCGGGCCGCTGCTGGGGACGGAGAAGAGGGCCCAATAAACGGGAGGTACGGGTCTCCCGTCGGTGATGCCTCGTGGTGCCTATACGCCGGCCCGCTATTATGGCATAGGAGGGCGGTCCGTCTCTTCAACGTCGCTTTTGTTTGCTTGTAAGTACTGGCTTGTAAGAACTGGGAGCCGTTTTGTGTGGGATATGGTCGGGCTGGTCGTTAAGGGTTGGTCTATACTTGTAATTGCTTGCCCTGTGTAGTTGTACCTGCTCATTGGTATCTGTGCTTGGTGTGGCTGGGCGACATCTCTTCTACTTTTGTCGGAGTGTCACTCCGAGCTGATCCCTCTGCACTCTGCCCCTTCTACTCCAATCACATCCCTTTTCAAGATTCTCCCCAAATCACCGCCATCCAGTGGTCGCATCGACACCTACTGACTGCAGATTACCGTGCCCTTCGCCTACTCACCATGCTCAAATCATTGAGCGGCTTATCGCTCGATGTCCGCCTCCTCCTTGTCTCCGTCTTTCTCCGCCGTGCCAGTTTTGGCCTCACAAACCAAGTCCTTGCGCTCTTCCTAGAGGCCGCAGGGATTTCCAAATCCAAGGTCGGGTTCTTCATGACTCTCACTCTAGTTGGCGACACCGTCATCTCCTATGTCCTCACGTGGTATTCTGACTGGATTGGCCGCCGTGTGGTCATGATGCTAGGCTGTTTGTTGATGTTTGCCTCGGGCTTGGTCTTTGCCTATTGTCTGAACTTCTGGATTCTCTTGGCCGCAGCCATTTTGGGCGTCATTTCCACCTCCGGCGATGAGACCGGCCCCTTCAAAACCGTCGAAGAAGCCAGTTTGTCCCACTTGAGTGCTCCAAAAACAAGAACCCACACTTTTGCTCTATACGGTTTCTTGGGGACAATGGGCTCTGCCGTGGGTGCCTTTTTTTGTGGCTTCTTGGTGGACCACTTGAGTTTGCACTTGTCATGGCCGGAAGAGAAGTGCTATCGTGCTGTTTTCATCGTCTACGCTGGTCTTGCGATTGCGAAATTCCTCTTGGCTTTCTGCTTGTCCAGCGCGTGTGAGGTTTCCGAGGAAGAACTCGAAAACGGGTCTTTGGATCCCACTCATGTCGACCACGATGCTGCGCCACAGGAAGACACGGAACAGAGAAGCTTGCTCCCTTCCAGCAATTCAAAATCTGCGTTCACCAGAGACACCAAACGTATTTTGCCCCGCTTACTTGTGGTGTTTATGTTGGACTCTTTTGGGTACGGTTTCATGCCGCCGGCATGGATCGTCTATTACTTCAAATCTGTGTTTAACGTATCGGCTTCGGCCTTGGGGTCGCTCTTCTTCTTCACAAATTTAGTGGACTCGGTTTCGTCTATTGTCTCTGCCGTCACCTTTCACTACTTAGGCCCTATCAAGGCCATTTTGGCGGCTCAGCTTCCTTCTGCCGTTTTCTTCTTCTCCATTCCGTTCGCCTCCTCATTTTCTGTCTCAGGAGTGTTGTACTTCTTATTCTGTGCTTGTGGCACCATGGATGTGGTTCCCCGCCAAATTTTCTTGACCACTGTGATTCCCAAAAGGGACTTGATCCGAGTAATGGGAACGGTGAATATTGTCAAGACCTTTGCTCGGTGTATTGGGCCCATCTTCACGGGGAAATTGGCCCAGCACAATCTTCTCCAGTATGGGTTTTACATCAATGGGCTCTGCCTATTTGTAGCCGACACTATTCTTGGGACTAGTTTCGTGCACTTGGATGCTGAAGTCTTGCAACTTCATCGAAACTAATGCGTAATCTACTCTCGTTCGAAATTTAATCCAATTAAATACTTACGTTTTGAATCCCTTATTATCCCATTCGCGAAATGCATGCTGCCAGATCAGAAAAGAATCAGGTACAACTTCCAGTACCACGGCAAGGCTTTGTATGCCTCCTTCTCCTCTGCAAGCTCCTGTTGCAATTTTTCAATGTCGTTTTCACGTCTGCCGGTGACAAGATCCATCAGTTCGAGAGGGACAATGGTGTTGAATTTGCGGGAGTAAATCTTGTGGGCCAAGTAAAACACAACCACAATCACCGCGCCCAAGTAGTTCTCAAAGAAAACGGTGGCATTTGGCTTGGCTCCCAATGGGAACAAGGACGTCCAGAATTGGAGACCCAAAACCACAATCAAACAGATGGTGGCGTACCACGAGCCCCAGACACCAGTATTGGAGAGGTAAGGCAATTCGTCCAAGGATCTGTTTTGCTTCTTCATTGCCGCTCTGAATCTGATGTGTGCAATGCAGCAGGAAGCCCAGGTGAACAAGGTGGATAACGCGGAGATGGCAACCAACCAGTTGAACACGTCCGCTTGTTTAGGGGAAGCGGAAACAAACGCAAGCAAGCCGATGGTGGCGGAAACGAGAATTCCCACCAACGGTCTGCCACATCTGTCCACGTACATGAAGACTTTGGGGGCCAACCCCTGTTCGGCCAAAGACAAGATGGTTCTAGAGAAACCGTACACGGCAGAGTTACCGATGGACAAAAGAGCCACAAGCACCACCACGTTGAAGATGGAGGGAAGGGCATGGATGCCTCCCGCCTGGATGGCAATCACGAAAGGCGAAGCCAAAGCGTCGGAACCGCCAATCAAGGAAGCGTTGGACGAGGAGACCACCAAGGTGATAAAGGTGAGGGTGATCATGTAGAACACGAGAATTCTGTAAAAGACCATCTTGATGGCGTGGGGCAAGGCAATGCGGGGGTTTGCCTTGGACTCGGCCGCAGTCAAACTGACCAACTCAGTGCCGGCCAAAGAGTAGGTGGCAGTAATCAAGACGCTTACCACGCCCTTGAAGCCGTTGGCAAACGCCTTGTTGTCGTTCCAGTAGCGAGCGCCAATGAACCCGTCGTTGCCGCCGCCGCAAATCAACACAATGGCCAAGATGTCAAAGCCCACTATTCCGAGAAGCTTGACGATGGACAGCCCGAGCTCGAAGTACTCGAAGCCGGCGGAGCCAAAGAGGTTCAACGCAAAGATGAGCACGTAGAAAACCGCAATCCACGCCACCGAGTTGATGCTGGAGTTCCAGAAGTTGATGGTGAGGGACGCCGCCACCAACTCGAGCGGCAACACAATGACCCAGAACAAGGCGTAGTTCCAGCCCGCGGCAAAACCGAACGAGGGGTCAATGAAACGAGTGGCGTAGACGGCAAACGCTCCGCTCACCGGGAACGTGGAGGACAACTCCGCCAACGCCTGCATCACACAGTACAAGAAGGTGGACACGACCAACCACGCAATCAAGATGCCTGCTGGGCCGCCGTGGTAGAGCGCTTTGCCTGAAACGATGAGAAGACCAGATCCCACACATCCGCCTAGGGCAATGAAGGCCTGGGAAATGGGACCAATCGAACCTTTGAGCTGGGTGTTGGAGGTGTTTTGCACTGCTCTTTCGAGCGAGTCCAACGAGGTGCCGTCCGAGGCGTGGAACGTCTCTGCCCTCTTGAAAGAATCGGCTATACGTTTCCACTGTGGGGTTTGCTTGACCTTTTCGTAGGACACGTTGTCCTCGGAATCTTTGCCCAAGTCGCTTCCAGACATGGTGGGGGGGTAAGAAGTAAAGAAGTGGGCGGTAAGATACACGGGCAGCGTGGGGTTTTTCTACGCCGCTGCACTTTATACGGTCTGCCCAGCATATCTGTAACGCTAGGCAAAGAAACGAAATGCCGCTATCAGGTGCTGTATCGCCGTGTGCGTGGGTGCAGGACGCCGATTCAGGCCTCGTCAGCGCACCCCGGGTGCGGCAATTGCCCAAAGCGGAAACAGCGACTTTCTGCCTTTTGGTCCCGATGCGCCAACGGCACGCGGGGCAGCTGTGAGATTTCCTTGCCCTACTCCGGTTGTGGTCCAGTCAAGTGGTCGGCCCAGGCCCTTGTCACCGGTTCCGGCTGCGTGCAGTCTGATATGCGGTGCGGTCATCGCCGCGTCATCGGGGCATTTCTTTTTCGTCCTGTATGCAGTGCAATCTGGCCGCAGCGCTCGTCCCACCCTGCGCGCGGTGTCACCTCGGGCTCCCAGCAGCGATTTGTGTCGGGTGATGCGCTCTGGTGCAGGACGGGCGCCGCCCCCCCCGGACGTCCGCGCGCCCGGACCTCCCGCACCCGGACCTCCCGCACCATTAAAATAACACATCCGTGCCTCCCGGACCCTGTCCCCGCAATCTGCGCACCCGTACCGTCTTCTGGCTCCTAACTGGCCCTCATGCTTCGGGCCCATAGTTGCTGTAGGCACCAGTTTCTTCATGAGTGAGTTCAAGTTCAAAAGCACCATCGAGCCCAAGCAATTGACCAAAGTCTTGCTGCTCGCCGAAGCCCAGTGGGGCAAAAACTTCCCGCCCGGCCAGTTTGCCCAGACCCTGAGCAAGTTGTTGGTGGACCACATCTTGGCCGGGAAACCGGGCCGGGCATTTTACTTGGAGGCGGCAGACGGCGAAATCGCCGCGTCTGTGATTGTGACCCACCGCAAGGGGTTCTACAAGGAGCCGGTGCGCGGAATGTCGACGGGGATCCCCGATCCCACCACGTTTGGCGTTTCTCCTGCCACCGGGTTGTTGGTCAGTTACGTGGTGGTGGCGCCCCAGTTCCGCGGGCGCGGATTGTTCCGGAAGCTATTGGACCGGACCATCGAGAGCGTCGAGGAGGAGCTTCTCCAAAAGGAGCTTGACAAGTCGTCAGACGCCAAAGACAGCTTCCGGCTGATGGTGACTCAGAACGGCAAGGTGGACCGCGCTTTGGCCGACCACTACATGAGCAAAAAATACGTGTGGTACTTGTACTCGGGCATTGACCGCGCGTACGAGAGGTTTGGGTTCAAGGCGTACCCATTGGACGGCTACAAGATCCCGCTTGCGTTTGGCGACGGCGGCGCGGCCGAGTTGGTGCAGAAGTTGCTCACCAAGACGGGCCAGCAGGCCGGCTTGGGCAAAAAGCTCCATCTCTTGGACCGCGCCGTGCAGCAGGACCGCGACTTGATCTCGTTCATCTTGCAGGGCCGCGAGCTCGACCTCTTGTCGGACTTGAACAAGGACGACTACCACACCGAGCTCAGCAGCGGGCGGCGGTCGTCGCTGTCGTTGGCCAACATCGGCAGCGCGCTTGCTTCGGCAGAGAAGGGCTCCCACCACGAGCTCTCGGCCATTGGGGAGCAGATGCAGCTGGTGTCGCTCGGCGCGAGGAAGTCGTCGGTGCAGCACTCCGCAGTACCCAAGTTCGGGCTCCAGCCCACCGCAGACCACTTGAAGGCCAACATGGAGTTCGACCAGTACCTCTGCGAGGCCGGCTCGGTCAAGCAATACACCAACGTGTGCGGTGCGATTCTCACCAACGAGTTGCAGCAGAAGAGCTTCTACATTTTGTGGTCGCTGTTGTTGCTCGGCGTGGTGCACGTGGTGGCCGTGGGTGAGTTGAAAACCGATCTTTTCGCGACCATGCTGGACCCGTTGGGCATGGGCAACCCGCCACAGGGCCGGCGCAGATCGTCCTTCACCGGGTTGAATGAGATGTCCGGCTTGAACTTGCAGGATCTCGAGATATTGCTCAGCACTGCAGTGCACGTGGTCAACCGCCGCCGCTTCAAGGGCATGCAGTCGTACTTGTCGTTGACCAAGCACGCCATGCCGTTGTCGGTGCCGGAGCCGGTGATGCACGACTTTCTTGTCAACTACACCACCCGCGGCAAGGAGGGGGCGAAGGGCGTGGAGTACGTGGAGGACTTTACGTTCCAGCACCTCTTGCCCATGATCCGCAAATTCGGACTGCGGAAGCCGGACTTCGAGTTGGACTGGATCTCCAACGGCGTGCTCCACTGGGGCTGATGGCTCTATAGAGAATATTACTAGTGGTCACTGTTTTGTAAAGACGGTCGAGGTGAGCGAAGACCAAGAAGGTAACAAATGCGGCAGACACTGATAATGCGGTAGAAAAAGTAGAAATGCGGAAGACAAAGTATAAATGTGGTCACAAGGGAAGGCGGTGCCCGGGTAGACTAACAACGCGGCGGATCTACAGGATGAAGAACGCACCACCTACGGTAGAAGGAAAACTATGGTGTGGCTAGAGTACACCCGGAGATACGGTCGGAGGCTCGTCTATCTGAGCCCCGACCCAACTTCTTTGCAGATTGGTACGGTGCATCTTGCATTAGAGCTCTCCCACTAGTCGCATAAGTAGTACATTCGCTCGCGTCTTCTACAAATCACCGGCTGAGGCTTCCAACCAATCTGATCCACTCCATAAGGCCATGTTCACCTGCACACAGTGCCATGGGTGCGTTTTGTGGGGATCTCCGTATGACCGACCCCACAGTCCGGGGTACATATATGGTCTGATTCGCGGTGCTACTGCTTCTCTACTTTTGCTATGCACAATTTGCTCGAACACGACGCCCGGTTGCCGAAATTGCCCGTGCCACCGCTTTCGGCAACCATCTCCAAGGCATTGGCCGCCCTCAAGCCCTTGGTAACCCCCGAGGAGTACGATGCCCTATTGGAGGAGGCCTCGAATGCCCTCACCAACGACTCAGTCAAACTCATGCAAACTCACTTGGAGGTGGCGTCTACCTGCCCCAACGTGCAGTGCTACCTCAACGCCATCAACGGCGAATCTTACCCGGGCGTCTACGGCGCGCTCCGCGGAGATACATTGCCGCGCAACCCGTACTTGGTGTTGGAGGAGGATCCCTTCGCCAAGACCATCAACCCGCCCAACCAGGCACAGCGTGCTGCGTGCTTGATCAACTCGTCGTTGAAGTTCGTCGTGACCATGCGCAATGGGCGGTTGAAGGAGGACCGCACGCCCAAAAGCGGCACGCCTCTCACCATGAACTGCTACCGCAATCTCTTTGGCACCACGCGTGTACCCGTGTACGGTGCGCTGCAGCACGCGGTGACGATCCAGAAATACCGCCACATCAACGACTCGCGCCACGTGCTCTTCATTTGCAACAACCAGTTCTACTCCTTGGACGTGTTGACCGAGTGCACCGCGGAGGACGCCGACAGCAAGCACCAGTTGTGGTTTGGTGACGCGGAGTTGGCCGAGATCGTGCAGAGCATCATTGACGAGGCGACCGCGGTCGACCGCATTGCGTCGGTCAAAAACGGCGTCGGCGCCATCACCACCCAGACCTACCACCTCTGGAAGGCGCTGCGGCTCGAGTTGACGCAGTCCAGCCCCGACTTCTTGCGTCAGATCGACAACGCGTTGTTTGTGGTCGCCTTGGACACAGTCAACTCGCCTGTCTCGGACCAGGAGAAAACCGCAGTGATTTCCCACGGGACGCTGGAGTTGTTGCGCGGCTCCAACATCCAGGTGGGCTCTTGCACGTCGCGCTGGTACGACAAGTTGCAGTTGGTGGTCACGGCCAACGCAGTGGCCGGTGTGGTGTGGGAGCTGCTGCTGATGGACTCCACCGCCATCCTCCGCTTCATCAGTGACATCTTCACCGACCTGATTCTCAAGCTCGCCCGCAACATCAACGGCGCCGAAAATACCCTCTTTGACCCGGCCATTCTGTTTGTGTCCGGCCGTGACAGCGCCCCAAAGCCGGGCCCCTTGCTTCTCCGCCACACCAGCACCCCAGAGATCCAGAACTTGGTGCACTTGTCCGAGACCCGGCTTTCGGACTTGCTCAAGCAACACGAGTACAAGACTATGACCATAAAGCTCGACTCGCACCTTCTCTCCAAGTACGCCATCCTGAGTGACTCCTTCATGCAAGTGGGGTTCCAGATTGCCCACTACGCCCTCTACGGCATTATTGCCAACACGTTGGAGCCCATCACCACTCGCCGCTTTCGTGATGCACGCACTGACCTTCTTGCGGTCCAGAGCGACCTGGTGGCCTCGCTCGTGAAACTTTTTATCACTCTGCCTGACGGTCCCCGCAAGTGGGAATCGTTCCGCGCCTGTTGCGCTGCCCACACCGCCCAGTGCCGCGACGCCATGGCCGGCCGCGGCTTCGAGCGCCACCTCGGTGCGTTGCTCTCGCTCCTCACGAAACAGGACGCGGTGGACAATTTGAACGCCACCAACAGCCACCTTCCGCCTCTTCCTCTGGTGGCCGAGTCGCATGCCGCTCTGCTCCCGTTTTTTCTGTCGCCTGCGGTGGAATTGCTTTCTAGCCCCGAGCTCTTGATCAGTAACTGCGGAAACCCAGCAATGCATCTCTTTGGGATCCCGCCTGCCACAGATCTGGGGTTCGGTATAGGCTACATTCTTCACAAGGACAAGGTGGTAGTCACGGTGTCATCCAAGTTCCGCCAAACCGAACGGTTCCTCTTGACGTTCGATGCGGTGGTGAACGGCATCAAGCGCATGTTGCGGACTAAGTCTGACTTGTCGCTCGAGGCCGCCGACAGCTCTTCGCGCAAGGCCGAAATGAAGAGATTGCGCCTCGAACGCGAGTTGCGCAATGTCGACCGCACACATCCGTCCTTGCGTCACCCGATCGACATCGATGTGGGCTCGGCAACAGATTTATCTGCCCGCCAGGTGCTGGCCAATGACGCGGCAGCCGGCTCGCGTTCGCGCTCAGGTTCTGACTCGAACTCCGAGAGGGACGACGACTTTGCATACTTGGGGGGCTACGGCTACTTTGATGTGGGAGAGGTGGACCTACGCGGCGACGAGATCTCGCGCAACGAGTCCTTTATGAACTCGCGTTCGAGTTTTGGGTCGCAGCTCACATCCCGCTCCAACTCGCGGCAGCAGTCGCACCTCAGCCTAAGTGCCATGGGTAAGCAGTCGCATCACGAAGAAGCGAAGCGGCTGGTAGGCGACCGCCTCCATGAGCGCATTGCAGAGAAGTTTTCGATGCAGTTGGGCTCTCCGTCTCCAGCGCCGGAGACGGTACGGTCTAAAGACCAGATCGGTCGTACTTTGAAGCCATAGAGAGATAGACGTCTGCATCATGAGAATTCAGAAAATGTCTGACGTAGAATGGGTCCCCTTGTAATCAGAGCGCTGCTACCGTGTGGTGGTGTACCTAGTCGCTTGGCGGCCAGCTTGTGATCATTATTCGAAGGACTGTCACTTTGTATTTCTGGTACATTCCGAGCTCTGCAAATCTGCAAATATTTTCGGCTGACAAAACTCCTTGGATCATTACAGTTCTTGATTCTGTAGTCGTGGCTCATATCCTGGTCGCAGCGACCAGTTCAGTCTTTTGAGCATTGCCATTCTAAATACCTCTGCACTCTTACTGCAGGCCAACGGAGACACCCGCTTACGAGGACACAGATTTAGAGCTAGTTGGAGCGAAAATACAGCTCAAGACCGGACGTAGTAGGTAAAATTCCACGGCAACCACACTACGCCACGCACACATTATTCGGCTCTTAACCAAAGCAAGGTCCTGCACCATCTTCTTGCGCACCAAGAGCCACTCCGGGGTACTCTAAACCTGCTTAGCTCAAAACCTTACAAGGCCTGTGCATCTTAGGATCTGCCAGTCTAGAAATCCACAATGTTATCGGGAATCGCCCGCCAGGCCCGGTCGTTCATCCGCATCAAGGGACCAGAAGCCCCGAAGTTTCTCAATGGACTCATGACCACTCGCCTTCTTCCCAACGTGGTCAAAAAGAAGCAACACACCATCTCGCTGAACGAGGGAGCGCATGATATAAGCGGCATGATAGACTTGGCAAAGAACTGGGGCTTGATGCACGAGGACATCTACGATCCGGAACAACGCATATGGGTGCGGAGAGACGGACTCAACTCGATGATCCTCAACTCCAAGGGAAGAGTAGTGGAGGACTGTTTCCTTTACGCGGAACCGTTCCATTCCTTGGGCGAATTTCATGACGAGCCCAGCTACTTGGTCGAAACCAGCCCAAAGTACAAGATGCAGTTGATGTCGCTCTTCAAGATCCACAAGCTAAGTGCAAAGGCCACCATTGCGGCGGCTGACGTGAGTTCCTACTACTACTACAACGACACGGAGGAGTTTGATGAGTTTCTAGAACACATTCGGGGCCAGTACTTCGATACGTTCGATGCGTCATCGGCATTACACAGTTCCAATGAATTCATGAGCAGCGAGGCGATCTTCGCAAAGAGTGCGGTCGCTAACGTGGTTGCTCTAGCAGTTGACAACCGGATCCCAAACTTCGGGTTGAAAATCGTCACTCGTGGCCCCGTGGAGCTGTTGCTGCTGCTTTTTTCTGAGTCGTTCAAGCTGCAGTTTCCCGTGCAAGAGGTGGACGAAAAGGTGGTGCGGCAGAGACGTTACATCAACGGCGTCTTCGAGTATGGCGACGCTGCTAAGGGAACCTCGATCCTCCCGTTCGAAATGAACTTGGACTACACGAACGGCCTCTCGTTGGAAAAAGGCTGCTACGTGGGTCAAGAACTCACCATTCGTACATTCAACGGCGGGGTGATCCGCAAAAGGGTCTTCCCGGCTGAGCTATCTAGTAAGGGCGACTTGGCGACCCTCTTCGATGGGATTGACTTGAAGGATGTGAGCGTGGCATTCAAAACTGAGGCCGAATCTGAAGATACTTCCGACACTGGGCCTTCCAGCTCCGAGCCGGCGTTTGCTTCTTCTTCTCCTGACTCTGCTTCTTCTCCGTTTGGCTCTGCCCCCTCTCCGTTTGGCTCTGTTCCCTCTCCGTTTGGCGGTGCCCGAGCGACACGAACCCGCGGAAAAGTGGCCAAGCTCCTAGCTGTAGAAGGAAACTGGGCGTTCTTGCTTGCATCAGTGGATGATGTCACCGCGGGTAAAACGTTTTCGTGTGATGTTGGCGGAACGGAGGTTGACATAAAGGCTATTTTGCCTGACTGGTGGCCGGAAACACTGTAAATATTCACCAGGCCGGCAGGCCAATGCATTTGACGACATTATCGAGCAGATGTGCAATCCAGTAGATACACCATCGCCCCAAGCATGCAATTCGTCAAGAACTCCCAACTATATCGAGTCCCTATGAGAGTGCTCAGCTACTCATACTACGTCTCATCCTAATTTTTGAATAAGCCGATGCGTCCAAGCATTCGCATGGAAGCTCCAGCGCAAATCCTGCAAGAAGCTTTTCACTCAGCGAAAAAAATGGTCAACGTCATTTCACCGTCTTCCCTTCCGACCATACTGTCTGCTCGCCCGGCTGTTTTAGATCGCCGCCTCTCACCATAGCCGTCCCGGTGGTACTGGTGCGAGTGTCGTGCGCCGCGCACTATCACGATCTGAAAAAAATTCTCCGTCAGTACAGCTCTCTCTATCCACCACACAATGTCTTACGACGACATAGAAAACGCTACCCCCGACATTGTCATCGGCTCCACTATCCCCGAGAACGAGGAAGAGGTTGTGTACGAGCATGAAGTAGAGTCTGGCGGCGAGGAAGCCGAAGCTGCCCCCCAAAAGGAGAAAAAATCCGTGGCCTTTGCCGGCTTGGAGGACGAATACGACGAAGAGGCGGCCCAAAGAGAGTTCGAGGAAGGTGGCGGTCTCCCTGAGCAGCCAGAAAACCCAGTGTTTGCCGACTTGACTCCCCTCAGTCATGAAATTATCAACAGACAAGCCACCATCAATATCGGTACCATTGGACATGTGGCGCACGGTAAGTCCACCGTGGTCAGAGCCATTTCCGGTGTGCAAACTGTCCGTTTCAAGGACGAGTTGGAGAGAAACATTACCATCAAGTTGGGTTACGCCAACGCCAAGATCTACCGCTGTGACAACCCGGAGTGTGCTCCTCCTGGATGCTACCGGTCGTTCAAGTCGGACAAGGAAATCCACCCCAAGTGTCAGCAGCCTGAGTGTGAGGGCCGCTATAATTTGCAGCGTCATGTGTCGTTTGTGGACTGTCCCGGTCACGACATTTTGATGAGTACCATGTTGTCGGGTGCCGCTGTGATGGACGCCGCTCTCTTGTTGGTGGCCGGTAACGAGTCGTGTCCACAGCCCCAAACCTCGGAGCACTTGGCGGCCATCGAGATCATGAAGTTGAACCACGTCATCATCTTGCAGAACAAGGTCGACTTGATGAGAGAAGAGTCTGCATTGGAGCACCAGAAGTCTATCTTGAACTTCATCCGCGGTACCATTGCCGACGGCGCGCCCATTGTACCTATCTCAGCCCAGTTGAAGTACAACATCGACGCCGTCAACGAAATCATCTGCAACTACATTCCCGTGCCTCCCAGAGACTTCTTGGCCTCGCCCCGTTTGATTGTCATTAGATCGTTCGATGTCAACAAGCCTGGTGCCGAGATTGACGACTTGAAGGGTGGTGTTGCCGGTGGTTCCATCTTGACCGGTGTGTTCAAGATTGGCGATGAAATCGAGATCAGACCTGGTATTGTCACCAAGGATGACAACGGCAAGATCCAGTGCAAGCCCATCTTCTCCAATATCGTGTCTTTGTTCGCCGAACACAACGACTTGAAGTTTGCCGTGCCTGGTGGTTTGATCGGTGTGGGTACCAAGGTGGACCCCACCTTGTGCAGAGCCGACAGATTGGTGGGTCAAGTGGTGGGTGCCAAGGGCAACTTGCCTTCTATCTATACCGACATTGAGATCAACTACTTCTTGTTGAGAAGATTGTTGGGTGTCAAGACCGAGGGCCAGAAGCAGGGTGCCAAGGTGCGCAATTTGGAAGCAGGTGAAGTGTTGATGGTCAACATCGGCTCCACCGCCACCGGTGCCCGTGTGGTTGCGGTCAAGGCTGATATGGCCCGTTTGCAATTGACCTCGCCTGCCTGTACCGAGGTCAACGAGAAGATTGCCTTGTCGAGAAGAATCGAGAAGCACTGGCGTTTGATCGGTTGGGCCACTATCAAGAAGGGTACCACCTTGGACCCTATTGCATGATTTCAATCTACTCCTTCGCACGCAATCCTTCTCCTCTGTATTTATAGTCATAATTACGACCTATGTGTCTTGATCTCCATCGCGTAGGTATACTCCACGCTGCGGATAAACCGCGGATACGAGTCGTCTTCGATAAGCTTGTAGATGGACTGTGCAACCCGCGCAAACACGGCGTAGATATCATTGAGCCGACGTGTGAGGTCAAGATGGCTTTCAAGATGGCTTTCAAGATGGCCTTCTGCCGTCGCGATGCTTCCACCTACACTTACCCTGCCATCTACACTTGCTCTCTCGCCTCCAACGGCGCTTCTCTCTTCCCTGCCCACATTCACATCACTGGCAACCGACTCATTCTCCCGAACTTCTTCATCCCAAAGCTTATCGCACGTCGGCGTGGTCATGAACTCCGATAGATTTGGTTCAGAGAAGTCGGGCGTTTCTAGCAGCATCACCTTGCGCACCTCTTGTCGCAACTCGAAGTCAAGATTCACGTCGAATCGCGATTCCCCGCTAAAGTATGTAGCATAGAGATTAAGTGCTCGCGAAAAACACGCATTGGTAAGCCGCTCAATTGCCTCGCGGACGAGCTCTTGTCGGTCGTTATCTTCGCATTGCTTGTGCAACCTCCAGAGTCGCGAGACTTTGTGTTTCAGCTTCGCAAACTCCATCAATTTCACGTAAGCCTCGACGTTTTCCGCATAACATTCACGTTCCGCGTGTAACTTAAATAAGCACCGCATTCCAGGGTCACTTAAGATTGACTTTAACGAAAGCTCCTTGTAGTTCTCGGATGATACCAGAGACAGGCACTGGCCGCCGTTGCCCGATAGTACACCGCTCCATTGGCTCATTTGGTAGCTTGTATCACTGAGTGTATATATGGCATCACGGTGATTTATGAATTCTTGGCCAGAATCGTCAACGGTGACAGGAATAATAAGGCCGTAGTTCACCATAAGACGGCCAATTTCAATGGCCTCCGACACGGAAAATAGTGCCGTGCAATCACAGAGCCACTGCACTATAGCTCTTCCTGGAAAGCAGTACCTAATAACTAGATCTTTCCCTTCTGTAGTGAAGGTTTTGTCCTTGTATACTCTGATACCAGACTCGGACTCATAGTACTGGACGTGGGCATCGGAGGCCGGATTCGAGAAGTATTTGTGATAAATTGGGCTGACGAATTTCTCAAGCGACTTATTCTTTTGCGAGGCGAAGTCTTTCATGACCTGAAAATTGGGATGAGCGAACACTTGGCTCTGCTCCCTCCGAAATATGTTTTCTGCTAATTCGGGGTTTTTCCCGGGCGTCCATACGTTGGGAGTGGCTCCAGTCATTTTAGTCACTAGAATATTGATCACGTACTCTGAGTAGAGCAATTTGTTAGTGTCGGACCGGTCGTACATAAACAAATTCATCGTATTAAAATTAGATGTCACCACTTGGGGAAAATTTTCTTCCCTTATGCCGAATCTCTTGCAAGCATGATAAACCATGGCTGCTCCCTTTGGAGTGACTTGCACCTTCATTTCTAATCTCAAGCTGTTGTCAGTGCGGGAGTCAGGGTCATGTAGAAGTTTTGCAGCGAAAAATCTCCTCATTAAAGAAAGAGCCAGGTCAGAGTTGAAGGAATATGAAATGGTGGTGGTTATACTTCCCTGGGCAACGTCAAGAGTTAAGACTCGCATTGTCTCCATGGCTTCATCTATCAGAAACGAAAACGGGTGAGGTTGTTTCGTGAAGAGGTTAATTTTCTTCCGTGGAGCCTCATCATTAAGTTGCAACTGAATTATCAATATGGCAAATATGTCCATGAAGTTCTTGCTTTGGTAACGCGTACGAGATCCACCTATTCGAAGTCTTTGCAGTGTATCCATTGTGGAAGACTTCACGTCCCGCAACGTTTCAGAGGTCATTTGCTGCTACGCTGAATTAAGCGACATCGAGGTTTAAGTACAAATGCGTATAAAATTTTACTTTCAGTGCTGTCTGAAACATCGGGATATCAGGCTATCAGTTTCCTGTCACCTGAAACTTGAAGATGCGCAGTGTGCAAAAATCTGCAGGGGAGCATGCATAACTTTATCACAACCTGGTTAGTTTCTTTAATGGTGCAGACGAATCAATCAACGAGCCTAAGTCTTCTAATGAAATGTCAAGCTGAAGCATCTTCGAGTCTTCAATTACCATCTGCTTGTACATGTTGAAGTTATTATTACCGTTCACTTCGTTATTAGTGGTGATCACATCGAACAAAAGACCCATATTGTAAAGGTTGGCCCAGCAATCTCTCAATACTTTGGGAGACCAGATCTTTTGACTCACCTTTATGCTAGCAAGGACGGTGTTATCAATAAATGAGGCACTAGAAGAAAGTGTAGTTGCTTCTCTGTTGAATGACTTCATCATATCAGTGTACTCCTTGTATGCCAAATTGAAGTTGACGTGAGGTACATCGACCCGCTCTACCCATCTTGCGGCAGCAATGGCGAGAAGAAGCTCTAAATTCGAAAGAGCAGCTATCGCTGCCTGCGCATAGTTAGGTGCAATGTTGTTTATGTATGTTTCAAAATCGTCATCCCGCGGAAACGGCTGTGTGCAGGTGATATTTTTGACAGGTAATAACCCGCAATTGTTGACGTCCTTGTAGTTTTTGGTGGTGAAAAATATCTTGAACAAGATTTTTTTGAGATGGCTTGGAAATGAACTCAAATTCTCAATATAATCGTTCCATTGCTCGGGATAACACTTGTTGTGAAAGGCGGAAAAGTGTTTCGGAGCCACGGTCAAGTTCAACTTGGCGTTGTTCCAAAACTGTTCCATAGAACCCGCGCGCGTGATATCAATAATTCGTTGACTAAATCGACTTCTCACTCTTTTTTCTAGAAGCTCTCGAGTGGTTATCATGGTGGACACCCCGATCACAGTAATGGGGATTTTTGAGCTTTGAGACAAGTCAAAAATGTTGTATAGCAAAGTTTGCTTCGTATTGCTGGTGAATTTCTCGATCTCATCGATTATGATGATGACAGGAGTAGGACGATCTCTTTCTTCATCATACTCTCTTCCGGGTGCATTGCTATCCAACGTGAGTAAGATGTTGGTGAATGTATCACTGATAGCTCTTTGTTCAAATGTAGTTGTTTCCCCGCCGGTCGCATCAAACTTGTTGCTGTTCAAATCAAGCTGTCTTGCAATTTCTCTGAGTGCAATTTTATCATCTGAATGTAGACTCGCATTGAGTTTGATAGTGATAAACAGGTCAGAGTACTTCACCTTTAATGAATCAATGGCCTTGTTCAATATTAGAGTTTTTCCAGATCCTCTGGGGCCGATCAAAAGAGAAGAATGTCCTTCAAAGTCACGAACTGTGTGCTCCAATATTTCATAAACTTGCTCGAATGGTCCGCGTAGCAGTGAATTTTCTATCTGGGGAAAAGATTGGCCCGTCAACTGGGAAAGAATTGTTCGACGCATGAGATCGACATCCTCTTGGACAAAAATGGTCACATCATTTTTATCATATTCTTCGATCGCCAATTCCAGCTCAGCAGCGCTAGCGAGACCGCCTGGCTCAGAAGCATCGTTGGTGCCTGTATTGGTGCTTATATTTTGATCAGTCGGCTGTTTTCCGTTTCCGTCATTTTCTTGCTGTATGTATTCGACGTTTTCGTCATCCAAATGCATTTCCTCTTTGGATTGATCGACGCTTTCTTCGTTTTGAAGAGTCGAACTCTGTGGGGCAATTTCGTGCGCCAGAACAATTTTATAGATCTGTGAACTCAGGACTTTTGCTAGGGCCACTTCAGGGGAGTTTTTTGAGTTTGTTGTCTTCAAATCATCTGTCTCTTCAGGTAATACATTGACTTCCGCACCCATTTGCTTTGACATGGGTGTGTTTTCTTTCGAGACGGCCATCTTGCGTTTTAATTCCTTCAATTGCTCCTTCTTCTGGAGTAAATCTCGAAACTCGTTGGTGCCCGCAAGAAGGATCCTTGGCTTCTTTTGTGCTGCTTGACTCTGGGGCTTCGTTGTTTGGCACTGTTCCATGCGCTTATTCTTCGCTGCCATGAGCTTTTGAAATTCGTCAGTTCCGACCAACATAAGCCGGCTTCGCTTAACGGGTTGTATTTCACTTGACACCCCCTTATTTCTGTTTTCTAGGCGTTGTTTAAACTCCTCTATGCCCGAAATCTTGAGCTTGGGCCTAGTCAGGCTGGATGTTTTGGTTTCGTCGATCTGTGTTGTGGTGCTGATGGGCACTCTTGGAGCACGTTTCTGTAGTCTTATCCTGGATAAAAATTGGTCAGATTTGATTTCCTCGGCTTTGTACTGTTTAACAGGGTGAAATTCCCCTTCGAAGTCTTTGAATTGGGACATGGAGAGGAGATCCATGCTTAAATTGGTATATTGCACAAACTTAAAACATCGCGAAATTGTTTTTAGTTTGAGTCGTTCGCAAATGGCCCCTCTCAGCTCATCTACGAAATGTGATACGATCGGTCAAGAGACTAGGATATCAGTTGGGTGAGCACAATGAAGTATGAAGTTAAAAATTTCCCTTCTTTTCATTTGCACCTGTGTTACGCCAGTAGCTTCGATATTGTATTACACTTTTCCAAAGTCAAAGCGGACATTTTTTTACTTTCTGTTGAATTCTCCAACAAGGTAGATAGATGTAATTTTCTGTCCACACAATTGTTGAAGGTTGCGTGTGCTTTTTAGGTGCTTGTTGTCTATTACTTTAAGTTCGCATACCTGTGAAATTTTGTAAAATGCGTACACACAGTCAAACGCTATGCCATCAGAGAGATAAGGGGGATAATTAGAATGAAATGGAAAAAAGTAAATAAACAGGGATGGAAATAAAACTGTGCTACAAGGGCCACTGACTTACCATACGCACCTTTTCATCATCAGGGCATGATTAAGCCTTAAATTACCTTGCAAGATCGAAGACATGTTGTGTAAAAAAGGATGAATTACACGCATTTGCTCAACTTTGTGAAAACTCGATAAAAAATAACTGCCGGTCCCAGGAATCGAACTTGGGTTTCTTCTGCCACAAAGAAGTGTACTGACCACTATACTAGACCGGCTTGTTGTGGGATTGGGAGATGCCTCTGTAGATATACCTGGGATGTATATACAAAGGAAGCCAGAAGTTGACATATGCATTCATTTCAACTTTACACGTCTACATAGTGAAGGGATCCGAACAGTAAAATTAGAAGCCGTGGGTGCACTACAATACACGTACGCAAAGACAACTTCGTAGCAGACCAAAGAACGGAAGACTGACTAGAAAATTGCGTCTAAAGCGCAACAAACACACATCGCCGCCAAACATCCCATCAAACAGCTCTCATTGCCCCCGCCCTGCTTTTGTTGTTGCACGTAGTACTGTTGCTGCGGTTGTTGCTGGTAGTAGCCGCCTTGCTGACCGCCTTGGCTGTAACCTTGTTGAGGGCCTTGGTTGTAACCTTGTTGGTAGCCCCCGTAACCTTGTTGATGTTGCTGATAACCCTGAGGTTGTTGTTGGTAACCCTGTTGCTGGTAACCCTGTTGTTGGTAGCTGGGCTGCAGCGTGGGCGCATAGCCCCTAGAGCTCTCGTGGTTTTCTGCAGGTCCGGATTCCTTGCTTCCGTTGTTCCAATGAGGAGGGGCGCCGGTGGGTGGGTTGTAGTCAGACATGGGGTAGGAGAACGGGGTAACTAATGGCGTAGTGACCACGAAAACGGGTGAGGATTTAGGTGCAGGACTCGGAGAGGGCTCGGCACTTTACCAGGCCAAGCCATTCTCGAAGGGGGAAAATATCATCGGGTCGGTCTCAGCCTTCAAAATAATTTTCACCAATTTACGAAGAGGAATTGAAGTGCGGCTGGATCAAGCTCAAACACACAAACAGGCGGAGTGCAATGCCGATACCCCAATTGGTTTTCAGGAACAGCAATAATGCACGACTAAATGCTTGAACCTCAAATGACCTGATGCAGCTCAGAAAACATTTTCGGAGTTAGGAAACATCTCGTTCGGAAAACCAACTGTGCGAGATAATGCACCCGTAGGATCTTCTATGAGTCAAGGTTAATCCGGTCGACAGTGACAATTGGCTAGTCGCGCAGTTGACGTGAAGTCACGGGATATGTCTTCATCACCGAATCGAGCCCTGCACTGTGGCTTGTGCCGTACGGCTTTTTCCCTGACGTGTACACAGATAAACGTAGCGATGCTTTAAGTGGACGGCAGAACCTTGCAGCACCGACCCTAATTAATTGTGAGCCAAACTGTGGCAGAAATGAGGAAAAACCCACTACGAAAAAAAGCGCAGGGAATCCAGGCTGAATAAAGATAAGGGCCAAACGCTCCAACTGCGCGGTCGCCTCACTATGCGTCTGGCGCAGAAATGCCGTACGACTGTGCTAGGATTCGTAAATGTTTCGGATAAGTTTTGCCGCCCTTTTTTTCAAGTTGTGAGCGCCACTCCGGGGGAAATAAGAACTCAGCTCACGCAGAGATTACGATCAGATAAGGGTAAGATGGCATGGCTTGTCCCCTAGCAAAACCTCGAAAACTGTTCCTTGCGTATCGGCGCGGCATCGCTTCATACAATTTAATGCACGACGGGTAAAGTATACGCACCTCAGCTCCACAGAAAAAGTTTATGAAATCGTCCGCACCTGATAAACCGCATGTGTGGCGTTTGCTGTAGGTCATCTCTATTTTATAAATCATAATCTTCCGCGTTTCCTGATAACAGTCTGCAAGAAAAATGGCTGGCACCTCGTCTGTATCATCGCTCGAAAGTGCAGCTAAGCAGAAAGCTGGTGATGTTACTGTTACCATCCTCAGCACAGACGCTGAAAAGCTTGACCAGGCTATCGAAAAGGATGACTGGTCTTTTATCGAGGGAAATGTCGGGGAGATGGAAAACTCCCCTTACCCCGAAGTCCGTGCGTCTGTCAAGTTGGACATCGACTTGGACGTCAACATCAACCATTGGAGAACGTGGTTTTTGACCATTGTATTCACCATTGTGTTCTCGGGAGTCAACATTTTCTTCTCTTTGCGTTATCCTTCCATGTCCCTTGGATTTATCGTCGCCCAGATCATTTCCTACCCGATTGGTTGCGCATTGGCCAAACTACCAAACTACAAACCTTCGTTCTTACCTGACTTCTTCCAGTTGAACCCAGGTCCCTTTTCCAAGCAAGAACATGCTTTGCTCACCATTGTCATTTCATTGACCTCCTCGACTGCCTACTCGATGTACATTTTGAATGCGCAGACAAACTTCTACATGCAAGACGTTAACGTGGGATACCAGATCTTATTGGTCTTGTCCGTGCAATTATTGGGCTACGGTCTCGCAGGCCTCACCCGGAGATGGATTGTCTACCCGGCCCAAATGATCTGGCCTCAGACTTTGGTCACGACTTCTCTTTTCTCCACTTTGCACGATACCAAGGCAGATGCTTTGAATCGTATGAGCGCAAATGGCTGGACCATGTCAAGATATAAGTTCTTTATGTTGGTTTCATCTTTCAGTTTCCTTTTTTACTGGCTTCCAGGTTACTTGTTCAAAGCGTTGTCTTACTTCAACTTTATCTGCTGGATTGCTCCTAAAAACATTATTGTCAACCAACTTTTCGGAGTTGAATCGGGCCTTGGTCTCATCCCAATTTCTTTTGATTGGACTCAAGCCACCCAAGCACTGAACACCTCACCTTTGGCCACGCCTGCCTGGGTATCTGCCAACACTTACGGCTCTGTCTTTATTTTCTACATTTTGTTGTTGCCTATCTTGTACTACACGAACACCATGTACGCAAAGTACATGCCTATGATCTCGACAACAACGTTCGACAACAAGTCCCGCAAGTACAACGTTAGCAAAGTTCTCACTGACAAGCTTGTTTTCGATGAAAAGGCTTACAAAAATTATTCTCCTTTGTTTGTTCCATTTTCGTACTTGCTTTCCTACGCGCTCAGTTTTGCTGGTGTGGTGGCGGTTTTTGTACACTGTGCATTGAATCATGGAACTGACATCTTCAAAAAATTGAAGGACCAAAGACACGGAGGTGAGGATATTCACAAAAGATTGATGAACAATTTCAAGGAAGCCCCAGACTGGTGGTATTTGGTGTTGTTTGTTGTCTCTATTGTTCTCGGATTCGTCACCATCTGTAAGTTTGAAACTCAGATGCCATGGTGGGGTCTCATTGTTGCTCTCTTGCTTGTGGCCGTTAACTTCATCCCTCAAGGATTGCTTGAAGGTATTACTAACCAGTATGTTGCCTTGAACATTATCACCGAGCTTATTGCGGGTTACATGTGGCCCGGTAAGCCAATTGCAAACATGATGTTCAAGCTTTATGGTTTCATTCCTATGAGACAAGGACTTGACTTTTCTAGAGACTTGAAGATCGCTCAATACATGAAGATTCCTCCTCGGATCTTGTTCTGGGCCCAAATCATCGGCACGGTTTTGTCTGGTTTGGTCAATGTTGGTGTGCAGCAATGGATGCGCTACCACATCAAGGACTTCTGCTCAAGCACACAAGCAGATGGATTCACTTGTGCGAACGGTAGAACCATTTTCAATGCGTCTATCATTTGGGGTGCGGTTGGACCTGCGAAATTGTTCAACCCAGGCAAACGTTATAATGCGTTTATGTACTTCTTCCTTATCGGTTTGATTGTCCCCATTTTGGCATTCCTCCTCAAAAGAAGATACCCAAAGCATTGGATCGCCAAGTTCAATGCCCCAGTGTTTTTCACTGGTCCAATTAACATTCCGCCTTCGACCGTTTACAATTACTCGTTGTACTTCATTATCTCTTATGGCTTTAACCACTACATCAGAAAGTGGTACAAGTTGTTCCACATCAAATACACTTACATTTTGTCGGCAGCTATCGACTCTGGTGTGTCCATTTCCGCTGTCATTATCTTCCTCTGTGTTTCTTACCCAGTGGGTGCTCTTTCCTGGTGGGGTAACAACGTTTACAAAAATACTTATGATTACGATTACAAGAAATTCTACACTTTGGGTGCTAACGAAACTTTCGGGCCAACCTCATGGTAACTCTCATATATTAATCAACGAACTAATTGCAATAACACCTGTAGTAATACTGCATGCGTCCATACTGTCAGGTTTGCAAACCACAGTTTGTGCTGAAGTTTTCACACATGCTAGAATTTACATTGCCTAATCGAGTTCTTCGAGTAATTTCATAGATAAAATTTTTCGCATTGAATGCAGGTCACTCCAAAGTTCGGTTGCAACGGTCGCTCACACTCAACGGCGGTTTACGGAGACAGAAAGAATTCTCAGAAAAAAAAAGGAGGAGTAATGTTCTTAAATGAATTCAGATTCTACATGCATTTTCTATAGTTTTAAATTCACGCGTCTGAAGGTGATGAAGAGGATTAACAATGACTGTAAGACCTAGCGCATACATGAGGGAGCTATACCATGTAGACGTTCACACAGAGATTCAATAGCTATGACAGTTCAATAGCAGTTTTATCAGCATATTGTAGCCGCAAAATATGTCTATCAACGTGATAACGGCAATATTCAAGCAAATCCCAGTTTTGGGGCCAGTGCTTACCCCTGCACGTGCGCGACACCAGGGCTCAGCCCTATTCCGTATTGTCTCAATTAGGAAGGTATACTCACATGTTCAATACAAATAGGGCAAAAATCAAACTTTTCAGCATGACTGCCTGCACACAGAGGCGCACAAAAATTTTCACTGGACCGTACTAAGCTGCGACACTTTTTCCTTCCCGCTAGTTTAACTTTTCTTCTCCATCCAAAGTAAAATGTCTGACGTCGAGGAACAACCACAACAAATCGAAGAGCAAATCGAGGAGCCAGTTGTGCAACAAGAATTGCAATTGGTTGAGTTGGCCACCGCCATCCCAGCTGAGGTTCAAGCCGCTCAACAAGAGATCAAGTTGTTCAACAAGTGGTCTTTTGAGGACATCGAGGTCAAGGATGTTTCCTTGGTTGACTACGTCCAAGTTAGATCTCCAGTGTTCATCTCCCACACTGCTGGCAGATACGCTTCCAAGAGATTTAGAAAGGCTCAATGTCCAGTTATCGAGAGATTGACCAACTCCTTGATGATGAACGGTAAGAACAACGGTAAGAAGTTGAAGGCCGTCAGAATCGTCAAGCACGCTTTGGAGATTGTCCACGTTTTGACCGAGCAAAACCCATTGCAAATCGTTGTTGACGCTGTTGTCAACTCTGGTGCCAGAGAAGACTCCACCAGAATTGGTTCTTCCGGTACCGTCAGAAGACAAGCCGTCGATGTCTCTCCTTTGAGAAGAGTCAACACTGCTATCGCTTTGTTGACCATCGGTGCTAGAGAGGCTTCTTTCAGAAACGTCAAGACCATTGCCGAATGTTTGGCCGAAGAGTTGATCAACGCTGCCAAGGGTTCTTCTACTTCTTACGCTATCAAGAAGAAGGATGAATTGGAGAGAGTTGCCAAGTCCAACCGTTAAAGTGGTTGTTGCGTGGTCCATGTATTGTATATTTTCATACTAAAAGTCATTTTAATGTTACTTCCCTGTACGATACAGCTATGGCTTTCACTTGCAGTTGTAGTGATATGAATTATCTGGCATACGTTCAGGCTTGATGTTTCTGGAACTCTGATGAAAAAGCCACGGCGGCTCTGCCTTTTCAATGTGTTCAATTCAAGATCGTGATTTCGTGGTAACACCAAGCAAAGTCCTAAGTTTTATCAACGCGGTCAAGCTCGTATGTCTACTTTTGTTTTTAGAAATCACTTATGGCTTGAGATGCCTCACTCGAGCTTCAACTATCTCGGTTTGGACCAAGAAGATGAGGCCACATAACGTCAGAACAGACCAGAGTTTCTTTCTTCAATCTCCTTTGAATTGTTCAGACCATAGTTGATTAACATCTTGTTTGATATTTTGTCTTTTTATTGCAAACTTGCGGACTAGTTGTTTTCTCGCATGAAGATCCTTGACACTCAACACGTCTCGCTGCCTCACGCGAGGCCAATGAAAGCCATTAGGCTTCTCAGCCTCTTCGCGTCTAATCCTAATAGATTTATGAGTACAGCAACAGCCACCTCGAATCTTATGTTAATACACAATACACCTATAATTACCCTTACATACCCCGTTTTAATCAGACACGAAGAGGATAAAACATCCGGACAAAAAACATCGACGGAGAGTTTTTCAATAAATGGTTGTAGCGGTCGATTCTCCCCTGAAGTAATGAATCGTCTACGCCTTCAACATAGCCTTTTTCTTGATCTGGAGTCACATTTTCCTCTGTGTTCCAGTTGGTATTTAATTGGTCTGTCGCTTCGTTTAATCTCCTCCTGAAGACCTGCCGCACACTCCATTCACGATTCACCAAGATAATTAGCACACCTGCAAACAAACAACATCCACTGTAGATCTGTGCGTTCTTAAAATTGTTTGCTTTTCCGGTGGTTTTAAGTTTGAGCGCAATTACTTCGGCAGGAAGAGAAAACAGACCAACAGAAATATTCATGATAGACCATACGGCGGGAAGCTTGTTTGCTCTATCAATCAAATCTAGCGAGTCCAATGCCAATGATTGAGTCATCGTGCTTCCCACTCCAACAGCCAAGCCCAACAATATCGCTAAGGCTATGAGCTCCGCATAAGTTGTTGCTACCATCCAGAATGCGAAAATGAGGATGCCCACATACGCGCAAACGAATCCGGCTGTATTGTACCTTCCCCAAGCGTCGCCTAGTTGGCCCATAGCAGGTCTTCCGATAACTTGGGCGCCGTTCAAAATAGCCAATAGATTCGATGCTTGAGCGCTAGTCAAGCCAATATCCGTTGCGTAGTTGGCGAACGAGTATTGGACAATCACGTATGACATGACCACAATACCGAACCAAAAAGCTAAAAGTACAAATGGGTACTGCCTGAATTCGGTAAAGTCGACAATGGAGCGCAAGTTCGTTATCAAATTCTCCATATTGAGCGAAGGCTTCTGGGTCCTGTGATCGTTCCTGGGTCTCATAAAAACTGTCGCAAACGACGAGATAATGAAAGTTATAATACCCATCATTCTCAAGGCCCATTTCTGATCACCCGTATCTTGAATAACTTTGTGAACAGATAAAGAGAAGATCACTCCACCTAAACCTGTACCAGAAACGGCTATACCCATAGCAGCAGATTTGCGCTTGTCAAACCAAGTGGGAATATTGAAAGTTCCCGGAAGATAAATTAACGTAAACGATAAGCCAATCATGATGCCTTCGCAAAGAAGCATCTGCCAAAATTTCTTACAAATCGAAGCAATGACATACCCACCGGTTTGAAGGATAATCCCAACCACAAATACCTTGGTCTGTCCAAAAAACTTGACTAGAAGAACGCTTATGGGTGCCAAAAATTGTGCCAAAAAAACGATGGCGCCTCCCATGAGGGCGTATGCATACATGGAAGTTCCAGGAAAGGCGTTTGAATCCAAATAATAGTCTAAAATCACACCAAAAGCAGCATTCACACCCCAAGTAGAGAGAATTTGAAGCATTACCAAAAAAGCTTGCCAAAATGCGAAAAGTCCATCGACGGGGTGATCTTCCATCGTCTCTTCTGACGCATCGTCACCACCTTTTTCAGATTCCGCAGGCTTAGACGAAATCTCTAACTGTTCCACGAGAATCTGTTCAGGAAAGCGGTTTCGGTAGTCTTCAAGCTCTTCATTGTCTTGCTCGTGATCGTCCTTAATGGCTGTGACGATTTTGGAGAGCTCGGAAACATTGGTGGATTTCCGAGATAAGCTGAAACTTTGGCTATGAACAGACTTTTGTTCTGCGAAAGGTTGAGGATCGTAATTCAAATCTTCACTTTTTGTCAGGCCCAATGATGATGTTGGAGAGATCAGCATTTTGGGGGATGCGTTTCATGGGTAGGAAGAACCGATAGTTTAAGATGGCGAATTCTCTGCGCACGGCGTTTTCGTATTGCGGGGTGTGTATGTGAAAAAGCGAATCTGTGGCTTTAACGGCCTTATGAACCAAATAAGTCTTCTCAGCGGGCAAAGTCCAACTAAGGGAGCCTTTAAAATCAGGAGTGTCGAAATGATATTTCAAGACGTCACTGCATTTGAAAATGCGATTCGAATTCTATCCGCAATCAAGACAATGAGTCAAGTCTTCAAATCTAAGAAAAATTTATGTGGTTGTGTAAGATCCGCATAAATGAGTAATTCTTTAAGTACACAATATTTTGGAATATTGAGCAGATCTCAACTTTTCAGTGCCATGAAATTTCGAAGTCTCACAATTGAAGTTGACCTCAGAAAACGTTTAATCCAGTATGGGTCGGTCCACACTATAGATGACCATATTCGAAAGCCAAGGCCATAACTTCTGGCTCTGCATACAAATTCGCGGAGTCATCAGCGAAGACTTTCTTTCGTGAGTAAAAATTACCCCACAAGGATTTCATCCAACCCACTTTTGCCGTGGGCTACATTATATGGATATATGTCCATTATCATTAAACGCTTTAAGTTTCCTAAAATGGTTCCAGCCGTTTCTTTCATGAGCTGCATCTACAAGCAGCGAGCGTGTTTACCTTGCGTAGTTTCTTGGGTAGTGGGAAGCCCACTTAATGTTGTGGCGTCTAGCCTAAATGCGAAGAGGGTAGCACATGCGGACAAAGTACATGAGCACAGAATTTCCGAGTAACCGGTTGTAGCGATCAATTCTGGCTTGAAGAAGTGCACAATCCTCATCATCGGCAAATTCCTCGCCCGGGCAATATTCCGCATTTTTGAGCGTGCCTTCCCTCGTGCTCAACGCACACATAGCCTGCTCTCTTCTGTTTTTAAAAACGTGACGAACGGCCCACTCGCGGTTCACCAACAAGATTAATAAACCCCCGAAGAAACAGCAGCCCGCGTATATTTGGGCGTGTGCAAAATTGTTGGATCTACCTGTAGTTTTGAGCTTGAGGCCGATAAACTCTGCGGGAAGAGAGAACAACCCAACCACGATGTTGAAGGTACTCCAAACAGCAGGAAGCTTCTGCGAATGACCAATCAATTCGAGTGAATCTAATGCCAAAGACTGAGCCATGGTGCTTCCCACTCCCACAGGTCCTCCCATCAAAATGGCCAACACTATGAGCTCTGCGTAGGTAGTGGCATTCATCCAAAAGCCAAAAATCAAGATCCCGATATAAGCACAGATAAAGCCTGCTGTGTTATATCTACCACAGCCATCACCAATTTGACCTAGCAATGGTCTCCCGATCACCTGTGCAGCGTTCAATATCGCCAACAAGTTCGACGCCTGTACCTTGGACAAGCCAATTTGAGTAGCATACGTGGCGTAGGAATAAAGCACGATCACATAGGCCATCACCACCACACCGAACCAAGTAGCTAATAACACGAAGTGGTAGCTTTTGAATGCGCTGAGATCAAAGATCGCTCTCAAGTTCGTCATGAGATACTGCCTGGTCAAGGTGACTTTGTAACTGACTTTTGGGGGCTTGTGGTTGTTTCTGGGCCTCAAGAAGTATGACGCAAACAGAGAAACCGCAAAAGTGATGAAGCCAGTCATTCTCAAGGCCCATTTCTGGTCGCCGGTCTGTTGGATGACCTTGTTGAGCGCCAAGGAGAAAACAACACCTCCTAGACCAGCACCACCCACAGCCAAACCCATTGCTGCCGACTTTCTCTTGTCGAACCATGTTGGGAGAATGAGTGTTCCAGGTATGAAAATCATCGTGAATGACAAACCGGCCATCACACCCTCGCAAAGGAAAATCTGCCAGAATTCAGTACAAATCGAAGCAAGCATGTATCCAAGGGTTTGGATGAGAATACCCACCGCCAAGACTTGGCTCTGCCCGAAAAGTTTGACTAGAAGGACACTGATAGGGGCTAAGGATTGGGCCAAACACACAACCACACCACCCATGAGGGCATATGCATACATTGAGGCCCCGGGGAAAGCGTCCGAGCCCAAATAGAAGTTCAAGAACACACCGAACGCTGCGTTCACACCCCAGGTGGAGAAGATTTGAAGCAGGACCAACATGGCCTGCCAGAATGCAAAGATCCCGTCGATCGGATGGTCATCTTGAGTTTCTTCAGACACGTCGTCGCGACCCATTTCGGACTCTGCGAGCCGGGAGGTTATCTCCAACTGCTCCATGAGAGTTTGCTCAGGGAAGCGGTCTCTGTAGCTTTCAAGCTCTTTGTTGTCTAGATTGTGCTCATCTTTGATGGCCGAAACGATTTTGGAAAGTTCGGAAATATTGGTGGCATGCCGGGACAAGCGAGAACTCTGGTCACAAGGCTTGTGGGTGGACAACGGGCGAGGCTCGTAAGGGAATCCGCCGGATTTCTCCAGTTCCAACTCCAGTTCCAAGGAGGTTGTCAGATACAACAGCATTATTTCTCGGGCCGTGGATGGGAAATTTGTAACTGGCAGTTTTTAAGTGGGAACCGACGCCTTTATGCATGCGAAGTTTGACATGCACTACGCAGATGAGTAATGTGAGCACTCCGGATAAGAGTCGCGTTAGGCGCAATACTGTAATGGGCCTCCTTTGCCTATCTCTGTGGTAAAGACGATTTGTGTCCACACTCTGAATGCTATGGAAATATAGCCAGTTGGCGGTGGTTTACGTGTGCCATTGTAGTGCTTCTGGCAGTGAACTGGCGTTTGTAGAAGGCACAGATAACTGCAGATCATCAAGTTAATTGATACGTACTATCAGCATCTCTATCAACTTCACCTGTCAATATGTAGGGATGGGTTCCGGTGTATCGCTTACTTCCTATCGCATGGGGAGCGGAAAATACGCAATACGGACGCGCGTCTTTTCCATCACTGCATCGTTCAGTAGCGTCAGTAGGTTTAAATGACAGTCTGCCGGTAAAAAAGGCTGCCTGTCGAGTGACACCGAAAGCCTACGGGGTTTTTTCACTCCAAAGCTCAAAATAGCATCCTAGGCCCGGCGAAATAGAGCTCTGCGTTAGCGCGTTCTCACCCATGCCCCTTTAGGCTTACTTGGGACTTTAGCGCGAATCTACATCGCAGTTAGCAAAGGTACGTTTCAGGTACTGGATAGCAATGCCGATTTTGCAGACAGAGGCCGGTCTACTGTTATGTGAATCGTGCCAATATCCACTGAGGCAATTCACTTGTGCTTGTTGAGCTGGCCTCTTAGGTTGCAGCGTCGGTACCTTGCGAAACCTAGCCCTAGCTTATCTGCGGCGCTACCATTCCTAACCATAAACCTTTTCTAAGCCCTTAGTCCGAAATCATCAGACGAAATAAATTAGGTTCGGCCCGTAGAATCCGTTATAGCGAAGCCCACCGCCCAAGTCCAACTTCCCATGGTATACTAGCCCGGTGGGTCGTGCGCGCCTCAGCTCCTATAAGCGGTCTCCACCCTCCACTCATCCGCCACATGTCTGGTTCCTCCGAATTTCTTCCAAAGGGAATCGATCTCGTGCAAAAAGCCATCGAGGCTGATACGGCCACGCGGTATGAGGAGGCATACAAGCTCTACTACAATGGCTTGGACTACTTGATGTTGGCACTCAAGTACGAGAAGAACAGCAAATCCAAGGAGTTGATCAAGTCCAAGTTCACCGAATATTTGACCCGTGCCGAGCAACTTAAGGAACATCTAGAGAAACAGCAGGCGCAGTCGGGTAGCTCTGCAGAGCTGTCCGGGTCTGGATCCACCAAGGCCAAGAAAGCCGGGGAAGGTGAAGACGAGGACGCCGATACCAAGAAGCTTCGCGGCGCATTGGCCGGTGCCATTTTGTCGGAGAAGCCCAACGTCAGCTGGGACGACATTGCTGGGTTGGATGCCGCCAAGGAGGCGTTGAAAGAGGCCGTTATCTTGCCGGTGAAGTTTCCCCACTTGTTTACCGGCAACAGAAGACCGACGGCCGGCATTTTGTTGTACGGCCCCCCGGGTACAGGCAAGTCGTACTTGGCCAAGGCGGTTGCGACGGAGGCGAACTCCACGTTCTTCTCCGTGTCGTCCTCCGACCTTGTGTCGAAGTGGATGGGAGAATCCGAGAGATTGGTCAAGCAGTTGTTCACCATGGCGCGCGAGAACAAGCCGTCGATTATTTTCATCGATGAGGTGGACGCTCTCTGTGGACCTCGCGGCGAGGGTGAGTCTGAGGCGTCCCGGAGAATCAAGACCGAGCTTTTGGTGCAGATGAACGGCGTGGGCAACGATACAGGCGGGGTGTTGGTATTAGGCGCCACCAACATTCCTTGGCAGTTGGACGCGGCGGTGCGGCGGCGTTTCGAGCGCAGAATCTACATTGCGTTGCCGGATGTGGAAGCACGCAAGCGCATGTTCGAGTTGAACATAGGCACCGTGGCGTGTGAGTGCTCCCAGCAGGACTTGCGGGTATTGGCGGAGATGACCGACGGATATTCGGGCCACGACATTGCGGTGGTGGTGCGTGACGCGTTGATGCAACCGATCCGCAAGATCCAGCAGGCGACACACTTCAAGCCGGTCACAGTGGATGGGGTGGAGAAGGTGACGCCGTGCTCGCCGGGCGACGCCGGTGCGCGAGAAATGAGCTGGCTCAATATCGGCACGGACGAGTTGCAGGAGCCGGACTTGACGATCAAGGATTTCATCAAGGCAGTGAAGAACAATAGGCCCACGGTCAACGCACAGGACATCGAGAACCACGTGAAGTTCACGGACGACTTTGGCCAGGAGGGCAACTAGTGCATAATAGAATAGCATCAATGACACTGACAGAGCATAGGGTAGGCCTGAGCACAGCCATTGGAAGAGACAGCAATGGGGGTGTACGAATACTACTCAAGTTGGCGAAGTCCATATGGGCCGTGAATTCTATAAATGCAGTGAAGCAGAAAACCAATGGAGGCAATGGGTATACGAAGGCTATGGGATTGCTCGGTGGAGTTGGGCAGACTAAGATGTACTCCGTCAAGTGCCTCCCTCCAAGCTAAAGCGTAAGAGGACCCGCAGAATCGTTCCAAGCGCTCTTTTCTTTGCCCATCGAGTTTTTTTTGCCCATCGAGTCGTTCTTTGCCCATCGAGTCGTTCTTAACCCATCTAGTCTATTCTCCTATATTTATACCTCTCATCTATACTCTCATCTTCTCGAAGGCGATCTCTCGCGCATCCGCGAAGCAAACAAGTCTTCCTCGTCACCACGGTCCTTTTGGCTTGCACTTAGCTTGCTGGCGAACAAGTCCTCGCCAGCATTCTCTCTTCTGTCTCTTCCCCGTCTGAGTGGGGCTCTGGGTCTAGACTTGGTTCTGTCCGGTTCTCCATGGAGCAAGTAGTAGCGCGAGTAGGCACCGGCATTCTTGACCTTGCGGTCCAGCTGCAACGACTGGCGGACGTACAATACCACGGCACTGTCGTCCTCTTCCATGGCACTCAGCTTTCGGAGCTCCTCCTCGATGCTCTCTTTCTTTTGCGAGAACAAGTCCTGGTCGGGCTTCTGCTTCTCCTGGTACTTGTGGAACGCAATGGATGCGGCGTACGGCTTGGCCTCTCTCTCTTGCACAATGGAAGAAACGTACTCCTGCGAGAAGTCACACTTGTCTTCTACGCTGTTGGGCCCGGCCGAGACGGATAAGGCCTTCAACGCGAGAGCGGCGGCCTCGTGGGTCTTGAACACCGCATTGGCGCTGGTGTCGTCGATCCATTGAATGCGGAACGACACCACCTGGTCTTTGGCGACATAGTCGTCGCCTTCCTGCGTGTAGTTCAAGTAGTAGTCGACAAAGTTCTTGATGTCGTCGGTGGACAAGTTGTCGACCCCGCGCAAGCGAATGGCCTCGGGGCGGAGAGTCTCGGTCACGCCGTTGACCACAATCTCCACCTGCTGCTCCTTCAATGTCTCCTGTTGTTTCTTTTCTTCATCGACCGTTCTGGTCATAAACCCGCCGTACGGTGCTGGTTCCATGGTGTGGTGATGAAAAAGTGCGTCTGGGTGTAGGAACAGACATGGAGCAGTTGGCGTGAGACCCGCGCTTCGTGGGCTTGGGGTTCTCCGAGTAAATCGTGTCTCGTGGAACAGTTGCTAGTCCGTTGTGGGGTATTTGCGGTAGTTGCGTTAGTTGTGGTTATTGTGGTACTTGTGATAGTTGTGGTAGTTGTGGTAGTTGTGTTAGCTGTGTTGCTTGATTAGTCGTTAGTTGTATTATTTAGTAAGGTCTATATAGCTTGGGGTAGGCTATGTAGCGGGAGGCAGATGCTATATACCGACTGCGCTTTGGCCGCTTTGCTTCGGGCCTTCCGGCTCTTTCTGTCTCGACAGTGTGGTGTTGGTGTTCGCCTCAGTCTGTTTGCTCAGTGTCCTCGCGAACGAAAAGGACGTTGTTGCAGCGGATGAAAATCTCGCCAATCTGCTCCTCGCGCTTGCCATCGGCCTCGCGGATGACCTCGTACGCCTCGTCTAGCTGGAGGTTCATGTAGTTGTCGATAGACAAGAGCGTGCCCTTGTACTCTGTCTTGTTCCACTTGAGGCGCACTATCACCTGCTTGTTTAGAAGCGTCTTCAAAAAGGGTTTGGGGTTGATGGGTTGGAACTGGGGTTAGTACGACTCACAACGGCACTTCTCGGTATACGTACGCTGGACATGATGGTGTACCAAAGAGACTCACTACATCTTGACTGCACCTGTAGCCACGCACAGGTATGGTAGGGAGGTACTGGTGCCCTTCTGAAAGCACCACGAAGTATCTCAAACAGGAGCCCGCAAGGTGCTTGGCCCATACTACGTTTATCGAACACCAGCTGCGTCATTCAAGTTTGTGCAAACCGAAGATCTACAGTAGCTGAATGGTGAAGGTGTTGCTCAGATAAGGGCCAACACTTACCGCTCACATGTCTCCCTGTGAATGTAGAGATCCTAGTTTCAAAGTCCAGCAGATAGCTCATCATGATAGCAAAGATCATCTAGACTCAGCGTATCAAGATCCGGTGAGACGCCTTGTCACAAGCTCATTTATAGACTCAGTTTCAACATACTGGGTATGCGCGGTGAGATGTACCTGCAGGGTAGTGCACATTTAGTGGTTCTCAAGGCTAAGCTCGTGGTTCCCTGAAGCAATCACCTTGTCTATCTCAATTATTGAGCTTGACACTTCTAAACTCTTCAAAGTGACGCTCCATATTCGCATCAAGAAGCAACCGTTTCTGTTCATACCTGTTTTTTAAAGCCTGTTCATACCCTTTTTGGCCTGTTCAAACCTGTACTCCTAAGTGTTCCGCGTATCGCCATGCACACCACACGCACCGACGAAAGCGCAAGATGCTTCACAGAACTACAACCCGCCCCTCTACAATACAAACCGTCCACCTCATGGTCTGCCCCACAATTAGGCCCACAGAGTTTCGCCCCACAAAGTTTCGACCTACAGAGTTTCGCCGGGTGCCCCTGCTGTAAGTTATTTACGGTTCGGTTAGGGGAACCTGATCGGGATTTATATTTTATGATTTATTCATGTTTTTACCCAATTTCATTTATTTACATAAATGAAAATAAAAATTTAAAACTAACTCTCTAATTCAATATCTTTATTGCTCTCGAAAAAAAATGAACTTTTATCAGTCGCGCTTCATTATGGAGTATTGATGGCTATAGCAGATTTATTATTAATAGAAAAATAGTACCAGCGCAAGCAGATAAATTAATGTTTTTTATAGCCCGATAATATCATCAGTATCAGCATTATTATGTTGATCAGTAATACCATTTGGTCCAGGTATAACTACAACGGATCATGATTCTGTAATATTAACTTAAGCTATAAGTAGTATGGGTGTATTTGATACTACAATTACATCCTTTTCGTTTAGTAGGTCTTCACCTTGACCATTATTTACTTCATTTTGTTCAATGAATTTAGCTATATCTATAAGCTTAAATGCTCATGGTTATTTACATAATAACAGTCCGCCTTGCGTGCACACCCAAGCCTTCTATGAGCGCGCTAACGACTCCAGTGAGCCAACTACCATGACGCTAGCTGCTGTATTGGCCGCCGGAGCCGCCGGGCGGTTTGCTGTGCCGGCGCTTTTGCCGCAGATCTCGGCCTCGTTGGCCTCCACCCCCCAAATCTCCACGCCGCTCGACTCGTTCCGCTCCGTGCGCGAGGCGTTGTTCTTTTTGGACCACGGCATAGACGTCTACGACGGCGGCGTGGTGCACCACCCGCCGTTGCTAGTGGCGGTGTTCAAGATCGTGCACGACACTTTCCCCCGCGGCTGTGCGGAGCTCGTGTACAACCTCGTGTTTGCCGCCGTGGACGTTGGGGTGGCGCTCAAGCTTGTGGCGTTGAACAAGTGGTACAACAGGCACCAGGGCAACAAGGTGGGCCGCCCGTTGGCGGGGTTCAGCGACAGCTTGGTGGCCGCGCTCTACTTGTTCAACCCGCTCATGGTGTTGACCAGCTGGGCGCACTCCACGCAGCCGCTCACCTACTTCCTCATTGTGGAGCTGATGGCGCAGGTGCTCGTGGACAAGAACGCGGCGCGCGGCGCCATCGCGTTGGCGGTGGCGGCGTACTTCTCCTTCACGCCGGTGTTTCTCGTGGTGCCGTTGGCGGCATTGGCGTACGCGGTGGCTCCGGCCCGGGACTGGCGCGTGCAGATCTTCCAGACGCTGGCCCTCTTTTTCGCGGCGCTCACGACGTTGCTCCTCTTGTCGTTTGTGTTGACCGCGCTGCCGGACTTCCTCTGGCAGTGCTACTGGCCCGTGCTTCTGTTCCTGAAGATCGCGCCCAACATGGGCCTCTGGTGGTACCTCTTCACCGAGATGTTTGACTTTTTCACGCCGTTGTACCGCGGCATCTTCAACTTGTACTCGGTGGTGTTCGTGGTGCCGCTCACCGTGCGCTTGTTCGAGCCGGCGTCGCAGCCCCGCATCGGCGACTCGTTCTTGGCCGTGGTCTTGTGCTACTTGTGGCTCTCGTTCTCCAAGCCGTACCCCGTGGTGGGCGACCTTGGCTTTGCCATGTCCATGTTCCCCATCTTCAAAAACACCGTCATTCCGCGAACAAAGTTCTTGCCTGCGACGGCGTTGTTGCTCATTGTGTGCTTGCTTTTGGCCCCCATCTTCTACTACTGCTGGATCGTGTTGGGCAACGGAAACAGCAATTTCTTCTACAGCATGGATCTTGTGTGGGCCGGCGTACACGTGTTGCTCTTTTTGGATCTCATATGGGGGCGTTTGGTCTACGACTACATCCAAACCAACGACGTGGAGAAGCCAGACGAGCTCAGACTCACGCAAATCTAGCCTGCCACAATCGGCGTGTACTGAATCACTATGCAAGAATATACTCGGGCCGTGATACCCGGCATACCCATAACTGTAGCACTGGCTCCTTCTTAGACTACGAGCCGCAGCGGGGCCTTTGTGAAGTTAATACTCACGCCAGGTGACATGGTCAAGATTCCATGCCCCGTTTTGAACTACCGATCCTGAGAGTGTAGTCATCAGTGCTCGATACTGCACCCCCACAAGCCTCAGTCCCCATTTATGTACGACTCGCACACGTTACTTTGCAATTTTGCGCAAAACACCACATCGATCACCAATAATGTCAACCCAAAAATTAAATATGAAAACTGAATGACCGCGACCAGCGTCACAAAATTCCAGAACACCATAGGTTTACCTTACCCTTATCGAGACCCCATGGCTTGATCGCTGCTTGTTTCCCCAGCAGTCCTGCAGAGACGTAACGGTCTGCCAGTTCCCAAAAGCGCCATCGGAACGCCAGCTGCAGAAGTTAATAGAATAGAGGCCCAGCTCCTCTGCCCCTGTAAACAGAGCCTCTCTCCACCAGCGACCGGCCCCCTGCTGTTCCGGGCCCAGGGGCCACACACCTGTGGTCCTCTGTGCACGTGACCCACAGCCAATCACCGGAGCCAAAATTCGCATTTCCTCCCGCCAAAAAAAAATCAACCTCAACTACTCCAACCCTATCATGTTGTCCCGTGTTTCCGCCCGTGCCTACAGCACCGCGCCCGTGAAGTTGGTCTCCAGAGATGCCGCCGGCAGCTTGTCCACCCTTTCCGTTGTGGTCAACAACGCCGGTTCCAAGACCGGCAAGTCCGGTGTGGCCCACTTGTTGTCCAAGTTTGCGTTCCTCAACACCGAAACCAAGTCTGCGTTGAGATTCACCAGAGAGTCCGAGCTTTTGGGCGGCCAGTTCTCTTCCCACGTCACCAGAGACGCCGTGGTTCTCTCGGCCAAGTTCTTGAAGCAAAACTTGCCTTACTACGTTGAAGCGTTGGGCAACACTGTGGCCAAGCCATTGTTCAGACCACACGAGTTTTCCGAGCTCGTCGTGCCCGTCGCTTCCGCCGAGGCCGCCGCTGCGCACGCTTCCAATGCCTTTGTGGCTTTGGAGGAGTTGCACGCGCTCACCTTCAGAAAGGGCTTGGGTAACGCCTTGTACTACAACCCTGCGTCCTCCGTGTCCTTGAACGACGTCACCGACTTCGCTGCCTCCGCATACACCGCGGGCAACGTGTCCATCGTCGCCTCGGGCGTTGACGCCGCCGACTTGGCCTCGTTTGTGTCCGAGTCCGCCTTTTCCGCGTTGCCTGCTGGCGCTTCCGCTGAAGTGGCGGTCAAGACCTTCACCGGCAAGGAGGCCCGCGTGACCCGTGCCGGCGAGTCCGTTGCTGCGTTCGCTGTGCCTGTTGCCAAGGCTGACTTCGCCAAGTACGAGGTGTTGTCTGCTGCGGTCGGAACCTCTGTGTTGACTGGCGCCGACGCTCCGTTGGCCAAGATCCCAGGTGCCGACTCCAAGTTGTACCAATACCAAGACGCTGGCTTGTTTGTCGTGTCCGTGGCCGGTGCCGACGCCGCCGCTGTGGCGCAAGGCATCAGGGCTGCCAAGAAGGCGGTGGACGCGGTTTCGTCTTCTGACTTGGCTAATGCCGTTAAGGCGGCCGAGTTGGCGGTTGCCTTGCAAGATTCGTTCGAGTTCCAAAGAAACATCACCATCTCGGCGGACAGCGCCAAGGATGTCAAGTTGGGCGCGTTCAACTACGTCGCTGTGGGCAACACCGACGTTTTGCCTTACGCCGACGAGTTGTAGGCCCCCCGCATATTCCACGACTTTAGAAGTGCTCTGCATGCATTCTTATACGCATAAAAAGAATTCTGTGTGTGATTGTAGCAGGTAGACCGGGCAGGCCCGCGCGGCGCCCGGAACGAACACCCGTACACCACCGTACTTCTGTCGGCGCCTGTCCGTGTGGCGCCGCCCCTGAAGGCGCCCCCACCCATACGGACCAGCCGTGAAACCTAGGCAGCAAAAGCGTTCGAGGGGCCCATCCCGTGCCCCTTTCACTGTTCCCGGCGTTGTTGCCCGCCGCTCGAGAAATATCCTGCACACACGAAACTGCATCCTCATCTCGACATTCTCACCAACAAATCTTCAACTACCATCATCATGTCGGACGCCGAAGAGCCCTACAACGAGGCACCAGAGAACTTTGAGGATTTCGATGCGCCAGACCACTTCTCGGACGATGAGTTTGCCGACCCGGATCCCGTGGCCGCCCAAAACGGCGACGATGCGGAGATGAAAACCGAAGACGGTAGAACTATTGTTCACGGCGGCTTTAGCGAGGCCGATGCACAGGTGAAAGTCAAAACCACCAAGGAATTGGCCATTCCCAAGGAGGACAGAACCACCACGCCTTACATGACCAAGTACGAGCGGGCCCGAGTGTTGGGAACCCGTGCGTTGCAGATTTCGTTGAACGCCCCGGTTTTGGTGGACATCGAGGGTGAGACGGACCCGTTGCAGATTGCGATGAAGGAGTTGGCGCAGAGAAAGATTCCGTTGGTTATCCGCAGATACTTGCCTGACGGCTCTTTTGAGGACTGGGGCTGTGATGAGTTGATCATCGACAACTAAAATAGTGTACATTATACGAACTAGATGCGGTGGTGTAGGAAAACTTTGGGAGGTTAGCGAACAGTGGGAGGTTAGAGATCAGTGGGAGGTTAAAGACAGTGGGAGGTTTAGGATCTGGAGGAGTGGGGAAACTGGAGGTTAGGGATTTAGAGAAGCAGATAAACTGTTTGGGTTCAAGATAGTAGAAACTCGGTTTAAGGAGGGGAGGACGGTGATGTTTGCTGTGTTTAGAAACCGCATCAAGACTACATGCGTCGATCGAGCCGAGCCGGGTCTTGTCCCGAATTGTTGGAGTTATGTTGGGTGGAGTTGTCGAACCCTGTCGGGGTAGAGTTGTGTTAGGTGGAGTTGTCTTAGGTGGAGTCGTGTTAGGTGGAGTTGTCGGGTGGAGTTGTCGGGTGGAGTTGTCGGGTGGAGTTGTCGGGTGGAGTTGTCGGGTGGAGTTGTCGGGTGGAGTTGTCGGGTGGAGTTGTCGGGTGGAGTTGTCGGGTGGAGTTGTCGGGTGGAGTCGTGCCTGCGTTGGCGAAACATTCCACAAGCAAGGCGAAGCCCACTCATACGTATCGTTTATATCTAGTCTAAGGTATATTCACGCTTGGGCGACTTTAACCGGTTTGCCATATTGTCGCCCGGGCCGCAGGGGTTTACATCTACTCGATGTACGCCAGAATCCAGTTCGAGCCATAAAAGAGCCTTGAGCCGTCCATCTGCTCCTTGACAAAACCGTCGGTGAGCAGATCAAACGCAGCTCGCGAGAGCCGGTTGTCGCCCGCGCCAATGTCGCCGAGCTGCACCGAGCAGCACGCCTCCTTCAACCGGTCGTAGTCCACCTCGAGGCTGAACTTGTTGTCCTCGGAGGCAAACACCTTCAACGCGTTCGCAATGGTGGTTTTGTCGTCCACCTTGGCCAACTCCGCCGCAATCACATGGGAAAACTGCGCAAACGTCATCAGCTCGTCGCCGCCTAGCATCGCCTGGAGCGTTTCGGCGGAAGGTAGCTCCAAGCCCAAGGTCTTGTGCACGTTGGCCAAGTCCGCCACGGAGATCTTGCCGTCTTTGGACTCGCTGTCGATCAAGGTGAACGCATTGCGCACCTGCGTCTTTTGCTCGTTGGAGAGGGTCACTAGAGGCATGGGTATGGCCGGTGGGTGGGTGCACGCAGGAGTAAACATGCGACTGCGCACCTGGAGTAGGCCAGCCGCGGACGGAACCCACTTGCCTTCACCAGACACATTTGTGCGCCACCGAGGAAGTCCGGCACCCTCCACCCGCTATCTCCACTTGCACAGACCCCATGGAGGAAGGCGCCCTATACAACCACCCCGTGGTGCTCGACAACGGGTCCGGCAACATCAAGGCGGGGTTCGCGGGCGAGGAAAAGCCCAAGTGCTTCTTCCCGTCGCTCGTGGGCACGCCCAAGTACCACAAGATCATGGCCGCGGCGCTGTTGTCCACGTTGGAGGAGAGCGTGCTGAAGTACAACAACCTGGAGGCGTACGTGGGCAGCGTCGCCCAGCAGAACCGCGGCCTCCTCCGCCTCAACCACCCGGTGGACCACGGCGTGGTCACCGACTGGGACGACATGGAGCGCGTGTGGCACCACACCTACTCGCGCGAGCTCAAAACGGCGCCGGAGGACCACCCGCTTCTCGTCACCGAGGCGCCGTTGAACCCGCGCGCCAACAGGGACAGAATGTGCCAGATCATGTTCGAGACCTTCGGCGTGCCGTGCGTGTACGTGTCGGTGCAGGCGGTGCTCTCGCTCTACGCCTCGGGCCGCACCACCGGCGTGGTGGTGGACAGCGGCGACGGCGTGAGCCACATCGTGCCGGTGTACGAGGGCTTCACGCTCCCCACCGCAATCAAGCGCATGGACATAGCCGGCCGCGACGTTTCCGAGCACTTGGCCTTCAACATCCGCCGCATGCTGGGCGTGGCGCTTCTGTCGTCCTCCGAGTTGGACATTGCGCGCGCCATCAAGGAGAAGTGCTGCTACGTGTCCAAGGACCCGGTGCGGGACGAAAAGCTCTACGCCGCGCTGCCCTACTCCCACTACCTCGCCCAGGCCCCGGCCGGAACCAACCACGAAGGCGCGGGTCTTTTCTCCTCCTACAAGCTCCCGGACGGCCTCACGCTCACCTTGGGCGTGGAGCAGTTCCGCGCGCCCGAGATCTTGTTCAACCCACAACTCGTCGGCGACGAGTCGCCGGGCATCCACGAGCTCACCGCGCTCGCCATCTCCAAAACTGACTTGGACTTGCGCCCGACGCTCTACCAGAACATTCTCTTGTCCGGCGGCACCACGCTCCTCCGCGGTTTCGGCGACAGGCTCATCTCTGAGCTCAAGTCAGCAAACTACTCCACCTCGGGGCCTTCGTGGGGTGCCCACCTGACGTCTCGCGACCCGCGCATGAAGATCAAGATCTACGCCCCTCCGGAGCGCAAGTACAGCACGTGGATTGGCGGCTCGATTCTCGCGGGTCTCTCGACCTTCCGCAAGATGTGGGTCACGGCCCAGGAATACGCCGACGATCCGGACATAGTCCACAAGAAGTGCTTGTAGGCCTGCCGTCCGTGGCGGACAGGGATAAATGCCGTGGTGCCCCGAATCCCGACTCCCGTTCGTCCGGCGCAAAATCACTCATAATACACATTCCTCGCCATGAACATTCAGACATTATATTAATCGCTATAATCTAGATACAGTAGTATCTGTCACCAAAGTCACCCAAGCCTGGCACAATGTACTTGTGTTCGTCCAAGCACTTGTCGATACCACCGGTGATGATCTTCACCTCGGGGTACTTCTCTTGGAACGCCTGGATCCCTTCCGGCGCCGCCAACAAGTTCAAAAACAAGATTCTGTCCATCTTCACGCCGCGCGAGAGCAAAACCTCAACCGCCATCATGGCACTGCCACCAGTGGCCAACATAGGGTCCAATAAGAACACGTATCTCTCGCTGATGTCCTCAGGCAATTTCTCGTAGAACAACTTGGGCATGGCGGTCTCCTCGTCTCTCTGAATCAAGATCTTACCGATTCTAACGGATCTGCAACAGTCTCTCAAACCTTGCTCCATGGACTCACCGGCACGCACAATGGAAACACCGCAAATCTTGCCCAAAAACCGGGATCCCTCGTACTCGTAACTGCCGTGGCATTTTATCGTCTCTTGTTTGACGGGCAATTGATTCAAACCTTCCTCCACCAAGAGTCTGATAATTCTGTCGGCGTAAAAGACAAAGTCACTTCTTTTAGTGTCCTTGTTTCTGATGATGGAATACAACCCAATGAGCTGGTTGGTTTGGGGCAATAATATCACGTTTTTGTTTACTTCGTTGGCCATTTTGGTGCTAAATAGGAGTGAAAAAAATTGGTGCGGCAGATATGGCACGATGAGCATTGCGTTGAGATGGGACTGATTCCACGAACGCACAAACAACGCAGCGACCTCTGCCGAAAAATTATCGAGGGATTTCTACGCAATGAAATGCCGCCTGAATAAATTGTTCTCCGGGTTGGCCTGGCTTTCACGTCTAGGCTGAACATTAAAAACATCAGGAGACTCCAATTTACGTAAAACGGGAATACCAAACGATCTGCAAATTGCTAATGCCGTATCACCTCATAGAAAGAACGTACCAACTAAACACCTCAGTAATCTGGAATACCTCTTCAAATTCCTGTCTCAAACATCTTCTGTCTAAATATCCTGTGCAACCGGTAGACTGTACCTTCAACCAATTCGTGCGCTAGCTCTGGAGAAGTAACATGCACCTTTAGTCTGGCGTGTTCCTTAGTTTGCTACACTAGTCTGCTTCAATTTAGGCTATCTACTGTGCCATTAATACTCTCATCGGCTATATTTATCTGCCGTGACATCGTGCATTTCATCCACTATGCGCTTCCCAGTAGAGACCGAGCGTTCATTAATACACAATTATTGTTCCACAACAAAAGGGTTGGAAATGGACTGGGTACCATCCAACGGCGAAATAGTCAACAACTGAGGGCCTCTCACGATAACAGTGCCCAATTCTCTGGTGTTTTCCGTCAATATGGAGTCGTCCTCGGTGTCTCTGAGCAGCTCCACCACTTGCTCCAAAACCAAGTTCATTAACTGGTCGTAGCCCTTCAAAATGCCAACCACCTGTCTTCCACCGATAAACTTTACCACCACTTTCTGGTCGTAGTATTTCTTTAAGTCCAAAATGGCCTCTTTCTTTGGTCTGTCTTGTCTGGAGTTGTTGGGTCTTCTGTCATTGCGATCGTTTCTATCCTGACGGTCATTCCTATTTCTATTCTGGTGGTTGCGACCACCTTGTCTGTTATTCTAGATGTTAGTCAGCTTCAAGTGCGGGAAGGGGCGTACATACGTTGTCCATGTTGGGGTATAGTTGTACTGTGAGCGAATGTTCAACAGTGTGTTTTCGCACTCAGTACGCACACCCTATAGTATTATTTTGGCCAAAGGCTCACTTGGCCTATTATACCTTCCAATTCAATCAATAATCGCCTCACAAATACCCCAGATGGATATCGCAATCTATATCACCTCGGACCTCACCTCGTCGGAACGCAGAATCTCACCCCAATGGACCATTGGCTACCTCAAACAAAGGCTCGAGCAAATCACAGGTGTCGAGGCCCAGTCTATGGGTCTTCAACACTACCCCGTTGGAAACAGTAGCGAGTACATAGAGATTGGTGAGAGCAACGAAAAAGCTATTGCGGATCTATCTGTTGCACCGTATTCTCGAATCCATGTCGTGGACACGAATCCAGACTCTAATCTCAAGCAGCTCGACGAGGAAACCGTCTCCGGGTTCACGCTTTCAGAGGAAGACTACAGTAACCGCAGCGACTCAGTGTTGCAGTGGAAGAAACAGCAGAAATTGGGCCGGTTTGACCCCAACTACAATAGTAGGAAGGCCCAAGCGCAGGCAGAAAATGAAAAAAGCGCCGAGTCCATTCGGGTGGGCAGCCGGGCCCGGGTCTTCAACATTGAGGGCGAAAGAAGAGGCGTGGTGAGATTTGTCGGGCGCATTGACGCTTTGGACGACGGAGAGAATGTTTGGGTGGGAATGGAGTTTGACGAGCCGGTGGGCAAGAATGACGGATCCATAGGCGCCGTGCGCATCTTCAATGCTAGAGCCAAACACGGCTCCTTCGTCAGGCCGAAGCAGGTGGAAGTGGGTGACTACCCGGAGCTTGATCCGTTTGCGAGCGATGAAGAGGAGTTGTGATTTTGAGATGTATAGAGATAAAGTGGCCGGACGCGGCCCAAAATATTTTTTTTGCAGTGCTGGCATTGCGGCCGTGAATTTTTAGGCGTCTGGGGTGCCTTATGTTTCGATTCTTTTGAGTCTAGTCTAGCATTGCAGATTGGAGGCAGAAGCCAATCTGTCAAGCCTGCGTAGAGATCAGATCAACGGCAGTCGCGGGTCAAGTTCGGCGAAATTTCTCGACGCCACCACATAGACATAATGGACGGAGCAGAACAGCCAGAGGCGCCACTTTCCTTCATCTACAACTATGTGGAGAAGGACTCGTTCCAAAAGTATCTCCGCTTGACAGTCATTGTGTGCTTCTACGTGATGTTGAGAACGTATTACTCTTCGTACGCCAAAAACAAAGAGATTTCCCGCAAGCTCGAGGAGGATAAGAGGGAGAAGGAAACCCGGAAGGAGAGAGAGCACGCCAAGGTTGAAAGCGAAATGAACCTTCTTGACGAGGAAGCGCGTACTTTTGGCTGGGGCAAGACCACCCGGAGAAACGTCAAGCGTCAAACGCGGGAGTTGGAGGATAGAGTGGAGGAGTTGAGAGAGTATCACCAGGGCACCTACGATGCGGCGGAGGACCACGACATCGAGGATTTATTGGAGTAAGCAGATGTGGATCTGCTGAGGCAAAGGTCGTGCCTGGTTGTGGGGTGAGACCCATGTCCATAGCACAAGGCCCGAATCCCCTCGATAACAAGGTGTTCAATCTGTATAAAGTCCGAGCAACGCCGGAGGGTGATTATGTATCCAAATATGCATCCTGGCTCACATGAGGCAGTAATACACGAATTGATGCGAATTGCGATGTTTGGTGCGAAATGCTGTTTTCACGATTTTCAAGTAGCAACGAATTCCATAGGCTGGCGCAAAACACCGCCAATGCACTTCCAAGTCTGACCTGGCGGAGTGACTGAAGGCCGTTGCCAGGAGTTCGGAACCTCTGTGTGGTCTTGAGTAGGCGGGCCGTTGGAGATACTGGCCTGCACACTGTCACATAAGTTGCGATGGCCCTAACCAAAAAATAAAATTCTGAACCATCATCATCCACAACATGGCCGGCGACCCATTTCTCTCGGATCCTTCCAAGAAGAGAAAAAGGAATAACAAGACCACCAGCTTAACCAAAAGGTCCAGATCTGCCACCCCCTCCGCATCCCGCCCCAACGACTCGGAAATATCCGGCTCTGAATCGGGAACAGAAGCAGAATATGAACGAGAAGACGGTGCCATCTCCTCAGACGAGGAGTTCAGCAAGGAAAATGCTGCCGACAAGAGAAGAAGACTTGCCAAGCAGTATTTGGAAAACCTAAAATCCCAGGAACAGGAAGGCGACTTTGATGCGGCGGATATCGACGAAGACCACTTGGCACGGCGGTTGCAGGAAGACGTGGCCGAAACCAAGGGTTGCGTGTACAAATTCTACGGCGACAAAATCGAGCCGCAATTGGCCGAGATCACACCCAAGTCCGTGCGGATCGGCTCCAAGAACTTGACCGGGGTTTCTGTGAAACATCCCTACGTATACACCGTGTCCAAGGACATGGAGTTGATCAAGTGGAAAGACAACGGCAAGCCCAAACCTCAAAGAATCAAGCACAACAAAGGCGGTGCGCGCTACCTCCAGCTCAATACCCGAAACGCTGCGGCCAACCACCACTGGGACCAGATCAACTGCGTGGCTGCTTCGCCCGACGGAAAATTCGTAGTGACCGGTGGAAACGACGCACGGCTCATCATCTGGTCGGCAGAAAACTTGTCGTGTTTAAAGGTGTTGGAGACGCGGGCCGCGGTCAACTCCATTGCCTTCAGAAGGGGCACAGACCAGCTCTTCGCCGCGTGTGCCGACTTACGGGTCCGCACCTTCAGCATCAACCAGTTCGCGCAGTTGGAGACGTTGTACGGCCACCAGGATAATATCACGGACATCAGCGCATTGGGCAAAGAGACCTGTGTGTCTGTGGGCTCGCGAGACAAGACCGCCATGTTCTGGAAGATTGCCGAGGAGTCGCGCTTGACGTTCCGGGGCGGCGACTCGGAGAAAAAGAGAAGAAAAGACGACGACAAGCCGGCCGAGGCCCACTACTCCGAGGGCTCGATCGATGTGGTGGCGATGGTGGACGAGTCGCATTTTGTCACCGGATCCGACAACGGAAACGTTTCATTGTGGTCGTTGACCAAGAAAAAGCCATTGTGCACCCAACGGTTGGGCCACGGCTTGAGCCCGCAGTTTGTGCCCGGCCAGGCCAGCGCTGAGTCCAACAAGGATATCGCCGAGAGACAAATCCCCGAGAGACAGCCGTACTGGATCACTGCTGTGTATGCCTTTCCCTACAGTGATGTGTTTGTCACCGGGTCGCACAGCGGAGAGATCAGGGTGTGGAAGGTGGACCGGGACAACTTCCGGCTGTTCAGTCTTGTGGGCACTGTGGCGGTCAAGGGATGTGTGGTGAAGATCGACGGAGTGGAATTGCATGAGGAGAAGAAGGTGGTGCTCTACGTGGCGACCAGCAAAGAGCACAAGCTCGGGCGCTGGTTGAAGGCGGAGGGCCGGAACGCGTTGACGACGTTGACGTTTGACGTTTAATTGCATAATAACGATGGAGAGCAGATGTAGGCCGAGAGACGCGAGTGGCTGGCTCAGCTGTGAACCCGCAAAGTACATACATGACACTCCCAAAGCTAACGTATAGCGTGGAATATACAACGGAACACCATTTTCCAAGCGAAAGAGCACCTAAAATATCTCCGCTTGGCTTTCGATGGCCGCAAAGGACACCGTCTACAGTGGGTTTCGCGGCACTGCCGGATATGCCATTAGTATACATAGCTAGAACGCTGCCTCGTCGTCACCGTCGTCGCCCATGTCGTCGTCGCCGTCGTCGAAATACTTCTCCGCGTTGTAATCGTCGTCGTCGTCTTCCTCGAACTCGTCGTCGAAATCATCTTCCTCCACGTTCTCTTCCTCTTGATTGGTCTGCGGGTCCGCATCAAGGTCCTCAGCTAGACTCTTCAACTTCTCCAACATCAGCTGCGCGGTGTCCTCCAGCTGTGTGACATTGAAGCTCGCGAGCCCACCATCGTCCTTGTAAGACGACAAAAGTAACTTCTTCTTTTTCTTGGTGATACCCATCACCGAGTACAACTCCTCGGGAAAAAACTCTAGTTGGTACGGGTACTCGTCGATGGAGCGGCCCACCTTCTTGACTTTTTTGTAGCGGTCGGAATATCGCTGGATAGAATCTGCGGCCGTGACTGTGGCTTGCGTATTGGGGGACCCGGTGTAAAACGGCCCATCCAACATCAACTTGGCGAATGCGAGCGATTGTTTAGCGGCGTTTTCTTCGAACGGCGTTAAGGGGCCGTGCACGGGAAGGGGATGCTGGGGTTTTTCCGTCAGCTGGCCTTGGTTGAGAACATCGGAGTAGTCTAGACCGAAGGGCAATAGCACTTTGCCGGAGGATCTGTTTTTGAAACTCATGTGGTTGGAAGGTGATGCGATGGAGCATTTTGGTATCGAGTGGGGCACGTGACCGGGAGAAGCTACGTTCGGGAGCAGTCAGAGTGAAGCACACCGAGTAAGGGATTGAGAATACGGCCATTGAAAATTGAATTCTGCCCGGGTTGCCTTCGGGTTGATAGAAATTTAGTTGCCTGGCCCGCAAATGAGATGCGCGAGAATGAGAGGAGTTGTTGATCGACTATGTGATGTGAATGGAAAAGTGGGGTGCGAAGCATATGGGTATATGAAGACATCAAGTGGGTGACGGTACGAAGAGAGAAGAGATGAAAAGGTGTAGAAGGAGAGGATTGAGAAGATGGCCGAAAGATGGTGGGAAGATGGTTGGAAGATGGTGGGGGGATGGTTGGAAGATGGTGGGAAGATGGTTGGAAGATGGTGGGAAGATGGTTGGAAGATGGTGAGGAGACGAGAATCTCAGCTATTCAGGCAGAACAACAAACGTATGATGTAGCAAGGAAGCATTGCGCGACGATCATGCTAAAACGGCGGCGATTACATGGTGGAGCGAGGTTACGTGGGTGAGGACCACTTAATGGACTTGAGAAGCCGCAATGGAAATCACGATTCCAACCCTCCGCAACACTGAAACCCGTACACCCGTCGAAATTCCTGGCTGTGACATCCAAGGAGGCCAGCGGCGATTGCCTTCCCGTAGAATGACAGGGCAGGCGAAGAAAGGGGGAGTTGGACCTGCTTAGCTCCGCCGTAGTACGGCCTCTGGCGTGGCCAGGTGCAGGTCGAATCACCACCAGTCCCAAAACGGTATTGTCATTGATTCTGCGCGAACCAGCCACCTTGTAGAATTCACCACTCATCAACAAGTGCGAGAGACACTGGCACGCATCGGCCCACGACACTATCCAGCGTTTGCGAAACAACATAGACGGCAACGACAACTAAACGACAACTAAACGACAACTGAACGACAACTGAACGACAACTGAACGACAGGCGAACGACAGGCGAACGACAACTAAACACCTCCCCGAGCCCTTCTCACGCTACTCTACACCACCCGGCCAGCACAAACCTCCACACACCAGAAATGGAAGGACCCCAGACGGCCGACGGCACGCTCGTGATCATGGTGTGCCGCGCCAAGCACCTCCCGAACCGGCGGAAACTCGACAAGCAGTGCCCCTACGTTCTTCTACGCATCGGAACCACGGCGCAAAAGACGCCCAGCGACTTCCGGGCGGGCCAGACGCCCGAGTGGACGCACGAGTGCCGCTTCACGCTCACGCGGGACCGCAAGCCGTTGATGAAGCTCGACGTGTTGGACGAGACCAAAAGCGACCCCACGCCCGTGGGGAACACCGAGATCGACTGCTCGCAGGTGTTTCTGGATCCTGCCCGTATTCATGACGGCGGCAAGTACATCTTGGACGCGTGGCACGACTTACAGTTCGACGGCCGTCCGGCGGGGAAGATCTACTTGGAGATGACCTTCTATCCGAGCGCGCCCATCCCGCCGCCCAAAACGTTGCCCGAGGCACCACTCGGCGACACGCCAGACCGCAGCTCTCTCCCGGCGCCGGAACCGCGCAGCTCCGCGGCGGACGACGTGTTTGTGACGGAAAACCCGCGCGGCCGTCTAGGCCGGTCAGACCCGGGGGCGGCCCAGGCGGGGCTCAGCCCGCCCAAGAAGGCGCCCGGCCGCTTCAGCAAGCTCCGGTCCCGCTTCCGCGCGTTGGAGTCCAAGTGGGACCCGCGCCAACGCGCCATACCTGAGGGCGTGCCGCAGCTCCACCCGGAACCGCTGCCGCAGCTCTACCCGCTGTCACAGCTCTACTCGCTGTCACAGCTCTACTCGCCGCCGCCGCTCGAAACAGAATCGCCGCCGCCGCCGCCGCCGCACCTGTCGCAGTCGCCCACGCGCCCGACGCTGGCGCTTCTGGGCCTGGGCTCGCTGGCGTCTCACCGGCGACTGCCGCACCGGTCGCCCGAGCGACACGGCTCGCCCACCCGCAAGCCGCCGCCGGGCGTGGCAACCACCGCGGTGCCGTTCTCCGCCGACTGCTTTGGTGCGGACGACGAGCCGTTGCCCACTGCGGTGTACAGCTTGGGGCGCCCGGTGCAGCAGCTCACGCACGCCGCCAAGGCGTCTGCGCCCCACACCCTCAACCCGCACGAGATCGACCCGCGGTTCTACGCCCCGACGCCGTTGGAGCACTTGGGGCCCACTCTCGACGCACGTGACGGCCACCGGAGCCCCGACTCCGGCTACTTGGGCGATGGGCGCTGGAACATGGACCGCTTCTCGCCGTCGGTGTTCCAGCGCATGGGGGACGAGAGGGACAAACCGGCAGTGCCGCCCAAAATCCCCGCGGGGCTCTCGGAGAAGGAGTACTACACCCTTGAGCGTGACAACTACTTGAAAGATGTCAATGGGCGCCGCCACTAGGCGGGCATGTGCCTCGTGACGCGAGCCGGGCTGGTTACAGGCCATTGTGCGTCTTTGTGGCTTAGAGGAGGCGGCCTTATTGTTGGCTCAGACGACAGTGCGTTTGGGAAGAGAATGATACCCAGGTTATGCGCAACAAAAACTAACTCCTCGGGCGAGACATGCTCCCGCGAAACATTGCCCACCCCCACATGCTAAGTGGGGCTCTATGTGCAAACAGACACTGGAAAGGCGTTCCGCAACTAGCATAGCAATGCATATGTCAGCATCGAGCCCAGATTCCCGGACCACCCATTGGTGGGTGTACGGCAGGTAGAAGCCGGCAGACTTTCCACGCATTTATCACCCTTGCTCGAGCGGGAAGGTTCATGGTCGTCCCGGCATGGTTCCAGCGCCCGTGGCCACAGAAGCGCCGCTTTTGCTTGGGTAGAAACTGTATCTACCGAAAAGTGCATGTCAAATCATGTCCTACGATGCGCGACTAACAATACCACAAGACCAACAATACAAGAGACAGACAAGCAGCATCCCGTCGCCCTGAATCACCAGAGTAGTATTTCAACGAGCAGATGGCCTGACTTAAGCACGAGTAGCAATATTTTTGAACTGGTGCAAGCAATTCTGGGGTGCTTTTTCTCAGCTTTGACTAGCTGGCATCGTCAGACCGTTGGAAGTACACGTGATTAAGATACACCATGGTTCAGCCATTCATCGTAGCACTAATTTAAGGACTTACAAAATCCATTGTGGCTCCCATCAAAGCAGGACTCACTCAGTCAATGACTGCAAAATTATCGGACGTTCATCAATACGCACTTGTGCACACGTAGCTGGTACAGTTATAATACATTCAAATAGGGTATGACATCACTCACAACAAGTTAGCTGCAACCATCGCCAACACACCCGCAGCAATACCAACGGTGGAGCCCCCAGCCGCAACAGATGAAGAGCCCTCCAGAGAAGCCGCAGAAGTGGAAGCCACTAACAGCAGTGGGTTCAAAGTGGTCGAAGCCAAGGTGGTGGTGGAGTTGGCGTAGGTGGTGGTGGAGTTAGAGTAGCCGCTCGATGCAGTCAGTGTGGTGTTGTTGATCAACCTTGCGTTGTTGGCAAGTACGGCCAGGGCAGACAAGACCGAAGCCACAGAGGCAGATGAAACAGACGCAACAGAGGCAGCTGAGACCGACGACGCGTGCGAAGCAGAAGCAGCAGAAACCGAGGCTTCAGAAGCAGAAGCAGCAGACACAGAGGCCACAGAGGCAGAAGATACAGAAGCCACAGAGGCAGAAGAAACCGAAGCAACGGAAGCAGAAGAAACCGAAGCAACGGAAGCAGCAGACACCGAAGCGACTGAAGCAGCAGACACCGAAGCAACGGAAGCAGAAGAAACCGAAGCGACAGAGGCAGAAGAAACCGAAGCGACAGAGGCAGAAGAAACCGAAGCGACGGAAGCAGCAGCATCAGAGGCAGCGACTGCAGAGGCAGACGCCGAAGCAGCATCCCAGACGGTTTCGGTGATGGTCACAGTGGAAGTGATTGTGATGTCGGTAGTAGCCACGGCAGCGGTAACGAACGAAAGCAAAGCAGCGGAAGCGGAAACCATAATGGAGGTGGGAAAGGAGTGACTTGGGTTAGGTAAATTCGGTGCTTTAGAAGCGAGAAAGGGAGCGGAGCCGAGAGCTAGAAAGTTGCCAACACGAGGAAAAGAGCGAGTTTGAGCACTGGGAAACTACAGGATAAGTGGTGTTTTTAATGTGATGGATCCACACTAAAAATTACCGACACCATTACGATGACGTGCATGTGAATACGTGCGTACAGATGGATGGTTGCATATATGTGCAGATAACCGTTTACTAATTGCTCTATTCGGAAATCGCATTACTGTATTGGAAAGCGTCATGTTATATGTCGAACTCATTGGCGCTTTGGGGAGAGGTCATTTCTGCTTTCAGCGTCGTATCAGTAGTCAGCGTGCAGCATGGCCGCATCTATTCTGAACGGGCCAAATGTGGTACTCTTTTGTTTCTGCTCGTCTTACACGCCACATATGCACTATTAGGCCGAAGTCACTGCAAGAAGCCGAGATGGCTTACGGCATTCAAGGTTGTGACAGTGTAGCTCAGGTGCATTAATCCAGCCGCGCGACGGTCATCTTGGTTACGAGCGCCGAAGATGTCAACCATAGACGCAACACTCCAAAGAGCAGTCGAGTCTGCTCCTAACCGGCCAAGGCTGATCCTTACAATATGTTCCATGCATTAAAGAATGAACATCCACTAGAACATTCCAAACCCCCATAGATTACAACTGTTCTTAATGTTCCAGATCAAGCATTGTCACAACGCGGAAGAGATGTCAACTTCTGCCGTGCTTTGCGTGCAAAATCTTATGAGACTGATTCTATGCAAATGCTCTCGTGGCTTGTGCGGGGACAATGACAAATCTCTGGATATTTCGCATCGATCGTTCATCTCTTATTGCTGCGTATTATGTGAAAAGAGGAAGGCATATTTGTTGCCCTAAGATGAGCTCTAAGTAGCACTCGGAGAGTGTAGAAACTGCTCGAATTTGTGTTCCTGTTGTCGGATCTACATATCATTGGAAGCCTAGAACTGCTGCGACCAGTATGTTCGCTTTCAATTAGGGCTGGGGGTATCGTCAACAGAGCATTCCTACACCCCGAGGAGTCAGCTTTTCCGGGAAAAATCAGATCTAGCGAGCTTAACGCAATTTGACTTCGAAACACCTTGTTTCAGTCTGATATACTTATTCAGTATTAGCGATGCAAGCACTCAAGTTTTCGCACCCAAGTATCGCATCTACTGTTCAGAAATATGCATGATGACAGTGAGTAGCCAATGGTAAACCATGAGAAACATCTTTAGTAAATCAGGAACACGAAGCGTGCTCATTTCGCAATCAGGCAATTGGTCGTACTAGTAAACATTGGTGGAACTACTCCAGGCCCACGGCACTATGCAGTAGCAATTCGGCGCACCGCGAAGTGCTTGGGGACATCGTCACTCCACAAATGACACGCGCACGACCGAAAATTTTTGAAAACTTCACCTCGCACCTCTCTATATTGTTCTTCGCCACAATGTTTAGACATAGCATCCGCAGATACTCAGTCAAAAACATCGCATCAGAGACCCAGCCCAAAAACAAATACAATGCTGCTCGTTCCGCTTTTAACTTGAAACCTGTCCCAACACAAGGCCTTATACATAATCCTCCCGCATCCATGCCGAGTGTGAGGGACACCCCCAAAGCATTCTTACCCGCCAATGACCCCAGATTAAAATTCATGGCAGACAGATACAAGACATACACACCCGAAGAAATTGCCGATATGCCCCTCATATGGGGCGCCAAGAAGGACTACACGTTGACGCCAGAAGTGATCTCGGAGATCGTCAGTTTGAGAGAACAGGATCCCCACAAGTGGAGCATTGCCAAGTTAGCGGCCAAGTTCAACGTCGAAACCAATAAGGTCAATGTCATAACCGGATTCAGCAAGACCAAACAACAGATGTTGCTTCAAGAATTGGAAACCGTGAAAAAGTCCTGGTCCAACAAGACGAAGATCGCCAGAGACGACAGGCAACGGAGAAAGCAAATGTGGTTGAGAAACGAATTCTAACATGTATATAGTAGGGGCATTCAATGTATATTTTCATCTTCTATATTGTTCTGGCCGTCACATGCTCGGCGTGGCCGCATCCTCCTCGCTCTCAAGTTCCTTCAGCGCAAGCGCATCGAGCTCTTCAATGCTTTCTTGCACATTGAGTTTGAACGAGATGATGTAATCGATTAAACGCTGCACCGTGTCGTGCAATACTTCCCGCTGTTCCTTAATGTGGTACTTCCACTCCTGATACGTGATCTTCAAGTTCTTGTGCCGCGTGTCCGCCTCGATCACTCCCTTGTTGACGTTGATTTGCAATCCCTGTAGCTCGCGATCGAGCTTCTCTATTTGTGCCGAGTAGCTGGTTCCTTCACTCACCATGGTTTCGTAGATTTCCTCCTGGGTGGACTTATTCTTCGCTACGGTTGCCTCGAGGGTCTCTATCTCCTCTTGCTGATCGAATATCTTTTCCGAAAATAAGTCAACCTGCTCCACAATTCTGATGCATTCTTCCTGAAGCTGGTGTACTTCTTTATTGAGTTCCGACCGCAACAGAAGAAGCTTGATCTTCTCTTCTTGTAGTGGCTTGTCAAGAACTTGGTCGAAGCCGAAACCTTTATTTTCGTCCTCCGTTAACGAGCGATTAAGAACAAGCTTAAATTGACCGTCCAGAGCAATTTTGTGGGTCATGAGGTTGTATTGGTTGACAAAGCTCTCAAGACTCTGATAGCTCTGCCTCATTCGGCTATCACTCTTATGGAGGTTCTCGCGAACGTCTTCTATCTTGTTGGAAATGGCATCAATCGCTTTTGAAAGCTTGTCTCTCTCGACATTCTGGCGGTCAATATCGCTGATGGTAAAACCTTTGTTTGTGATGGAGTTTTCGTACGTTTGTTTCTCGGTCTCTAGCGTTTTAAGCTGGTTTTCTGCGTTGATGATCTCTGTTTGCATTTCTGCCAATATCTCACTCCATTTGGACTGACGCTCTTTCATCTTCTCCATATACTCAGAGAACTGTCGAAGGTCGTTCTCTAGGGCTTTAGACTTTGCCTCGGCTTCTTCGAGTTCTTGGAATTGCTGGTTCAATCCGTCGAATTCTTGTCGAAGAATATGCTCATATTCTCTTTTATCCTTCACCCCTTGAACCACATTGCTGTTCGCTTCCTCGAAGCCGCGCTTCATCTCTTCGTAGAACTCGGAATAGTCTTCTCGCTGGTCAATGAATGCACGGTAAGATGAAATGATGTATTTGATGAAGACACGGTCAAAAACGTCATCAGGGGCAATGAAAGAGTCCTCGTTCAAGTTCAGAAGAGAAAGATTCAACTTGACAAGCCAGTAAAGCATTCCCAAAAATGAGGGCCAGTTTTGCCCACCAACGGCACTGATGGAGGAGCGATTGATACCATCCAAGTATGGATAATTAAGAAGACGGAGCACGAAAAACACCTCAGTTTCAGTTGAGCGGGTGAACTTGTAGTTTGGGTCGATCCGACCGTACAAGAACTGGAATATCAATACAAAATCTTTCTGCGTGGGCAGCAGGAAAGTCTTAAGCATTAAGGGATGGTTTGTTTCTAGCTCAAACTTGTTTGCCGTCAAGAAATCGTAAATCTCTTGCAGAATGAGGCTTTGGTAGTTTTTATCTCGCAACGGTCTTTGGTCACCTCTTCTAGGCGTAGGTTGTGGGTAAGGTGCGGATAATTGTGAGCTCGCTTGAACGCTGTTCTGGCTTGGACCGTTGGATTGCGAGGAAGAAGGTCCGGAGCGGTTAAGTGAGCTTAGTCTCTTGTTGGATGCGGGAGTCATCAAAAGGGTAGACCGTCTTTTCGAAGACTCGAAGTTATTGGAGGTCCGAAACCCCGATGAGGTACGGGTGGCACCGCCTAGAGAGAGCCTCAGCGCTTTCTTGAGAAGCTGAGCTGCCAATGGGGTGCTGTGTGTGTCAGCCATGAGGAATATGTGTATTTGTATTGTTTGTTTGGGTGTGTGCTTATGTGTCTCGCACACGTGACCGTGCACGTGCCCGGACAGATCCCCGGGCCAGGGTCCAGCCCCAAAGAAGTGGATGGCATAGTGATGTCGAAGTATAGTCTGGAAAGATGTGGATATTCAAGACTCATTCTTGTTCTCTCGGTCATACAGTGGTTTATTATGTGTTGTGTTTGGTGTTTGGTGTTATGTAAACACGATGCGCGAGCCTATATTTATTTAGCCTCCGACACAGATCAAATGGATAGAGAGCAGTACAAATAAAGCAAGATCATCGCAGTGAGTTACTGAGATAGTAGTTGGGTTCTCCAACAGCCGCATTAGTGAAGACTTTTTGGCGCTGGCAGAGTTGCCCCAGAAGAGAAACAACCAGCGCGTCACGTGTTGGAGTTGGTAAGCGAGCGCGAAACATAATATAGCAAGTTCCCATAACATAAACCTACATCCCCTTTGTCAATAGGACGTGAATAACGGCGCTATAATTGCGTTCAACTGGAATCACATAGCCTGAAATACGACCACATTTCCTAACTGCTCACGCCGTGCCGCGTTTGTTCCCCTGCGTTTTCCTTGCCGAGAATCCCGTTGCCTATTGTTATTAGCATACCAAACCACGAGCAAGAATCAATCCGACTAAAATCCAATACTACTTTTCCGAATATTCACTTCTACCACCATAACCGAAAAATTCAGTTTCTTCTTTTACCATGAGTGCCAATAAGACTGGAACCCCCATATCCTCACCGAAGATTCCCAAGGTGGTGAAGTTGGACGTTCCATCTACACCCCCGGCATCCAAAGGCTCGAAGCACCTTCTGACGTTTCTTCTGACCCCCGATCAGCCAGACGATAGCCTACCGTTTAGCCCTTCCTGGAAACGCAGCAATTCTGGCACCTTCAAGTCGCCCGACTACAAGTTCAACACCGACTCGGCCCTATCGCCGTACTCAGCCAACTCTTTACTCAAAACCCCACGCAACTCTGGCTATGACTCGGACGAGAAAGACACCCCCCGAAGGTCCAAGGTATCGCGCACTCCACAGTACTTAAGTCCCGGCCGACGGCTATTTGCCGACGATTTGCTGAGCAAGCAGGATCTTCAAGATATCAGTGCGCAATTGAAAAGCAAGTTGAGCCTGGCGCTCGGCAAAATCAAGGGCCAAGAGAAGCATTCGGCAGTGCCGGTGCAATTGACGTTTGCCGATCAGTCCTTCACGTCCACCCAAGAGTCGCCCACCAAGAAGCCCCGGGCTGGCCACGGGCCATCGTTGCTGCCGCCCAGCAGCTCGTTGCAGCGCGCCAATTTAAACTTGCAGACGCTCCAGCAGACTGCGGCTGCGCCGGAGTCGTCCGTGTTTCTTGAACGCCACCTGCAGCTGCCGCCACAGCCCGACTTGGTACAGGAGCGCATCAACATGCTGTCGCCCAACGAGGAGTCCAGCGCCCACAACGCGCTTCTAGCCGCGTTTTCCCGTCTGCGCCGTCGAGGAAGCCGCTCCAGCGCCAGTGGAGAAAGACGCAAGTCGATCATCCACATGCTCAGTGAAGCACTGCCCCGACGTCTGCTCGGCCAACCTGCGTATTCCGCCCCACTGGCTCCGCTTCCACCCTTGAACGTTGCGTTTGGTGATAAAAATGATGACTCGGAGCAGGACGCGGTTTATTCACTTATGTCGCTCGCGTCGCCCCAATCAGTGAAGCAGATTTCAGCATCCCACAGCAGGCTGAACAGTCGCCTGCATAACTCACCAACTTCTTCTACATCATCGGTTGTGCTTCCGGCTGCTTCAGCCGCACCAGCTCAGATTGACCACGACGAGACTGATATCGAAAATGCTAGCACCGATGAGGAGTCTGGATAGCTGTTTGGAATGGGCGGGCCCTGTTTACATACACGCAATACATATAGACTAAGGAAATGCGAGAACTCATGAGAAAACGCGGTCAGTTTGCATTGCCTTTCCAGGCTGAGCTGCGTAGTTGATGTTGTGATGTAAAATGTGAGACGGAGAGTGGGAACTAGGAAACATGGTATCATGGCAACGCAAGGAGTTTGAAAGCGTAAAGTCCGAAGCGGCTGGAAGTACTTTCTTGCCTTCACAAACTATACGATACATAGCCTGCGCTTTTAGATAAATTTAAGTTACTGAAGCAAGAAAGGCTGGGTGGAAGTGGGCTTCCAGGGTGGCACTTTACAATAGTATGGGAACTCTAGCTGCATAGCGCTGTGGTAAGTAGACTGTAATATGAAGGTGTGATTCAAGAGAATCAGATGAAGAACCTTTACGCCAATTATGCAGTGCAAGATAAATCTCATAGTTACGCTGATACGCAGTGAGTCTTATCCGGGGTATTGTTGTCAGTGTGCTTTTCCAAAATTCAATTTGTAAAGCTTATTTTGGTGTGCGTTGAAGTGCTGTGATTATATGTCTCGGTCCGCAAAGCATCATTCTTCAATGCAATCTTCATTGTGAGTCTGCAAACTAACACAGTGGCTTTGACCCCCAGATAAAAAGCAAACAACACGAGATTGTATGCAAGTGTGATCACGTTAGTGATGGAAATCAAAAGAAAGAAAAAAAAGAAATTAATATGCGGTAAAGCTGAGTGAGAAAAAGAGCGAATTATAGCTCATCCGTAATAAGCACCCTAAAACATTCAGTATCCCTTTTCCTTCTCAATGTAAATTAGTAGTATGAAGTCAAGGTAAATAGTGGTGGTCGAGAATCATATACTCTTTCAGGTCCACGCAGATGGCAAAGGAAATCTTTTCCCAAATTGGCTAACAAATGAAAACGAGTGGTGTGCACACCCCAAAAATCGCTTAGTAAGAACTCGAAGGCAGACAGTTAAAACTCCAGATAAATATTTTTTACTCGGTTGAAAAAGATCATATTGACTTTCTCAAACTTTTCTAGCACAAGTGAATATCCTCTCTTCAAGAAAGCCTTCTCAGACAGCGAAAGAGGATCTCCAAACATCCTGTGAACCCTTTGTCAAATTCACCGAAAAGCACATCGTTTAACACATCATCGAAATGTCGGATATTCTTTTGCTTCTCCATCCTACTGTGGTCACTGACGAGAACTTGGTCAACGAAGCTAAATCTAGCCTTCTGACCAGATTTCCCCAATCCATTATCTCCCAACAAATTATTGACCGTATAGCAAATGGACTTGTCGACTTGCCAGCGGCTAAATATGATCAAATTCATTACATCAACCCTAACTCATCCCACTTAGCCATCCCTCCGGCAGTGATGACTACTTTATTTTTCTCGCTTAAGAACGGGGGAGAGATTCTGGGAAATTTGCCAAAAGACCAAGATCTTGACGTGTTGATGAGTGGTTTCATTGTTCAAGATAATGGTTCATGGTTGAAACCAGCTCCTGTGTCTACTGTATTGCTCAAAAAGAAGAGTTCCGACAAAGCTCCCAGAAAGATGCCATTGTTCAAGAGAAAGGCACCTTCGCCTGCCCCGTTAACAGATACCTCCGCAAACAATACCGATGTCGAAGAAGATGCTTCCATGAAGAGAAAACTTGAGGGAACCAAACTAGCATACTTTAGCGATGATTCAGATGAAGACGATGATGACCTTATTCAAGAAGATGATTTAATTGCCGATTCAAGAAAACTCAACATGGACGTGGTTGTCCCAAAGAAGTGCGAGTTGCCCAGCGGCAAAAAAAGAAAGAAGGCGTGTAAGGATTGTACGTGTGGCTTGAAGGAGTTAGAAGAACAAGAACAACAGGCTTCTCGTAACTTGCAAGATACTTTGTTGGGGAAGATGGCCCAACTGGCTACTTTGGAGGCGATAAAAATCGAAGAAAGATTGAAACAGTCACAGGTTCAATTTTCTGCTCAAGATTTGACAGAAATAGATTTCACAATTGAGGGAAAAACTGGTGGCTGTAATTCTTGCTCTCTTGGTGATGCTTTCCGTTGTGATGGGTGCCCCTACTTGGGACTTCCTCCATTTAAACCGGGTGAAGTCGTTACACTTGATAGTTTTGGCGAAGATATTTGATCTAGGTACTGGGATAGGAAGGACAAAATAAACAACTTTGATATCTGGACACAGTAGCTGACTTGAAAATGTCGTAAGATCACTCGCTTGTATCAACTGAAAGGGCCAGTCCTTGGCATGTCTAAACAGCGTTCTTTCACACGTGGACGAGTTTCTGACAACTTTCACGTCACTGCTTTCACCTGCTTGGTTGGAATTGGAAAAGAGTTGGAATCAACGTCAAGTTGGTCAGTATTCTTTGTACAGCCTTATTGGAATATTTTCTTGATATTGTCCACTCAACCCTTGGGCTTACAAAACCACAATTATAGCCAACGAAAATATGTATGGACTTGATGAAATCTGGTAAGGCTGCTCATGTTGCCGCCCCGTTAATGGGTGATAAGGCTTCAGAAAATGGCCAAAAACCAGCCTTAAGTGTGGAAATGTCGAATGCCAATCGTTAGGAAATTTTTCCTACTCAAAGAAACAAGAGAATGTATAGGCAAACTCTCTTACTTTTCCCTTCATCGACATGCAAAAATTGACCCTCAAGAGCGTTCTAATAAGAAGTAAAGCATAGCCAAGGGGAGAGGTAAAGCTTTAAACTTCCATTATTTGAGGCTAGGTGTTATCCAATGTATGGAAATGAGAGAGTGGACATTACAGCATTGAGTAGATGCTTGCTTTCATGCCTTTTTTTCTCATTTTGCAATAATAAATTTTGAGCTTTAAGTTTTTGTTTATCTTGCCCCTTACCGCATTTCAACACTATGGAACTAGCTGAATTGTCACACTAATACTTTAATGAGAGAGAACAGTCAAAATGCACAAAAAAGGGTTTGTAAGTAATCATGATTGATAATATAATTCAAGCAGTATACCATAAAAAGTGTAGTATTAAGGGTAAATCTCAAGTAGGAACTTTGTGTCTTCTCATAATAAGAGAGAAGATGATTTCAACCTTAAAATTGCCCGAGACACTGAATCAAAGAGACTGAAAAAGAAAAGCAGAATTCGAAAAAGTAAAAAAAATTATTTCATAGTAAAAAATGAAAGCTAAATCGTGCTTCTGTAACAGAAAGCTCGAAACCTAATTTTTGAAAGTATATCATTCATTGAAATGTGTGCTATTATTTGACTCGTTATTCCGAATGTTTCCAGGTAGTTGATTGAGTGTTATAGAAAAAGTTCAGAAATAAAGAGATAATCAAGATGCGTAGTTCATGGTTTGGAATATTAGCTGGCAGCCCTCTACTTCTTTCCTCGATTCTAGTGCTTTCATATAGAACATATCGTTAAATTAATATAGCTTGATTGATTGGCAATACTTAATTTAGGTCAACAGTCATCGCTTGGGTTTTTAAAGATGTGTTACATAACTCTGATTCGCCGGGGGATAATAATCAGCTTGGAAATTTGCAAAGAAAGTTTCAGAAATTTCCATACTAATGATTGTAATGGAGTGTAGGGGGAGGTAAAACCTAGCTCGAAATTCTGGGTAGTCTGGAGTCATAAGTTTATACGCATCTGTATTTCTTTAGTTACTCTGGAACTCTCTCCAATATTCGTTTTGATCACTTACTAGTAACCTATATTTCATCCATTGAATCAATCAAACTTATCGACCGTATGTAAGGCTGAAACCCGGAATATGTATCCTGTACAATCGGCGGAATCGCCTATGCAATACTTGTAAAATGCATTGTGGTTACAGAGGGTTCGTGCAGTCTAGCTCAGTATTAAAGGAAAAGGAAGAAAGAGCCGAAAAATATTAGTCTACCTCTCAACAAAGCTCGTGACCATGAGAGTTTCCAGAACAATAACTTACAAAGAAACCTCAATATGCATTATCTCTGTAAAAACAAAAAATTATGCTTTTACAAAGGACGATAAAACTGCCGGCCCTAAATTTCCCCCGTATATTTCCAGATATTTTCTTTCCCATTCTAAAAGGATCATTATTAACTACTTACATTAAACCTCAAGCTACGGGAGTGCATTCAATGAAAAAAGAACCGAAATACGTCATGGAATGCCCCCTAAAAGATCAATATCATCATATATTAAAATGCCCATATAAAATCCCTTGCGGTAAGAGGTAGGATTAACTTAACGTCTTGACATAGAAAGGCTTTTTAGTGCAAGGAATATCCATCATAGCTGCTGTAAAAATTCAAGGGTACACTACTCAGTGTCAAGGAGCCATGCCGTTGTTGGTGTTGTGATGGCTCACTTTGAGGTGAGGTTTGGTGTTGTTGCTGCTCGTACCCAGCATACTGAATCGAATGCTCTCCAGTCACAGAGAATGTATTTTTATCAGGCGCCATCACTTGTTGATAAATTTGCGCGGGTTGCTGTCCATATTGTTGATCAGAATACCCATACTGTCCCATTTGTGGGTATGGGTACATCGATTGCAGTCCCAATATGGACTGCGTTTGATGCAGAGGCAGATGAGCTTGCAGTTGCTGTAAATGGTTGAGTTGTGGTGATGTCTGTTGTTGTAGACTTGGTGACAGAGAAGCAAACCCAGGTTGAGTAAATGAATACATTTGAAGCTGCGGTGTAGCACCGTGAATCTTTGTCATGTCTGGTTTATTGGCGCTATAGTGAGTTTGTGACTGACTAAGGTTACCATTTGGGCGACAGACAGGGCAGTTTCTATTTTTTCCCCCTCTTCTGGGAGTATACCTATAATTGGGATATCTCTTTGCGTGGTTTTTCTTTTCTTCTTCCGCTAAATTTTTCCAGTAGTCACGGTCTTCGGTCGACAAGGCTCTCCATCTTCGCCCCAATTCTCTTGAAACTTCGGGGTTAGTCTTTGCTTCGGTTGATTCTTCAAGGACAGACTGATGATGCTTTTGACGAAATAAGATAAAAGCATTACGGGGACGAGGAATTCTGTTCGGATTAGATTTGCAATTGCATCTTTCTTGAGATGGATACAGTGTTGTTGCTTCTTTTACTTTTGGAGAAGTCAAAGAAGAATGTACCATAGGGTTGCTGATTGAACTGCTGTATCCTGAATTTGGCATGGTTGCAGAAGAGACGGTATAGTTAGATCCGCTGCTGGATGAATTTCTCGAAATTTTGGGTGAGTACAGACTGGTTGATGTCGCTTGTGAATTTGATTCCACTTGGTTTAGACCGAGCATCACATATCCTGCTTCAGAAGTAGACAGAAGCTGCTGTTGGTTATGTTGCGAAAATTGCTGGTGTATTTGCTGCTGATAATATTGCTGATATTGTTGGGGTTGTTGCAGCAGCTGTTGGTATTGAACGCTCAAAGGCATGATTCCGAAGAAGTAAAGAGATACGTAAAAGATGACTTAAATCAATCCTGTCTTTACGAACAAACTTCAAACGTTGATCTCTAGATCTCTTTTTAACGAAACCCTCAACAAACACTGCCGGATGAACAATTTCAACTTTAAAGTAGATAAGCACTGATCACTGCACAAATGTATTCAAGAGTAATATCTAAGAGTCGGTCGGTAAAGTCTTTGATTGAAATGATTGCACAAAGTCGAGCTCTGTGTAGATATTCGTTAGCGGAAATGGTCTTGAGGAAACAAAAGTCCTAAAATTCTATAATTGGCACAAGTAGAGGAATATATATCGTAGAATATGATCTGAAGGAAGTCCTTTAGCCTTTTATTACAGCAGCCCATTAAAAAAAAGCATCTGCTACATCATAGTTAGCCAACGTACAGCCACCTAATCAAAAACAATGAGCCCTGCTTGAATTATATTTTACAACACCGCATGTTGCATATGCAATGCTGCATAGCGGTGGAGAATATATACACTCCCACGAATGATATGGCCAAGTTTGCCCCACTGGCACCAGGCGAGACGCACTTTCCGCATTCGGAATGGGCGTGCAATTCCGCCTTTTTTTTCACCTGTGGCTGAGCTATACTAGGACTATTTGCTTGGAGACGGTATAGCAGCTCTAATGAATCGATAAAATGATACATAATAATTGAAGCTTCTTAAATTGGCTAGCAGCCGAAAATTATTAGCCCCTGCCCAAGATCCATCGATAGGTTTGTATTGTAGTACTATTGTTGGCGATATTTCTTGGGCGTCACATATCTAAAAAATTTCACTAAAGCCTAGATCAATTTAAGACACTTGAAGTAGATATATCATCGGAGAACATGAAAGTACAGCATACCCTATACCGGGACTTAGTATGAGATTATTTGATGCTTTTAAGGGAATTTTTCTCAAGATTATTGCAAGCTGACTGGAATAACCCGCCTGTGGAGATTAGGGTAATGATTAATTTTCACATGAAACCTATTTCATAACAAACATGGTAGGATTTCGGCTCACGCAACATCCATCTATGAACAAGAATTATTTATGCTAAGCACTCAAAATACTATAGCCATGTATGTTATTTGAAGGCAGGAGGGTAGGACTCTCAAATGGTGAGAACTAATAAAACTTCGTTTCTATAGTCCGAAAAGAGAGAGAAGTATTTGATATTGAGAATGTACTTGAAATAACCATTTCGGGCCCCACGCAACACTCTTAAGTTGAGGTAATTCTTCAAATGCCAATATACTTTAATCAAATCAAATATATATTTGCCATTGGAAAATTACGAAAGGCTAATTTACAAATGCATTGATCAGCTTTTGACTATGCCCTACTCTGGGTAATAGAAGAACAACAAGCCTATCAGATCATTTGAAATTATGTATCAGCAATTTATACATTAGCATAAAAAGCATTCAAACCGCTCAAGCAACTCAAGTAATTGAATTTGGGAAAAAAAAAAAACATTTAAAAATGCGTGAAGAGATTTCTTCATACTATTAAGGAGTACGAAAGGGATATATTAACAAAGGGCTCAAAGCTGAAACTGTTTTATTGCACAAAAAAACCTCACCAAATACACTAATCCTAAAGACCAACAACGAAACTAGTTACTGGAAAGAGGGTTTTGTCGGATACCTGAAATTTGTGATTAAAGGAAATCTTTAATGAGTTTGAAAAAAAATATCAAATAAGAGAAATTCATAGCCTTATAGGAATTCGGATAATCAAGGCAGATATCAGTGACGGTTACCAAAAGTAATACCCAATTTTTAATAAAAGTTACAGAACGGTCAAATAATTGTTCATTTCTTCTATTATACCACGTTGAGCGCCATGGCCGTTTTCAAAATTTGTAGAGCATTACAAATTTGACACGAAGAACATCTGCATCAGAAGATTTGAGTCAGATTTGGTTTCATTAAATTTGCGCGACAATTATTTGTGGGCCATCACGACTTTGATGCAAAGAAATGAACCAAGAAAGATATATATTCATTCTATAAACCCAGTTAAAGTAACTTTAATTACAGAATCTCAAAAGTATCAGTCATTGAAAATTTTTTATTTCTGATTTACCTACTGAAGAGGGTTAAATACTTTGTTGAATTTAATGCCCAAACCCTTCAATAAGAGAAGCTTGAAGCTAGCTTACTTGGTTAATTGCCTGAATGAAAAATGCAATATTTGAACTCTCTGAACATGAGGAATACGTCCTTGCAAATACTATCAAAAATTAAGATCCAAAAATGAATCACGCAACATGACGCCACTACAGAGAGGACATTGACGTCGTGATTTTAATTATTAGAGGAAGATAAAAAGTTATAGTTGCGTGTAGGCAGAGTTGATAGTTTTTCTTTTCGAATTTGAAATCTCTTGTGTTAAAGTAAAATCCTTCTCTCTATAGTTCCTTTCTTAAATCGATCTAAACAGTTGAAAGCGAAATTCTAGGCTCATGCGAGTAAAGTTCACTGTCCTGCGGTGAGAAGAGGAAGCGTCTGCATAGAATTATTGTGCTGTATTTGGCCACAGGTGGAAATAAGCCAACCTAAAATTCACCTGCATAATTTCTACTCGGATAAACCTTGACAGTGTAAAGGTGCCAGCAATGTTCAACGAATAGAATAGAATTATATTTTCTATGCCTATCCAAGAGAATTAAATGACTTAGGGTCTAGTGAAGGGCTATTTTCTCCTTTCAAAAGCTTAACAAATTCTGGGCGTCATTAGAAAAGGCGAAAATAACCGAGTGAAAATCGATGAATTTAAATGAACTAAATGTGCCTTAACTGGAAAACGCGGACAAAAAGTCAAAAAAAAAAAAAAAAAAAAGCTTGGCCAAGACTTAGAGGTGCATTTTTGTCCTCATGTCGCATATACGGAGGGTTTTGACACCCCGTTTATGTTCTCTTTTCTTTTTGGCTACGGAATTGGTTGAAAAAAGCGATGGTTACACATGAAGTACATTCGATTGAAGTTGATGGTGTTATTGAGTGGCTTCCTGACACGTTGAAACTAATGCGCACGCGTGGTGTGTATGCGCGGTTTTTGAACAAAATGGGGAGAAGACATACACATACCGACATAAGCCACACCAATACAACTGTAGAAGAAATTAGCCAGATCTCTCTTTACTTCACCGTCTTATAAATAAGTTACTTGTGTCTAGTCACTTAGACTTCATGCAAGAAAAGTTCGTATCACCTCAGTCGTCTAAATCGATTCTAGGATCATAGTAAATGAAACTAGAGATCAGCATTGACAAACAAGAGGCGAACTCGTACGAGAATGGAAAACTTGCGCGCTCTAATTCACTCACTGGTACTTGATTCCAAGTTAGGTTTGATAGCCTCCGCAACTGCATTGGTTATAATACTCTGTAGCTTCATGCTGCGTTCTAAAAAGTCATATACAGCATCTACGATAGGTATAAAGCATACCCGCGGATACCTTCATACGGTCGCAATCGAACGATTCGAACCTTGCTGATTTGAAATTAACTCCGCTGAGTTAAGTATCCCTCAATGCAAAGTGAGTTAGATCTTGTGATTGCTGTGGAAGTCAAAATGGTTTGCGATTACCCTCTGAAGAAAATTTCTTATGTTTCATCGGCGACGATGCACACGTGAACTAGAATCAGTTCGGTTTGCACAAAGGATAGAATAGAACTTTAAAACGCATGGAAGGTTGAACCAAAGCTTACCATCTATGCGTCCGAATTCTTCTATCATCAAAGCCTGGATTGATTATATAGTTTTGCGCGAGCACAAATGAGGGCCCTGCATTTCTGCGCGTACTATACCTTAGTTGCAACGGTTATTTGAGGCGACGCACACAGGACAGAATGCATCTAGGAGTAAATTATGTGACATTTACGGACATCGCGCCATAAATTTAGGTTTTACGGCGCACGCATTGCATCAGAGTATCCTTCGAAACACAAGAGAGATGCATAATGCTATTTTATAGCTCTGCTGCACTATTGACACAAAATATTTCCCCGCTGTTAGAAATCCCTGTTTCAAAGATGTCCCTTTTTTCTCGCGACTGGATATGATTAACCTACCTCTGTTCGGAGTAACTATGCTTTCAATGTTTAGCTACACGCCTGCTTGAATAGTATACGTCCAAGTGAATTTTAGCAAACTGAGCGGAGTCTTATTTGGTTTCAAAAACATCTGTAATCCCTCGTGTCCTATCTAAAGCTTTCCTTACTAAAATGCATATGTACGTAACGAAGGTAGGGAGCCACAGCTGCATGAACGAGACAATCCTCGGCACAACGCACGAAGATATTAATAGTCCATGTGTGTTACACGTGTTATCCGATAGTAGCCGAGAAAATATGTTACAGTCAACCTGCACTTTAATGTGATCTGCGTTGGCCTATATCGGAGCGGAATTCGTGTCTTTGGTTACCCCCTGCGTCAGATTAAGATAATCCTGAAACATTTTCCCCACTTCAGATGCCTCCTGCGGTGCTTCACTTGGCTAGATCACTACTGCTGTACATTGTACTATACGGACGCATCACCTCTAGCAATAAAACTATTGTGCCTGCAGGAGTGATAGTGTAACGTTCCTTGGGAACCTCGGCTGCAATCTTTTTTCTTTTTGTGGACTTGATGCGGCGTGCCTACATAGGTGGCACGACTTTTTGTTGCCAGCACTCATCAAATTTCAGGCAAAGCACCAAAATTTTCATTGCATCGTTAGTTCTGCCATACTCTGACGTCATAGTTTGCCGCGAAATTCAAAGTTGAAGTGTATGTGGAACGACTTTTGCATAGAATAAACGGTTGGTGATATCTTCTGTTTCGCTTTGAAATTGAAGGTGAAAAGAGGGGAAGATTGATCCTTCACGAACATGTATTGCGAAATCGCTCTGTCACGTGATGAGTCTCGCACATGGAGATCGCTTGTGTGCAGTGTGCTGCTACAACTAAAAAGGCAATAATGAGATGTAAGATACTCTCATGAGAAGATCCAAGTAGGCTATTTATTGGAAAAGGAGAGATGAGTACCGCTATTGTATCACGTTACAGTTTGGCTCTCGTTATAGGGAGACACCATTAATGTCTGCATCAGAAAAGTGGCTTGCTCTCCTAGTCTACCTTATAGACAGGGCGAAACACCCATGCATCTCAACATCGTATGATCATTCACTGAGCAGAAAATACTTTACAATTCAGTGATGTCTATCTTTATGGGCTATGCCAATCTTTCAAGGTTGCCGTATCTGATATGAGAATCTTGTCGTTCACACCAAAGTAGTCATTGTACCACATATCACAATAAAAAGCAAAGGCTCTAGAGGCTCATGCTCATGCACGTGTATATCAATGCACCAAAACATTCAGAAAATATCCACATTGCAATTGTGATTCCGAAACACATTTTTTAGCAGTGATTTGAACCTTCTGCGTTGCCATTACTCGAATGGGACTTTTTGTTCGCGAACAGGATATGCCGGGACGAACATCCATACATCTCACGGTATTCACAAGTGAGCAGGTCTACATTCACCAAGAGAACACACTACCGATGGATTTTTTGAATGCCGAAGACAACGAAAGCTTCCCGTTTCCGCTCACAATCACACGAGATGACTTTTCCATCGGATCTCAGTTCAATCCTGACACATTTCTCTACACTAAGCATCGGTTCACGCCACTAGATTCACTTCTCGCCGATCTTAGCGAACTCTCCAAGAACCTCAATCAAGAACTCTTGGATTTGGTCAACAACGAGTACACCAACTTTATCCAACTTGGACAGTCGATTGAGGGCTGCATGGAACTCATGAGCAATATCTCACTTGATGTTTCGCGTTTCAATACCACTTTAACACATGCGTTGGACGATTTCTCTGCGTCCTCCACCACGGCCGAGACAGTGCTTCTGCATAAGAAGCGGTTGAACTTAATGAAAAACAAAATCAAGCTTATTCTTCTTCTCAATGAGCAGTGTACCAGTTTCAATACGTTACTGGCGCTCGATGTGGGGGACGTGAAGGCTGAACGGCTATTGACTAAACTCACCACCTTGGCCACGCTTTACTTGTCGGTGACGAAAATATTCACGGTGCTTATGGAGTCAGTCGACTCGGGCGACGAGGTTTGTCTTTTCTTCGACAAGGTAGTGAAGCCCAAAGTGGTTACGCTCAAGCACGAGTTCAAGCTGTATCTCGACGAGCTCTACGTGCTTGGATCAAGCGATTCGGCGCAATACGGGCAGTTGCTCTTGCAATTGCTCCACATCTACCGGGTCACGGGACTTGAATCTGCAGCCGGGAGCGCAGTTCTCAAGAAAGAGTGAAGCAGCAAGCTGCGGCCGCGACCTCTAGCGGCAAGCGCAACGCAGCCTAAAGGCGCCGCAATACGCACGTTGATGCATCACGCGGCGCGGCGCAGTGCGACGCGTAAACCAAAGCGGGTGGCCGTAACCGCTAATGCGAGGTAAGGATGCACGACGCCGGGCCATTTGCTCGTTGCCTTCGGGCCGAACGTGAAGCGGCTGGGCCCTGCGTGGGTGGGTGTGCTGCAGTTTACGCGCGCTCTGCGTAGCCACAGGAACCAACCAGACCGCGACAATTGCACACCTCCCATCCAAAACGGTGACAGCACGCCCCACCAGTGCAATCAGAAAACGTCGAGGCAAAACACCCTCGTGCACGCAGACTTACGCAACATGGTTTTCGGCAAGTTTTTTATTGGCAGACACGAGTGGGAGAACGTGGACAAGAATGAATTGCCCAAGGACATTCCCGATGTGGAGGAAGTGGGAGCCACCTCTGCTCCTCTCTTAAGTGCCGCGTACTTTATCGGTGCCCGCTGCAAGCCTTACAACGATGACTTTATGATGTGCAAAGACGAAAACAACGGCGGCACTGTGGAGTGCTTGAAGGAAGGCAGAAGAGTCACCCGTTGCGCCGTATCGGTGTTGAAGGACTTGAACAAGTACTGTTTTGACGAGTTCAAGATGCACTACGAGTGTCTCGAGCAAGAGAACCACCGGTTGGGCAGCTGCAGGGCGTCGGAGAAGCTCTTCAACAAGTGTGTTTTCGACAACTTGAAGTTGGAGAAGAAGATTCCGGGGGTGGAGGCCCAGGTGTTCCAGAAGGAAAACCCCATCTACACCGGAACCGGGCAGGACAAGAGCACGGCCAAAGCATTTGTGGAGGCCAAGTCTGCCGAACCTTCCGCATAGAGCCGTGTGACCGGCTCGTCCAGTTTATTCCTCACTCACCCATGCATTACAAAGCATCCGCGCCTTAGACAGTGGCCCCGGACTGGTTTCTATAGCGATAGAATACACGAACTGTCGAACTGGGGCTTCAGAGTAGTATGGTTTGGAGCAGGCAAGCGGGATACTTCAGTTTATCTGTGCTGTGTGATAGCACTGCAGCTCCAATTAAACCGAGTGAACTCTGGACTCTGAAATTGTGAAGACTGAAAACACTCTGGAGACATAAAGAACTCTGATTTACTTGCAAGTGAGAAACGTGGCCTCGTGAAATCTCGTAATAGTTGCCAATTCTGAAACAATCGACTGGAATATTCAGCAGAGGGTTATACGCTGTGATGGGTTTTTGTACAATATTTTTCTAGCGCTATTGACCTTACTTGGCGAAAACTTCATTCGATTTGCGTAACTAGACCTCTTGCTGCATCCATAGAATACAAACCGATCTCATTATCAATGTCCAAGATTTGCAATGTATGCATCCCATCACTGTGCGCGCACCGAAACATCAACACTTGTTTTTCAACTTCTCACCACGAGCAAATCCTTGTACCCTACTAATCGCGCCATGTTCGGAGGTTCTACATCCGGAGGCACGGGCCTCTTCGGGTCTGCTACATCCAAACCCGCTTCCACCTTTGGTGCTGCTCCCGCCGCAGGCAATGGCGGCTTTCTGTTTGGCGCAAACTCTAACACAACAAACGCCTCCTCTGCTCCTGCCGCCAACTCTGGTTTCTCGTTTGGCGGAAACGCAGCACAAAGCACACAGGCATCGAACACGCCGTTCGGCGCCGCTGCTCCGGCCAAATCTGGCGGTCTTTTTGGTAACAATACAACCAACTCTACGTCGGGTGGTCTTTTTGGTTCCAACTCTTCAAACGCCCCCTCAGGTGGTCTTTTCGGTGCTGGTAACAACTCAACTCAGCAAGGCAGCTCACAGCCCGCGCAAGGCGGCATGTTTGGCGGGAACACGCAGAACACAGCTCTGGGTGGGCTCTTTGGTGCTAAACCAGCAACTACCGCGCCTACGGCCGGAGCAACTTCCGGAGGTCTTTTCGGAAGTGCCAATGCGTCTAACGCGGCGCCCGCGGCGTCTTCCGGTGGTCTTTTTGGCAGCAAGCCTGCCACCGGGGGTTTATTTGGCAATAACAACACCAACACAGCGTCTTCGACCGGCGGACTATTTGGTAACACCAACAATGGTAGCACCAACACTGGCAACACCAACACGACTTCAACTGGTGGGTTGTTTGGAAACAACACCAATTCCACTGCTCCCTCAGGTGGATTGTTTGGCAACAACAACAACAACTCTACTGGCGGCTTGTTTGGCAACAATAACAACACCTCTACTGGCGGCTTGTTTGGCAACAATAACAACACCTCTACTGGCGGCTTGTTTGGCAACAATAACAACACCTCTACTGGCGGCTTGTTTGGCAACAATAACAACACCTCTACTGGCGGCTTGTTTGGCAACAATAACAACACCTCTACTGGCGGCTTGTTTGGCAACAACAACAACACCTCTACTGGCGGCTTGTTTGGCAACAATAACAACAATAATAACAGCAACAACAGCAATAACAATAACAATAACAACTCGAGTGCCACGGCGGGCGCGTTTGGTGCATCTGTGCCTACATCCGGAACTGCTAACAACGCACAACCCTCATTCAACTGGTCAACGCAGAAACCTGCCAATACCAATACCGGTACCCTGAATTTGTCGTTGGTGGCCCAGGCACCAGCGCAAATGCCTCAAACTGCATCTACTTACACACCGGCCGTAAATGACCAGGTGTTGAGATTGAAGGAACAGTGGGACCCTTCGTCAGCAAAATGCGCGTTGAACACCCATTTGTACAACAAATTCACTGAGGAAGAAATGAACGTCCTTCTTCAACAACCGCGTCCGGCAAATGAGTCGCCAGAAGACTGGGAAAACGCCATGGCGAACCGCCCCGGTCCGTTATACTACCCAGTGAAGGTAAGCTCGTTCAGCGACGTTGCCCAGAGAGTTGAGGTGCAATTGGATCATGTGGCTAAAGCTCGGATTCTTCTGCGCAACATCAACGAGAAAATGGACCAGTTGTCGTCTAAGCACGACTTGGATAACTCCACGCGGATCATGAGAGCTCAGTCTAAGCACACCAATCTCTCGCGTCGTTTACTAAGGTTAGCTACTGTGTTGGCAGTTTTGCGGTTAAAGGGTTACCCCATGTTGCCGGAGGAGGAGGAAATCTCTAAACAGCTTCAAGTACTACTCGCACAAATCTCCGATCCTAATGGATCGGTTGGCAAGTTGAACGACATTTACGCTCGCTTAGCCATCATAAAGGGCCGGTCGGAGGATCTTTCGTCCCAAATGGACTCGTCGCTCAGCCACATGCACGGCACGTTGAACCTGCTCGCTAGAGATGATGCTGAGGTAGTTAACGACAACACAACGCAAATCGACCAGGTGGCAGACCTGTTGACCAAGCTTCTTTACAAACAGCAGGTTGGTCTCAACTACTTGAATGAGATGATTCAGAGAGACCTGGACATTGTGAATAAGGCTGCATCGAAGAGATGACGGGCCCTCTTCCGGATCTCTGGTACGTAGATAACGTATGTATAAACTACACACTTTCGAAGCCCTCGAACTCCTGAACGCGCCTCTTTCGTTCCGCCAACGGTAGTTCACACCCCAAGTTGGTGATTTCTGACCCGTTTAGCTTTGCTTCCGCTCCAACCGATACCAGAGTGCCTGGGCGAATTCCCAAAACCTGTTGTAGACCATGCCAGCCGTTCTCTATGAGCAAAGGCTCGACTTTGTGGTATTTCTGAAAGTTGTGCCGCAAGTTTGCTACAACTTCCTTGTGGGGGTGAGACGATGTCAACTCGGCGAACGGGCGATCTATGGTTGAAGTGCTTATGGTATATTTGTCGGTCAAATACCGGGCTGATGCGACGAGCGTATGTTTGAATGGCACCAGATACTCTCCGTCGAAGTAGAGATGGTCTTTTTCCACGTATGAGTACCGGGGGATGCCACAAATGGTGCTTAAGTATTGGGATATCTCTCTCTGGCGTTGGAGCAAGCTGCTTACGCTCCGAGGAGCCGTATCTGTCTCCGAGAAAGGATCCAACTGACTTTTCTGGTCATAGGGATTGAAAACCACCGACAACTCCCGGTTGAAGTTGTTGAAGGCAGTGTGGGGCGCTGGCTGGACCTGGAAGTATTCTAGCGTGGACAACTTGGCGAAACAGGAATGCAAAAAGGCAATTTCAGCGGCGGAAGTGGGCGCCGGTGTAAGTCGGAATTTCGCTGCCACACAGAATTTGAAGTACAACGCCCTTCGGGCCTGAAGAGACATGCTGGGCAAAGACACAATCAGTGGAGGTTCAGCTTGGGTGGGCCTGTATGTAGCATGCCATCGCTTGTTTCCCCGGACTTGACGTTTTTCACTTCTCGTGCTACACATGGGCATTGTGGCAATTCTAGCCGAAACCGTGGGCAAAGAAATCAACCGCCCGGTTTCAGAAAATCTTCTGAAGTCGCTTGTGGCAATTTACAGGCTGCATGGCTCCAAGGAAAGCTTTGCGATCGCAACCAGTGCATTGGGATTCCCCGAGCCTCTGGCGCACAAGATCTACGTCTTGATTAACGACAATATCGAGGCTTTGGAATCTGAACTCAGGTTGGAAGATTCTGCTCCAACCGTTTCCCGTCCAGAACCTCCTAAACACATAATTTCTCCGCCGGTGAAAAGATTAAAGAAACCCAAGGTAACGGTACAATTCGGTGACGACGAAGACGATCTTTTGCCGGGCCCCGAGACTGCTGACACTCCGCTCAAGCCGGCCAAAATTGCATTCAAGAAAATCAAAAAGGCCGATGCGCAGCGCCTCAAAGCCGGTCCTGCAAGACATATAGTTTCGAGTCTCAGGACTGACAAACCTTCGGCGGCAGTCACAAAGCAAACCGGCCCCACATTATCTGAGTTGGCTAAGTCAGAGAGAGAGCAGAACATTAAGACTGACCCCATTGACGTCATTGACGAGATGGAAGACATTGAAGACGTGGAGAACGATCGAGAGTGGTATATGCTCGAAGACTCCAACTCTGCTGTCGTTTTTCAATACGATGACATCCAAAGTGCTCCACGTAAACCGCGGCACAACCTTCCCAACCGTAACGGTGGTGCTTTTGATAATTCTGGCGAGTACGTCGATTTTGACCATCTCGATTCTGTTTCTCACGCTCACATTCCTCTTCTTCTGCATTTCTTGGTGCCTCCTTTTCTTGCAGGAGCCGAGGAGCATTTGCGTCTTCAAGTGGGCCAGAATCGTTCGGCACGGGGTTTAGGCCCTAGTGTCTCACCGGTGGTAGATGCATCGGGGGAATTGGCGCTTTCTGCCCGAAATGGTAGCTTTGTTGTCAAGGATAGAAAAGAGAAGAAGGAAAAGGCCCAGCAGGCGCGTGACCGATCGACGGCGGGATCTTCTCTTTCTCTGGTGTTGAAGAATGAGGAATCCGTCGAAAAGCCCGCATCTGTGACGGAAGAAGAGAGATACTCCAAGGAAGAGATCCAAACTCAAAGGGAATCGCTCCCGGCATACGCAGTTAGGGACGAATTGATGAAAATCATTAAAGAGAACCAAATTATCGTGGTGATCGGAGAAACCGGTTCCGGTAAAACTACACAGCTAGCGCAATTTTTGAGTGAAGCGGGCTACACGAAGAGTGTAGACAAGGACGGTGCTCGGCTCATGGTTGGTTGCACCCAGCCTAGGCGTGTCGCTGCAATGTCTGTGGCCAAACGTGTCTCAGAAGAAATGGGGTGCAAATTGGGCGAAGACGTAGGCTACTCCATCCGTTTTGAAGACAAAACCAGCCGAACCAAAACCCGCATAAAGTACTTGACCGAGGGCATTTTGCTTCGTGAAATGCTTGGAGATCCCAACTTGGAAAACTACTCCTGCGTTATCATGGATGAGGCTCATGAGCGGTCTCTCAACACAGACATTTTGTTGGGCCTTTTCCGTCAACTACTTCGCAGGCGAAGAGATTTGAAGTTGATTGTCACCAGTGCCACTATGAACGCAGACCGATTCAGTCAATTTTTTGGAAACGCCCCTCAATTCTTCATCCCGGGGAGAACTTTCCCGGTAGATGTATTTTACTCGAAAACTGCTTGCCCGGACTACGTAGAAACGGCGGTAAAGCAAGTCATGACCATTCATTTGGCAAATCACAAGAGTGATGGCGACATTTTGGTTTTTATGACCGGGCAGGAGGATATAGAGACAACCTGTGATCTTCTTCATGAGAAACTCGCGTTGTTGGAAAACCCACCTCCCCTCGACGTCTTTCCCATTTACTCTTCTTTGCCAGCAGACTTGCAAAAGAAGATATTCAATAAACAGAATTCGGACAGAAGGAAAGTGGTGGTTGCGACGAATATTGCTGAAACTTCTCTTACTGTCGACGGTGTCAAATACGTGGTTGATTGCGGTCTCGTGAAAATGAAATTATTCAGCCCAAAATTGGGCATGGACACCTTGCAAATGGTACCCATATCACTCGCAAACGCCCAGCAAAGAAGCGGTAGAGCGGGCAGAACCGCTGCTGGTATTGCTTATCGTCTCTACACAGAAAAGGCGGCCAGTGTCGAACAGATGCACATTCAGCCTATCCCGGAAATACAGCGGGCCAATCTCAGCTCGGTGATGCTTATGCTAAAGTCCTTGAAAGTTGACGACGTGATGAGCTTTCCATTCTTAGATCCACCGCCCCAGGATCTTCTCAGCTGCTCCCTATATGATCTTTGGGCTATGGGTGCGTTGGACGGGTCCGGAAAGTTGACTCTGTTTGGATCAAAGCTTGTGTCTTTTCCGATGGAGCCAACTATGGCCAAACTTCTCTTGCTCTCATGCCAAGAAGAGTTCCTGTGTTCCTCTGACATCCTTACCATTGTTGCGATGCTTTCGGTTCCGAATGTGTTTTACCGGCCGAAAGAAAGAGCAGATGAAGCAGACGCGATGCGTGAAAAGTTTTTGGTGGCGGAACTGGACCACTTATCTTTGCTCAATGTATACACTCAGTGGGAGCAAAGAGCTCGTGCCGCCAACACAACCTCGCAGAAGTTGGCAGTGTGGAGCAGTCGTAACTTTTTGCACCACAAGTCTTTATTGCGGGCTCGGGATATTCGCAAGCAGCTCTTGCTCATCATGGCAGCAAACAAGTATCCCGTGACGAAGGCCAAGGATGACCGAGATGTTCGCAAGTGTCTCTGCGCGGCATACTTTCAGCAGCTGGCCAAACTAGTGAAATCCAACGGAGGTGGCCGCGGGCAAGCCGAGTATGCTAACCTAAGGCACAGTTACATGAAAATGTACTTGCACCCCACGTCTGCATTGGCTGGGGGAGCCGATATTAGTCCGCAATACGTGGTGTATGACGAATTGGTTCTTACCACCAAGGAGTATATGCAATGTGCCACTGCAGTTGAGCCAGAGTGGCTTTTGAAGTACGGGTCGGTGTTCTTTGGCGTCAGTGCAAGCGTGAAGAAGCGGATTGAGAAGGACATCGACTTTGTGATAAAGGAACCGAAGGACTGGGAGGCGGCGATGAAGGTGGAGGACGAGCAGTGTCAGGCTAAAACCCTCGCTCGGCCAAAGGTTTCCCGGATTCGGCGGGGCTTCTAGTCCGGCAAGTCCACCACAAGGGCAATGAGCGAAATCTGTTGCGATGGGACAGTTTGCGCCGTCGACATAGACTAGTTAGAGTGCTCACGTTGATTCTGTTGCACAATAAATCACAACTACCTATTACACGATATATCACAACTGCACGTTGTCTATAAGCCTCGCGATCGAGCCGTCCTCCTTAGGCACTCTCACTGCAGTTGACACAGTGGCACCCACTTCCGCATCTACTATTTCGAGATCCGCCAAGGTCTCTGGGTGGGAAACAGCGATGTACTCCACCTCCCAAGACTCTGGCATGGACAGGTACACGCGGCTAATCTCGTCCAAGATCACACTGGAACGAACGGGCGACGGCTTAAGTCTGTCAAAAGCCGTTTTTCCGGCGACAAGGCCCTCGTAGATCACCGCACATTGCTCTTTGGTCTCGGGCGACAAGTACTCGTTCCGCGACAGCATGGCAAGGCCGTTTTTCTCGCGGAGCGTGGGCATCACATGTACTGTGGTGTCAAACAACAAGTCCTTGACCATGTTCTTCACCACCACGCACTGCTGGGCGTCTTTCTGGCCAAAGTAGACGTTGGTGGGGGAAACGACATTCAACAACTTGGCCACCACCGTGGCCACGCCCCGGAAAAACGCTGGCCGCTGGGCTCCTTCGAGTTGCTCCGAACACCCGAGCACATTCACAAACGTGCCCACCTGCTGCTTGACGTCTAGCACAATGCCGGACGGGTACATCTCCAGCACTTTGGGCACAAACACCGCGTCCACGCCTTTCCCGGCTATGCTGTCCAAGGAGGCCAAGTCGCGCTCCAAAGTCCGCGGATACGAGTCGAGGTCCTCGTGGGGCGCAAACTGCGACGGGTTGACGAAGATGGAAACGATGGTGCGATGGTTGTTTTCTAAACTATGGCGGACCAAGTGGGTGTGGCCTTGGTGCAACGCGCCCATTGTGGGCACAAACCCGACGGTTTCGCGGTTCAAGATGCACTGGTGTCTCCATAGACGGACCTGCTGCACTGTTCGAAGCACTTGGATAGTTTTGGTCATGGCACCCAGGGAAAAATCCGATGCGCATCGCCGTTGAACCGAGCAGTGCGAGAATCCGGGGTCGGCACGTGACTCTTCTCGTATATAGAGATGTATGGGTGTCATCCAATATAAGGCCTGGACATTCAACCTCTGATAATTGATCCAGGAGGGCTAAACCCTTGGGGAAAAAACAAGACACAACTTGTCTCCCTGATGAATAGCTACCTGTATTTGTTTGTAGGATCCCTTTTCAAGATCCTTTTTTGAGACCCTTTTCACCATGCAATCGCCCTTTGGTTGTGGCTGCCTATACAAGCTCCTCAACAGATTGGACTGAGGCTTGAGACTGCAACAGACAATACAGGTGCATGACTTCAACGTGTGGTTGTTTTGGCAATACTGAGGACTTCCATACCCTTTTGTGGCTCAACCTTGACAAATGGGTTTTCTGATTTTTGGATAAACGGGAAATTCGCGAAACTCATCAATACTTCAAACGTGTAGAATTCTGCTAACATGAAATGTTCTTCGAATCAAAAACGCCAGCTGCCTGGACAAATTAAGAAGGCGATATGTGGAAATTCATGAGAAGAGGTTCTGACAGGTAGTGGTTTCTCTCGGCTATCAAAACAAAGAGACGTTCAGAAACACATAGATTGTATGAAAGCCCAAAATTTATAGTCAAGATCCGAATAGGTATCATGCTGAGAGTCCATGAACATAGACTTCATCTTTGCCTATGAAAGATTCTCGTCTCAAGAAGTTTCATCGATCGAGCCTTTATGTTGCAAATGAATCGATTTGAACATTGATGCAGTCACCACTAAGGTGAAGTCCATGGCCGAATTTACATAGGATTGAACGAAGTGTGGGATCCTAACAATTTTGAAGAGGCAAATTAAAACGAAGAACACCTCCCAAAATGCAAGAAATGGAGAGAAGCCTAGGCTGAATTTGTACAAGAATCCCAGGACAGAGTTCCGCTACTTGTGTACGTATGCACAGCGAAAACACTGAAAGCTACCGAGACTGTTTCAGGCGATGTTGTAACAAAGTACCCATTCATATCCAAGTTTAGAAAAAGAGGAGGAAGTTAGAGGAGAAGAAGAAACTCAAACGTCCACTTTGCAACTTCTGCCACATTTAGACACTTGAAAAATATATGTCACAACAGGAAAAACTCGTAGAAAAACAAAAAGTCGACCAAATCTACTTACAAAAATGTGCCTGAATTTGGGAGAAGTAAAGAAACCCTGAGTGACATGATGGAACATGAAAGTGCCAGCACAAAGAAAAGGAAGTTCTCATTGACTTTCCGCTTAACTCAGGTAGCCCCTAAGAGTTAGTTAATGACAAACAAGTTTTATTGAGTCTCAAGAGTAGCTCCCCTTCTTTTTCTTACGTTCATCCACCAAGTTACCTGGGTCTACTAATTGCTCTCTCTTATATTACTTCATTGCCCTTTTAGATGCAGCAGCCTGCTGCGTATGAGCTACTTCAACACTATACGGGCACTATCGGAGTCTAGAAGGACGCTACTCCTTAGATTTCCCGATAAGCGTTTGTGTGGCATTTTTCTGGCGCCATTGAAGCGATTGCGTAGCATCCCCAGCCTCGGGCCTCCCGATTCGGCTCGGCCATCAAGCGCACTGCCGGTTTCGTACAAACCTACACCGGACGACTTTTGGTCGAGCCACTCAACTCCCTTGCTAACTCCACTGGGCCAATGCAACATTACCGCGGTGCTCGCTGACGGTTGTGGTGTTGGGGCTTCAGTGCTCTTGTGGTTCCCCTCCCTTAATCCTCGGCACACTCCACTACTTATATAGGCGCACTCCACTACTTATATAGACGCACCCCACACCAACCGTATTTGACTGCGAAAAGCGACTCTCCTCTGTTTCTTCAAGTATATTTTGAACAGCAGAAATTTCGGTAGCCTTCTTCTGCAAGCTCGGTTAACTTTGAGCATGTTCCTCCGGGAGAAAAAGGTGGCGGCCGCCGCCTTTCCGAGAACAGTGGGAACCACAGCATTGCCCTCCGATCGCCTCAGAGTGGTGTATCACAAATACACTTCAACCACTTCCCCTCCACATGGCGCCACAGTCATCAATTTGATATTTGCTCACGGCACGGGAATGAATAAAAGCGTGTGGACTGTCCACATCAAAAAGTTGTTTGAGCTCAGCAAGCGAACTGGGTGGAAGTTGGGAGCGGTGATTTCGCTCGACCATGTCAGCCATGGCGACTCGGCACTCCTAAATCGTTCTTACTTGGGCTGGACCTCGAGTTGGATCGACGCATCCCAGGACTTGATTGCCGTGGTTAAGCACGAGATGGAAACGTGTGGGGACTTTGTTCCGTCGGCATTCTCCCGGAACATAGTCATTGGACACTCCATGGGGGGTTTTGTTGCGGCCTACGCGGGTTATTTGCAGCCGTCGTTGTTCGATTCGATCATCGCAGTTGAGCCTGTATTGGTGTACGACGCCAGCTTCACCCCCATTTTCACTAAACGAGTCAAGCGCATTCTGCTGATCCTCAAAGAGGAATTCGCATCGAAAGAGGAGGCAATGGACTGGTTCAACAGCAAGAGCTTCTACAACAAGATGGAACCCGAAGCGTTGGACGAGTTCGCTGCGGATGAGATTACGTGTGAGAACGGCAGGGTCTTTCTCAAAACAAGCATCCAGTCTCAGGTCGCGTCTTACCTCTCTGTGATACTAAATGTTGAGGCGGGGCAAAGCGCGTTGCAGTACATACGAATCCCGTTCTTCCATATCGTGGGGAGCACTGCCCTGTGGAATCCTCCAGAGGCGGTAGACTTTATTAGGAGCTTGATTCCATCCAATCTTCTCGAGACTGCTGATCTAGATGGGGAGCATTTGGTTCACGTTACAAACGTGAAGGACACTGTCGATCTGATTGCGTCTTTTATCAATCGCAGAGCGTCCTTCTTGAGCGAGAACAGACTAAATTTCCCGGAAGTGAAGTTCGAGAACGACCGGCAGGCCATTGTCAAGCACAAATGGGCCGAAGTCTTGAACGGGGATATCCAAAAGTCTGTGTCTTTTGCAATCCCACTGAAGGGCCAGGCCAAATTGTAAAATGTGAGACCACCGTTTGGGGCCGGTTTGAGGTTGCGTTTCATTGTACTGGCTGTCGCATAAATTACGGTGCCAGTTCCATCTAGTAGACAGGCTTATAATACTACGCCTCAGCTAACTCGTCTTAGACTTTTCATCTAAATGCGTTTGCACACGCTGGAGGTAATATCCGACGCACGTTATCTCTGTGCTCTATCGGGCTCGCTTCTCTCTGCAGTCTCTCACGTGCACACGACCAAAAAAATGTTCAAGCCCCATCTCATCGTGCCTCCGAAAGATCCCAATCTAGCGATGGCATCCAAAGAAATCATCTTGGCACACATTGCCAACTTCGCTAAGTCCAATGACGATTTGAAGGATTTGACCAAGGCTTTGGACAAATATGTCAAGAAGAACAGCCTTCAGTTGCCTTCCGTGGCTGGTGACTTGGAATCCTTGCTCGCTCTGAGCGATTCTGAAAGTGACGCGGAAATGGAAGATGCAACCAAGAGCTCTGAGACCGAATCTATCAGTGAGGACGAGAACAAGGCTTCCACCTCTGACTCCGATGATTCTAGCTCGGACTCGAGCTCGGACTCCGATAGTTCTAGCTCGGACTCGAGCTCGGACTCGAGCTCTAGTTCTTCGGACTCTTCTGATTCCGAGTCCGATTCGGACTCTGAGGCTGAGGCTGAGGAGACTGAGAAGGCTGAGGAGATTGCCGAGGAAAAAGTAGAAGCGAAGGATTCAGACTCCTCCTCTGACTCTGACTCATCTGACACTTCTGATTCTTCTGATTCTTCTTCTGATTCTTCTTCTGATTCTTCTTCTGATTCCTCTTCTGATTCCTCCGACTCGGACTCTTCCGATTCCGATTCGGATTCCTCTGACTCGGACTCTTCTTCTTCTTCTTCTTCTTCTTCTTCTTCTTCTTCTTCCTCTTCTTCCTCCAGCTCCGCCGATTCCGATTCTGATTCTGATTCTGATTCAGACTCTGATTCCGAGTCTGATTCGGAATCTTCTAAACCAGAGAAGAGAACAGCTGAAGAAGACGAAAGCTCCCAGGAAACCAAGAAGTCCAAGGCCAACATAATTCAAGCCAGCCCAGAGTCAGAATTGTTGCCTGGCCAAAGAAAGCATTTCTCCAGAATTGAACGTGAGAAGATTTCTTTCGAGGACAGAGCCTTGATGGACAACACCTACAAGGGCGCCGCTGGTACGTGGGGAGAATTGGCCAACGACAAGTTGATGCAAGTCAGAGGCAAGGATTTCACTAAAAATAAAAACAAAATGAAGAGAGGTGCGTACAAGGGTGGGTCCATCAACATGGCTAGTGGCTCCTACAAGTTTACCGACTAGAGTGATGTCGCTCTTCTACTTCTGCATAATGAAAAAGATTGGATTGGAACCTATTTCGCACTGTAGATACGTATTGCATACGATAACATTGAGAGCAAAAATGCTTCTTCGTACTTAAAGATGGAACTGATTTTCGACAGACCATGACAGCATCTTATTCCGACTCTGAATCGCGCTACCGAGCCCTTAAAACCCGTGATCCAAAGGCTGAGGGAAAGTTTGTTTATGCCGTCATCTCCACCAGCATCGTATGTCGTCCAACTTGTTCCTCTCGTCTTGCTTTGGCGAAAAATATTATCTTTTATGATACAGTTCAACAGGCCATACAACAGGGGTTCCGGCCATGTAAAAGATGCCGGCCAGAGGTACTGTCGGGATGGAATAATACCAGAAATGGAGTTGCTCAGGCTTGTTGCATCATCAACCAGTGGGTGCAAAAAGGAGAGAGGCTAGACGTAGATTCATTGGCGAAGCAAGTGGGGTTTTCCAAATGGCACTTCTGCCGTGTTTTCAAAAACTACACCGATTACACTCCAAGACAGTTTTATCTTCTATCTTGCCAGGGTCTGTGCCCAGTAAAGAAGCTCCCATTGATTAGGACAAAGAGGTTCTTAGCCAGAGCGAGAAATATGGACCTGAGGGACCAAATCGCGGCAGAAATTCTTCAGTTTTGTGACAAAGACACTGAGACGGACCAGAATGGCTTTTCGGGGCTCGAACCTTCTGATTTGGACCTTCTCGAGTTGGATTGGTATTCTCTATTGAACCAGACCCCGCTTGAACCCGGCTCCTCCTAAACCTGAGTTTCTGAGCTTACTGTTACGCGTAATTAATCTTCCCTGCTTTTTCAAACCTCTTGGTCTCTGTCGGTGCGAAGTCCTGATACAGATAAGGTATGTTCCAGCTCTTTGGAATTGTCAATTACGATCCAAAGACGCAACCACATCTTCAGGAATGCTTTTAAAATAGTCTGGGTTTTTTCTTGGTTATTTATCGCAAAATCTCAAATTCATTGAAACCTTCTCGCACCTCTTCAATCAATAGGCGCCTGTCACATCGAATAAAATCATCTGTTCTATCTTCTTCAGCCGTATCATTTAATTTTCTGAAAACAATAGCGTTTTGCTCCAATAATCAAGAACATAACTATTGTCACCTCGTTGCATATTTAGTCATTGAAGTGATTACTAAGTGGGTCTGGCCTGCACCTAATCGACCATATATTGAAAGGCACCTCTTGTTATATCCCACCGGGCATGTCTAGAGTCAATTATGCTGAACTCGAAAGGGGAAACTTCTCCGACGATTCTTCTGACTCGTTCGGGGAAGAAAACTACTCCCGTAAAAGCAAAGATGATGACTATCCTTACGGTGGCCCCAATCCAAGAAAAAAGAGAGGTCCACCCAAAGCGAAGGCAAAAGCAACTTCAGAAGATGTCCAGGCCAATGCGGCCAAAAGAAAGAAGGCGGAGGAAGCCATAGACGTCATCAATCAACAATTAAGTGATGATGAATTTGCGGAAGATCAGTTGGTCGAAGTCACGGCAGATATCCCGGCGGACTACGTTCCTGATGCGGTCTCTAAAGTGTTCAGCAGAATGGATTTTCTGTACTTGAAGTTGAAGCCAGACCACTTCTCTCGGCCCATTTGGATCTCTCCTGTCGATGGACGTATCATTTTGGAGTCCTTTTCGCCTTTGGCTGAACAGGCCCTGGACTTTTTGATCACCGTGGCTGAACCGCGGTCCAGACCGTCCCACATTCACGAATACGCAATCACTTTATACTCGCTTTATGCGGCGGTATCTGTGGGCTTGGAAACGGATGACATTATTGCCGTTTTGAACCGGCTTTCCAAAACTCCGGTGCCGGAATCGTTTTTGAAGATCATCAGAGAGGCCACGATCAAATTCGGTAAGGTGAAGCTTGTGTTGAAGCATAACCGATACTACGTGGAGAGTACTCAGGCCGAAATTTTGCAGATGCTTTTGAAAGACCCTATCATCGGACCTTTACGAGTACAAGCGCAAGCAGAACAAAGCCAGGACTTCATTCTGTCTTCCGCGCCTACGCAAGAGGGATTGGTGATTTCTGGAACAAAGCCCGCGGCTGAAGCCGAGAACAAGAATGTGGACGATATCTTTGCATCTGTGATTGGGAAAAAGTCTGAAGACGAGGACGACGACTTAGATACTGTGCATTCGTTCGAAATCACCAGTGACTCTGTCGAGATCGTCAAGAAACGTTGCACTGACATTGAATATCCTGTTTTGGAGGAGTACGATTTCCGTAATGATGACAGAAACGCTAATCTTGATATTGACTTGAAACCCTCGACGCAGATTAGGCCTTACCAGGAGAAATCTTTATCCAAAATGTTTGGTAACGGACGTGCCAGATCCGGTGTTATTGTGTTGCCGTGTGGTGCTGGAAAAACGTTGGTGGGTATTACCGCTGCTTGCACCATCAAGAAATCGGTGATTGTTCTTTGCACGTCATCGGTCTCGGTGATGCAATGGAGACAACAGTTCTTGCAGTGGTGCACTATCCAGCCAGAGCAAGTTGCTGTCTTCACTTCAGAAAATAAGGAGATGTTTTCCAGCGACGCGGGTCTAGTGGTATCTACCTACTCTATGGTAGCGAACACACGTAACAGATCGCATGATTCCCAAAAGGTGATGGACTTCTTGACGGGACGGGAATGGGGCTTTATTATTTTGGACGAAGTGCATGTGGTGCCAGCGGCAATGTTTAGAAGAGTTGTGAGTACGATTGCAGCACACGCCAAGTTAGGTCTTACAGCGACATTGGTGCGTGAGGATGAAAAGATTTACGACTTGAACTTTTTGATTGGCCCAAAATTGTATGAGGCCAACTGGATGGAATTAGCACAGAAGGGACATATCGCCAACGTTCAGTGTGCGGAGGTGTGGTGTCCTATGACAGCGGAATTTTACCAAGAGTATTTGCGTGAGTCGGCAAGAAAGCGGATGCTCTTGTACATCATGAACCCCACAAAGTTCCAGGCGTGCCAATTCTTGATCCACTACCACGAGAAGAGAGGTGACAAGATCATCGTGTTCAGTGACAACGTTTACGCGTTGCAGGAGTACGCATTAAAGCTCGGAAAACCGTTCATTTACGGATCCACTCCCCAGCTGGAGCGCATGACGATTTTGCAAAACTTTCAACACAATGACCAGGTTAACACTATCTTTTTGTCAAAGGTGGGAGACACCTCTATCGACTTACCTGAAGCCACATGCTTGATCCAAATTTCGTCGCACTATGGTTCCAGAAGACAGGAGGCGCAAAGATTAGGGCGTATTTTGAGAGCTAAGAGACGTAACGATGAAGGTTTTAATGCCTTTTTTTACTCCCTCGTGTCTAAGGACACCCAAGAAATGTACTACTCAACGAAGAGGCAGGCGTTTCTTGTGGACCAAGGTTACGCATTCAAGGTAATTACACATCTCAGTGGAATGGAGACACTTCCTGACTTGGCTTACGCAAGTGCCCGTGAAAGACGAGAATTGTTGCAACAGGTGTTGTTGAAGAACGAAGATGCAGCAGGTGTTGAGATAGGTGACGACGAAGACACCAATTTCATGCCGAAAGACAGGAAGGGCAAGCAAGAAACTAGTGGCTCTAGAAGTGCTGGTTCGTTGGCAGGCTTGGCAGGAGGTGAAGATATGGCGTACATTGAGTACAGCAAGAACAAGAACAAGGAGTTGCGTGAACATACGCACCATCCATTGATTCAGAAGATGTATTATAAGAAGAAAAAGTGAGGGATAGATTAAACCATGAACGGAATATAGGCAATAAATCATACAGCGATGTAAAGGTAGCCGAGGGATCATCGGCCGTGGCATTCGGCCATGATAATACGCCAACATTTTCGTTGACGTCTGAAATATTGTATTTTATGAATTCACTACATACTCGCGGTCTCAAATCATGGCATCCAGTCCATGTCTGTTCGGTTGATGAGAAAACGCAAAAAAGAAAAAACAGAAAATAGAAAATATGATATTGAGTCACAGGTTCAGTCGTATGAGGATCCCACGAAGCCCCCAAACTCGTCGTCGTCGCAGTCGGGAGTGTCGCTCTTCTCAGGTGTGTTCCGCGAGACAACAAGATCATCAATGATCTTCTGCTGCAAGTCCGAGAGGTGCTGGTTATACAGATATGTATCCTGGTAGCTGTTGAAGCGCTTACGGTATATCCCCAAAGCCTCGGCAAAGGAAATCGCTGCAAATGCATCATCGAACTTCAATCCCAAAGCCACCTGAAGAATCAATCCAGATTGGCTTGATTGACACTTCCATGGATGATATCCCGTTCCCGGTAGTTGTGTGACGATCTTGTAGTAACGGTTTGACTCGGCGCTAACAGAGATGGTGTCTTCGCCGTCGTTGGCGATGCAGAACTGGTTTGATGTTTCGGCCCACGGGTTGTACCATACTTCGGCCCACGGAACCAAAGCGTCAGGTGAGTCGGGCAGTAGGTGCGAACTGTGGTTGTAGAGTTCTAATTTGAGCCTGAGCCCTTCGTAAATGGCAGAGGGCCCAGTTATTTCGGTCATTTCCTGTTCTATGAGTCTTACAGAGCCTTTCCATACCACTTTAGACGCATCTGTTTTCCATTTGGATAGGGAAGGCTTTCCTGGGGGGATTCTAAGAGCGCTAACGCCGTGGGCCTCAAATAGAGTGTTGCTGAGAACTGACATGGGGTCAACTTTGAATAAATAGGTCGGATATTACTCAACTTGGGAACAAAATAAACAGCAAATTAGAAACCAAATAGATGGGATGTGCCGCCAGTATGTGAAAGATATGAACAATTGCGGATATGACCAAATGTAGACAGGTTCAGTAGTAGATACGGATATGGCGGAGCAGCAAATAAGAAAGCTCGGGAAATTGAATTCAAGATTTTCAATCTAGCTTAATCGCTCTTAGGCGCAGTGGGATTGAGCACAGAGTCGGCTCAGAGAAGCAAAGTCGGTAAAAAGGGACAGCGAATTGAATTGCACAAACTAGGTGTACAAAACGGGCAAATTCACAGAAGGATAGTAGCTCAAGTTCCGGAAGTGAGGGTCAAACTGAAAAATCAATCAATTAGGAGCAATTGTCAATGCTGGAAAAAATCTATAGATTAGGACGAGAGATACTGTTAGACAGGTGGAATGCGACTCCGAATCACACAACTCGCACTCACCATACAAAACCTCATTGATCACGGCAAACCCAGAGAAAGCAGCAATTTTTCGAAGAGATTTGATTATTCTTGCCCACACTGATAAAACGGCGGCTTTTTGGGAACCCAGAGACATCCGGAAATTGGGATGGGCCGCCGGTCTTCTTTTATGTGCACTACACGACCGGAGCAGGTGAGAACAAACCAAATTTTTCGCTTTCCAGTGCACCACCATAATTCGCTGCCATGTTTAGAAGCGTTGTTGGCCTCAGAAGAGTCGCTGGTCTCACAAATACTACGCTAGGTAGCACCAGTGTCAGCGCCCGTTTTTTCGGCGTGTCGCTGCGTGCCCTCAACGACTTTGACGTGCTCAAATCGGAAAAGACCGCCAAGAGTAATGCAAGCACCGTATTCGACATTGACGAGTTGATTGCCAACTCTCCCGACCTCCAGGGCTCGGCTCAACGAAAGAAGTTCGATGATTACTCTTTTGGCGCTACTGCCAAGGACCCCCGAGAGGTAGCTAAGGCCATCAACATTACTGGACCTTCCACTGGCCGGTGTGTGGACGTTAAGTTCAACAACGTGGCATTTGCTATTGGAAACGTGTACTCCATTCTCAAGAGTAACAACGTGAGAGGTCAGTGGCAGGTGCAGAAGAGATACATGCGTCCAGCCAAGTACAGAAAGGAGAAGCACAGACGGTGGTGGAGAAAGCAGTTTGCTAAGGGATTCTCCGACTTGATGGCGCAAGTCACGGATGCAAAGAGAAGAGGGTATTAGCTTGTAAATATATGACACTAGTGAGAAGGATGTAGTTCGGCCAGAGATGGGTGCGGATGCAATAGCAGTCGTGACACTTCCGATGAGACATTAAATCAGCCTAACAAGGACATTATAATTCAGCCTCACAAAGCCACTATAATTCAGTTTAGCATGGAAGCTTTGTAAATGGCAGTGTATTTAGCTGGATGTTTTCAACGGCTGTCGCCGTGACTTGCACTCGCCCTACTGGCACTTCTGCCTTTTTTTCACTCTTTGTACTTGTTCTTGCAAGATTGGTAGTTTCACTTCCACGCTCAATACCGGCCTTGTCATTTCGCCATCATTCCGCTACGTATTGTTCGCCGTCCTTGTGCACACAGCCCATAGTTGGGCCTTTTACCGCTTTCCCTTCCGTCTACGCTGCGACGCGATAATAGTAATGCATTGTCTAGTCCTAGTTTTTGGGCTTCACGCCGGGTTTCTTTGTCTGCTTCTTGTCTTTCTTCACGTCCGGCTTGAACGCCTTCAGCAACCGCGGCTCCAAGCTGATGGTGTTTCCTCCAATGACAATTTCCTTCGCCTCCAACGCCTTGAGTTGGTCCGCCTTATTGCGGAAGTCGCACAACGCTGCACGGTTGCTCTTCTTGAAGTACTTGATGTCGCCAAATACTCTGACCAACTCGGTCTTCAACTCCTCCTCCTCCACATCGATGTTGCGGATATAGATCGGGTGCCACTCCTCGCGCTTGAACTTGACCGCGGGTGGCGCCGATGCGGCTGGCGGCGTGGCTTTCTTCACCACGGGGAAAGGCGCCGGCGCACTTTTGGCGGCGCTGGGCGATGCCACTGTGGCAGATTTGTGGCCCGCCTTGGGCTCGATCGCAGCCAAAGTAGCCCAGGTTTGTTTTCCCGGCTTCTTGTTCTCTGCATCGGCGCCGGATGACTCCTGGACGGGAACCTCCACGGAGGATGCGTTCTCCTCTGGGGCCGACTGCAGTGGCTCGGCGTCTCCAGTGGCCTCTTTTTCGTTTGTCGCCAGTTGTACCTCGTTCACCTTCTCAGCATCCTCCTTGTCTGTGGTGTCAGCCGTCTCGGTGGCCGTCTGCTTCTCATCCTCTTCCCCGTCTTCCCTGTCTTCTCTGTCTTCCCTGTCTTCTCTGTCTTCCCTGTCTTGCTCTTCCGTCTCTTCCCTGTCTTCCCTCTCTCTCTCCTCTGCCTCATCCTTCTTCTCCTCCCCACCGAGATCCACAAACCGCAACACGTCGTTCTGCACGTCAAACACCGTCTTCTCCTTTGCCGCCAACACAAACGTCTGCACAAACGGCCAGAGCGGCGCCAGGCCGCGTTTCCACAAGCCTGACACCACAATCAAGATGTTCCCGGCGGCCCACTGGAAGTCGGCGCGTTCCACCACAATCTTGGCCGGCGCCGCGTCCGCCTCGGCGAAAAAAGCCTTGATGGCGTCCACGCCTGAGGCAGTGTGGACCTTTTTCCTGCTGTCGGGAAAAGCGTCGTGGAGCACCGAGGCGTGGGCGTCGTAGAAGCCAAAAAGCTTGGCCCGCCGCGCGGTGTATGTGGTGTAGTATTTTTGGATGAAGAGCCATCCGATGGACTCGATGGCTAGCTCCTCGGTGGTGTCCTTGGTGTTCTCAGGCATGGTGGTGGTGGTTGAAATTTTCCGACATATATGGGTGAGCCATGCGGGTACTACGGTGCTACGCCAAGATGCAAGATGTTCCTCGTCCCCGTGATCCGGGTCGCCTGCGACCATTTGGCAGTTCCTGTTTCGGCTCGCTGTATACTTGTTGCCTAACGGCGGACTTGGTCTAAAATGGGGCGCAAAATTGGGGACGGACATTGGGTAGTAGAGGTGTATAAATAACGAGGAATTGGGCTATGGTGATGCAGGGTGCTGTTGGAGCGAACCAATGCATGCTGTTGGTAGTGTTGGCATTGGTAGGTTGGTAGTACTGTTGGCACTGGTTTGTGGTATGGGTATTGGTATTGATACTTGGTGTGGGTTTCGATACTTGGTATTCATATTTGGTATTGGTGTGTTGGTATGGTATGTCTTCGATGTGGTTGATGGCTGAGGTCCGCTATGCGCATTGCGACCAAAGTTGTCCATCTGCCCTTGACAATATTCCTCGCCTTACATACGCATGAAAAGCTTGGTATGCATAGAGTAGGCCAATCTTCTGAGTGCGTCTTTCCAAGTTGGCCAGAGTGTTTCTCCAGTGGCACCGAACAGTCGTGAGACCAGCGCTCTGGATTGATCCATTCTATTCTAAGCAAGAGATCAACTCTTTTCGAAGCAAGAGTGCCCCGCAGGCACATTGTACTCCTACATGGACCCGTAGTAGAATGATTAACTTCCTATACACCGATCAACTTGTCTCCCTCAACAACTCTTCCAAGATCCGGTTTTCCAACTCCGCGCGGTTGCTCACCCCATTGTACGTCTTGACGCCCATTCTTCTCAACACCTCTATGGCAGTAGAGCGGGGAAAGCCCATGTTCTCGAACTGGGCAACAATCTCGTCATCAATGCCGTACAACGCCGAGTCGCTGGGTTGCGCACTGGCCACATCGTCCGAGGCATACACTTTGGTCCAGTAGGCCGCAGTGTCGTCAAAAGACTTCTTGTTGCTGATGTAGTGCTTTGCCACCTCCGCGTCTTGCGGATCGTTGGGCTCAGGCGATTGTAGCAACGACTGCAACGAGATCAACGACGACTTCAACGTCAAGATCGGAGTCCAGGCATCTTTCAAGATGTCGAGACAGATCGCTCCGGTCACGGACGAGATGTTTGGGTGGTAGATCTTCGTCGAGAACTTCATCACCGGCGGCTTGAAGGGGTATTCGTTGGGGATGTTGATATCAACTTTGAAAAGTCCGCCTTCGTACGGGGTTCCGGGCGGGCCCTTGAAGTAGCCGGTCAAGTGGGTCAAGTCGGATTCGTTAATCAACTCGAGCGTCACGCCGGATTTGGCATCCTGGCGGCATTCTTCAAGCTCCTTGGCGATTCTCTTCACTCGAGACATGGTGGTTGGTTTGTTTTTGCCGGGGCGTGCAGATGCCGATAAGCTGGCGTGAGGTGCGATACGTACATCTATATTATACAGTAGTATACAGGTGGCACCGGCGATCCCGTCGGCCCTCCGCTGACGCAGAGTGCTGGGCTCACACGGTGCGGGCCAACGCATCAAACACGACCTTCATGTCGGGCGAGGCGTTCTTAACCACCGGCAAGCTGAAAAAGTTTGCGCTGGATAACAACTGCGTCAACACCAACGAAAGTCCCCATGGATGCGGCTTGTTGACCAAGCTTCTCTCGATCAACACCCGCAACAAAATCTCAACGATTTGCTTGTGCACCTCGGGCGTCAGCCACAACTCCTCTTCACTGAAGAGGCGCACGGCCAAACTCACAAACCACTGCGTGTGCAAGTTGGGGAACCGCAATTGGTTCACAATGGCCCCCATAAGGTGGTACTTGAACTCCATGTTACCATGATTCAAGAGATCCACAAGCAACGAAGCCTGCGAGGACTTGGCGTTGAAAGTGCGCTTGCTGTTGGGGACATGATCCTCGGCAACGGACAACCCCACATGGAGAACCAAAGCATTGATAAGCTTCACGTTAAAGTGAACCGTATCGAACCCAAACTCTGCCACCTCCTTAGGGTGATTTAACCTGACGCCACTATAGATACTTCTCATCAACGCGGATGCAGGGATACGCAAAAAGTTTTCAATCAGCTTCTTTAAGCCCACCTTTTGAAGATCCTCCATCGGTGGGTAAAAAACCTTAGGTGGTTTACTGCAGTCTGGCAATTCGTCCGCGTTCAAGTTTTTGGTAAACGGACTGACAAAGTCACTGCCCTTAGGAATGGCTGATAGAATGATGTTGCGGAGCTGGATGTAGCTGGGAGGAACAGCGCTAACCAATTGGTATTGACACTCAATCAAGAGATCTGGGGCATCATGTGCCAACGCTGTGAAGAGTCGGTTAATAGCCTTGAGAATGAAACTCATTACCTCGTGTTCCGCCGTGTCGTCCTTGGAGTAGATGCTTTGGAACTTCAAAAGAGCTGTAAGCAACTTCACCACCACACCGTTGCCCTTGCTTTCCGGTAAACCAAGAAGTTTGGGCAAGAACATGCGGTGAGCAATCAACGTGATCCATGCAAATGTGAAACCGGGATAGATGATGGGCTGGATCGAATTGAACGTCTCTCCCATGACTGGGAAGAACAAATGGTCCATGTGGGCCGTCGCTTGCGAATCCAAGACTGAAGCTTCGCTCCACATGCACAAAAGGGAGGAAAAAATGTTAAAGTACGCCCTCTCATTCCACGTCGCCTTGGATGTTTCGTGCTCATTTGCCATTACCAACACAATCACGTCTAAAATATTTTTCAAATACTCAATAGCGTCCGTTGCGTGGTCCTTGCTGAACCTTAACACGATGTCAACGATTAAAGAAGCGAATGAATCTGCTGACAACAACTCTTCTCTCTGAGTGCGACTCCTAATCTCATGTTCAGTAGCAAAAGCAGTGGTGGATATATCGGTGGCTGCCTTGAAGAATAACTCAAACTTAGAGGGTTCCGTCAAGATTCCACAATGGAATAAATTGCTGATAAACGCCTTTCTCAAAGACGCGCTCGCGTCGCCGTGAGCCATGAGTTTCACCCACTCGGTGAAAATGTAACCCATTTGAGCGTACCCCTCATTATCTGGCTTTTCGGTGTTTGGCAACGCTGGGTAGTTAGACTTCTTGAGCATGTCAAACAATTCGTTTCTCGCTGCGCCTGCTTGCTTTTGCTCCTCGGCTTCGCCTGGAACATAATGGGAGAGAGACTCCAAAGTGTACGCAAATTCGGATCTCAACGCAATTGGTCTAGCACCATCAAAGCCAAAAACATTCAACAATAAGCTGCAAGCAAATTTCACAAGAACAGGATTTGCAGATTCGGCGATGAGCTTACCGATGGAACTATCAAGTTTCAAAGGTGAAACCAATTGCACCTTCAACAACGAGAAAATGACGGGCATGTTGAACTTACGTTGGTCGACTGAATGGACCATCCACCAAGTGACATCCTTGGCTGTCGAGGGAGAGTATTCACACAACTTATCTAGGATCACCACGTAAATTTCATTGCTCATGGGGTTCTCGTGTACTTGTGTAAACAAGCAGTTAACTGCATACTGAGCAACCTTTAGTAATAACTCGGGGTGTTTCAAAGCATTGCTTTGAGAGAGAGACAAGGCTTGAGTGAGTGTTTGTAATATTGGGTGTTCTGGCCCAAGCTCACTCAAACTAGTCTCTCTAATTCCCACAGACAATTGAATGGCCTTTTCGCAAATCAGGGTGATGATGCCGAAAAGCTGTTCCACGGAAGCAGCCTCGTCTTGCTGCAACCCGGCAATAGGCTGTTGAGGTGTCAATTGCGGGGCGGAAGGAGCCACGAGGGATGCTCTTTGAGTTTGGGATGCATCCTGAGATTGCGATGAAACTTGGGTTAATCCGGGGTGAGAAGCTTGAGCGACCGCCTGGGCGAGCAAGGGTGTTGGCTGAGTTTGCTCTGCGTGGTTAATGTATGAATTAGTACCAAATCCGGTATAAATGCTCAACTGGTTTTCCCGCAAACCATCTGTTTGCAATCCCAACGGAGGTGGCAAGTGAAGAGCATATTCAGACACATTTTCGTCCGCAAAAGGCTTGGATCCACTGCGACGCTCACGCACCAAAACCTGAGGGCGCATGCGTTCTTCAATTAACTCGCAAATGTTGCTGACTGCCAATTTTTCCACGATGTCAACGCACAAATCAATGTTAGCCTGAATAGCAACGTTCAATTCTGCCAACGGCAAATCGTTAGGATTAACTTGGTTTCCTAAAAGCTGTATCATGGTCGCCTCTATTGTCTCACTCAAGATCTTACGACCACTGCAAACAACCATACTATGAGCAAGCTGTTGGGCCAAAATCTGGTAGCTTTTTCTAAATTTGTTGACATCGCCTTCGGTAGCGAAATCCTTTTGAACCAAAGCTTCCGTGGTCGTCAAAACAGCCTCCGAAACCCTGCTTAAAATCGGAACAGCGCATTCGCGAACGGAGCGAGCAAGCGCTGCCTGGAAAGCGCGTCTCAAATTTGGATTTTGAGTAAACACGGTATTTCCTGCTAAGTTGCTGAAAGAAGCATCAAGCTGGTTTGCACCCAATGGCAGAGGGATAGGTTCTTCGACCTGTCTCATTTGTTGCACTTGGGGAACAGAGACTATTGGTTGCTGTTGCTGTTGTTGCTGCTGTTGCATTAAAGCAGCCTGTTGCTGCAAGTGCTGTTGCATCTGGAAGGATTGGTCAGGACCTCCTAATGACATTTTAGCCATCTCGCTTTGAAGCACATTTGGATCAGGACGAATGCCAAACATAGCAGCCAATGCCTCTGGAGTAGGGTTGTGGCTTCTTATAAGAGTGGCAGCTTCAATATCCTTGACCTTTAAAGCGAAGGAATTGAGCAACACCTCAATTTCGAACTTCAAGTTCAATTTTAAATCAGCACATTCGTAAAGTTCCACCAAAACCTTGATGATTCCGAGAACCCACGGATTTGGTGGTCTAAAGATTCTAGAATGACTAGCTTGGTCTAAAATTTTGCACACGAAGGGAATTACAACGGGCAAAGTCTTGAAGTCAAAGGCCTCTACCAAAAGGTATTTCAAAGCAACTTGATCCCTTTTAAGCGGCCTGTCGTGAGCAACGGTAATTTTTCCTAACCACGACCCCAAGTTTTTTAAATTTGAGCGCTCAATTGATGAGTCCTTGAAATTTTTGAGCAAATGAGCAACTTCAGAGAGGGTGGTGTTTAATACGTATTCGTAGAAAATAAAATTATTCAAATCGAATACCAAGCTTGCATACAATGCGTGGTTATTGGGCTCACTTTTTGCTCTTTCAACCACAAGATAATTAGCAAACCAAGAAAAATACTTTTCAAAGAGCAACTCGTGAATTTCAGGAAGCTTCTCTTTTATGTTTTCAGTGGTCATATTGTTCACGCTAAACAAAAGCTTATCAGAGATTGTTTCATTTGGAATCTCCTGTTGTACAAACCCGATCGTTTTTTTAGTTGCAGAAACCGAATTGTAATTGACACCCGAGCCCGATGTGGAAGCTGGGGTATCTTGATTAGTAGACGCTTGTTGACTGCTGTTGTCGGGGCACGCGATTCCGTTCGACGCATCCTTCACAATTTGATACATTTTAGCATGAGCTGAGAGGGACTGGCACTTCAAGAGGTGTTTGCAATAAATAGGATACTCATGCAACCTGGACTTGAAGTTGTACAACGATTGAACAGCGAACTTAAACAAGTGAGAATCTTGAGGCTGATTGCATGATTCCCAAATAAAGTTTAGAGCAACTGTGAGGGTAGTTCCTTGGATAAGGTCTCTCTGTAACATAGCTCCAAATAACAAGGAGGTGGAAGCTAAAGCTGTCAACGGATATTCCGCGAAGAATCTGTACTCATCAATCAAAGAGTGAATCATACAGGCAAAGACGTCCTGATCATGAGGAAGGTCACTCGTTTTCATTCTAGTGAGCATGTCCACGATTTCCTTTATTTCCATCTCTTTGTTGTACATCTTCGAGTAATAAGCCTTCATTTCCTGCTCTACCTGAGGAGGGAAAGCATTTAAGTAAAGTTCTTCGTTTTTCAAAATTGCTTCATCATGGCCCGTGCCGAAGTTGATGAGTCTTGGGTAAGTTGTCAACAAAGACAACTGGAGATTCTTGAGTCTATCGCTATCAACCAACCCTTGAGATCCCTTTAGCAACTCCAACAAATTGTAGACGACAGAAACTTTCAAAGCTCTGGAGTTGATAGATACAGCATTCTGTTGTGCTTGTTGCTGTTGCCCAATGTCAAAATCTTGAGCAGTTCTTGACTCCAAGATCTCGAGCAAAGTCTGGTAGAAAGTGGGACGAAGCTTGGTATTTTTAAGGTCCGTCTCAATCAACTTTTTGTAATCAAAGCCGAAGAAAGACGCTTCGATAGCGAGGGTTAAGTATAAATTGTAGGTCATGGAACTTGCCTTTTTGAGGAGCTCTTCAAACAAGCCAAACGAAGTCGAGACTTGAACGACCTTGGTGAGAGACTCGTTGTTCAATCTGTTGGTGTAGTATTCAATCAACTTGACGATCGCCAATTGGATGTCAAACTCTTTAAACTTCTCCAAAACCTTGCCCAACTGGGCGGCATTTGCATCCACGAAAGGCCTATCCAACATGAATGCAAACAACCGATCAATGCGATCTAAAATGTATCCATTTTTGTCAGGAATAGTTAAAGCACCAGCAATAACGTGATGGGGCTCAGTTCTGCAATGCAAATCAAAGAACTGTATCAACCAAGTGTCAAGTTTTTTGTCTCCCTCGGATTGCATCTTATTTTGCAGGGCACTTTGCGAACTGATCTTTGCCATGACTTGGACCTCAAGTTTGGCAATATTGACAAATTTCAAAAGCTCGGGCTCATTGTTGGTTTCGTTCTCGTAACAAAGCGTAAGGTTTTGCAGATTAATGATGTCGAATGCGCCTTGTTGAGTGTGCATGGACTGCAACATGTACAACAAGGTTTTGTCGAACCACCATTCATAATTTAAAAAGATATCGATGAGACCCTTTTTAAAATCAAGACTGGACAAAAGTTGGGTTAAACTCGCCACAGAAGGTTGGCTGTTGCGCTTGGATGCATCGAATAGGTAGTCATGAACTTTGGAAAAGATGTTGAACCAATTCAAGTTGTGGTCTGTGCTAGCATCTATAGTCTTCAAACACGTTTGTAACTGTGCGCCCTTGGCGTTGGCTTCAGGCAAGTTGTTCACGAAAGTTAATAATGTGACACCTCCATTGGCTGTAGTAAGACCTTGCGAACCAGGGATTAAAACCTCAGCAAGAATCAAAGCGATGCTTTGATCCGCTTCTTCTGGTTTGATTTGTAGGATGATGGACAAAAGCTTTCCTGGCAACAAGCTTTCGGGGCCAATTTCCATTATGATTTCTTTGAAGGACATGTTTAGTACGGTGGAATAGAACTCTTGTACGGGGGGAATATCCAGATTGGAAGCGTTAAAGAGCTCGATGGTCAAGATCTTGTGAAGGAAGGGAAAGCTTGGCGAAGCGAGAATGCAATGGAGAAGTAGGTGGTACCAGGTTTTGTCTGTTGGGGTGCTTCTCTGCGCAACTAAATCGAGAACTTTGGAGGCAGACTCTTGTATGAACAGAAGTGGCCGAGAGCCAAATGGATGTACTAAAGTGGAAACAAGCACAAATGAGATAACGGGATCGACAGAATAGCGATCAAAAAACTCAAAGAGGTAGCGTTCTTCTTCAATTAAGACGGTGCGGAAAGCAAAGACAAAGTAGTAGACTAGATCACAGTCTTCACTAAGGTGGGCAAGTTCGGCTTTGAGAACAAGTTCGGGGCCGGAAAGTGGGACCTCTTTGTTTAATTTCCAGGAAACTGACTTGAGTACTTGGTAAAGAAACGAGTAGTGGACGATATGAAATCTCTGCTCGTTGTCGAGGATATATCTGATCTGCAGATGGTGGGATCTCCAGTTAGATGAAGTGGCAGTCCGAAAGAGAATTAAGAGCTGCTTTAAGATAATGGAGATGGTCTCGCTGTTTTCAACTTCTGCGTCTTTCTCTAACTCGCTGAGTAACTGGGGGTTGAGCGGCTTGTTGGTGAATCCTTGAGGGAACTTGAATTGGTCGTTTAAACTGGTGCTGGTGCCCAGTGGGCTGTTAGGATGCGAAGTCACTGTAATTGAAACGTGCGAGCAAGGTTCTCCGCCAGCGATGTAATGAGAAGTTTCGAGATACGTGCAACTAAGACCACTAGTAGAAGGGAGCGGTCTTGGTCTTGTTCAAAACTTGCGGTATATCGATGACTTCGCGGATAATCTTGTTCTTGCGAGCAAGGAAATATGTTTGATCAGATCTAATCAGTAGTCTGACAACGATTTAGCGGAAATGAGTACAATGATTCTAAGAAGTTAGTAGAGGCATGAATAGTGGCGAAGGGGCAGCAATAAGTAAACAAGCACAAGCGCATCTCAAGTAATTCAATAGCAGTGTCTGTAGCCGCCTGATTGAGTACGTACCCTTAGGTTGAAGGTTATCACAATGATGAATCACTTTTGGTGGCAGTATAAGCTCAAAATTTTTGAGAGCGAGGTTCCCATGGGGACACGTTACCCGGCATACGCGGACCCATATAGAGGATCCATGTACTACTTCAACCACTGTGCTCGAGTAGGATGAAAATTGCCATTTTACATTTGGAGAAGAAAGTTTCTGTAGCAGCGGTGTGCTGTAGATTAATTTTGTAAATGAAAAGTCCACGGTCTTTACTGCGTTCATGCCAAGAGCAAAACACTTTTGCATCATATATTGGTGCGCTACCTGCAACAGCAATGCAAACGGGCCTAATTTCCAAAGCCCTCTCGTGAGAGCTGAACACTAGACGGAGCTGCGTATTATTCCATATATATTTGTCCGTAACTAAATTTCCAAGTCCACCGCCAGTAAAATTTCTCGGCTTAGTTTCTCATCCAAGTGAGAACATGCCTTCTTCAAAAGAAATCTCAAAGTCTGATTCTCCAGAGCCAAGGCGTCCATCTCAACTTTAGATACAGCCAAGCCAAAGTCCATGCTATTCCTGCTTGGCACTTTCAATCCGTCATTGCTTATAGAGCGGTGGGTATCGAAAGAACATGTGCTTTGAACATCCGAATATACTGAGTCCAAGTCAGTTTTCGAACCGGAGGACACCGTCAGTGATGAGCGATTGGCCCTGGAGATACGAGCCACTGACCCAGTAGAGACAGAAAATGACTTGAACGCGTCCATCATGGAGGCAGTTGCTGACCGCTTCTTCGCCCGGCTCTTTTTTGCAAACAACTGAGCATCCCACGATGATAAATGGTCGGTGAAAAACAGAGTCAAGTTGTTGACGATGTTACCCCATTTCGACTCATTCAAGAGATGCTGGTAAACCACTTCCTCGTCGCCCTCGGCAAAAGACATGAGGATGGGCTTGTTGCACACAAGCAATCCCATCGACACCTTGAAGATGCCGGTTTTCCATCCTTCAAGGAGACAGAGGTCCACTACACGTTCGTTAAGATGCATTCCAGGCATGTTGATCAACAGGAATGAGAGCCACCACTGGTACAAGAATACCTTGCAGTCGCAGAAGGACGTGAGGTGATGTGCCAACTCAGGATCCACCTGCTCAAACATGTCAAAGAATTCATCGCACCACTTATTCAAGGTGTCCGACATGGTCAGCGGGACGAAGATGCTGCGCAACTCTGGCTCGTTCTCCATTGCCTTACATAGAGCATGGAACGTAAACTCGGGCTCTCTGAAGATGTGGTAGAATGTGCCCACCAAGAAAAGCAAGCCTTGGCAGTAGCCGAGATCCAAGTCGTAGTTGGCATAGACATTCAAGACTGTGAGAAGATCAGCAACAGTTTTTGGCTGCCGAAAGAACTCGACATCGGGAAACGTCCTAGGCAAATCCTTGTTTATCTGGTCGGAGATACTTTTGTTATACGAGTGCTGGAAATTCTTGTACAACATCAGCGAAACTTCCGGAATTTCTGTCTGGTTTGTTTGACTCACGAGGACCAAACGCTTCCATACAAGCAGTCGGAGCTGTACCGGCATGCCGCACTGAATCATGATCATTTTGGAGTAGTTAGGAAGAGTCAAGATGGTTTTGTATGGGTTTTCGAAAAAGGCCAACCAGTAGTTTTTTTCAATCAGCGACCGTGGTCCAAGCTTCTGATCAGCAATAAACTCCTTGCAGCACACAGCGTCCGAGAGACTAGCGACATGTCCGTTGGAGAAGCATTTAGTGTTCTTGTCCGCCAGATAATCGTAGTTGGCGAAAAGAGAGAGAAATTCGTCCTCCGTAAAAGCCTTGTTGCCACTGGAGCAGCTGTGTCTGTTCAAATCCACCTTGAGATCCATGTTGCTGAGCAAAAGTTCGTTGGAGTTCTCCATGCACGAGAGAGATTCCTCGAACTCCAAGAGAGATTCGTCAAACATTGTTTTAGCCAGGTTCTTGGGTATCAGTTTTAATACGGCCACAGCGAAAAGATCTCTGTAGTGGGGGGAAGCAATGATTGGGGGATGTAATAGCGGGCGTAGTAGTGTTCGAGAAATTCACTCAGCCACGAGTTTGGTATAAGGAAAGACAAAGTTAGGAAAGAAGGGTTATAAGGAGAGACTGAGGTAGGAGTGGACGAATTATACCAGTGAAATGATGACCTAAGTGGGAAAGGAAAGACAGGGGTGAGTAGGTCAACAAAAGTGAAAGTAGAAAGGCTACTAAATCAGGGACAGATTCATGTACGAAAAGGCCCTACTTCCATAACAGGCAACTGTGCATGCCGCGATGCAGTCGCGATTGTAGGAGGCTGGTTGACCTCGAACCCAAACCGGAAAATCAAATCGCTGACAAAGAGGCATGAGCTTTCGTTTGAGGCTTTGAGTATAGCTATCTGCTCGTTGCACTTGTAGGCCCTCGAGGCCAAACACCAAGGGTTCCCCTGGGTAATTATTTACACCCTGCATGAGAGAGGTTTTCGAAGGGTATGGTGCATGTGCACCTTTAATATGGAAGGAGTCGCGTTTGTTTTCCTCCGCGGTGGGTAGTGCTGCACGGCTGAATCCATATTGCAAGCTTTAACTCCAAATTCCTTGCGTCCGTTTCCTTTGTAGTCTTTTGTGTTCATTGTAGTTAGCCCTCGAGAATTCTTGTCTTGGTTCGTGTTAATCTTCGTCCCTTCTGCTATCATCTATCTGTGTAGCTGCAGCGGAAGCGTAAGCTTTGCTCATGCAAACCTAAAAGAGTGCAACCTTGCCTAATTTATTCGGTATGGAGCAATTGGCACCCCATAATAGAGCTCTTCCAGTCCACCACTACAATTTTTGTTGTACGCTTGATATGGCTCTTGTGGTTCAACACAGATGTAGTTGTTTTAGTGCAGCTTTGATTGCGCAGATCCTCATGTTCACTGCTCTCGATAACACGAGTAAACGAGGTGGCAACTTTTTGTTTTTTGATCGCTCATTCTCGTGACGGCTGTACATATGTTCTTCAGTACTCAAGCCGCATGTAGTGCTTAAACTCCATCTCCCTATTGTGCACTCCCACACTCATCATGGTTTACTTCTTCAAGGCCAAGGCTTCCAGTAATTTGGACGACTTCGGGTTGGGTGACGAGTCTGAGTATACCATCTACATGGGAAAAGACAAACATGAAAATGACCCTTTGATCCGCAAGTCGCATCCCAAAAACCTTTGGTTTCATGTCGACAAACACTCTTCAGCTCATATCTACTTGCAACTAAGCCCCGAGCAACAAAGTACCGCCTTTGATAAATTAAAGGTAGATGAGGATGTATTGATGCAGATTGCGCAGTTGACGAAGGCCAACTCCATCAAGGCCAGCAAACTCAACAACATCACCATCATCTATACACCAGTGGACAATTTGAAGACCGATGGCCTGATGGATGTGGGCACGGTCACTTTTGTTAATCCGCAAAAGTTGAAGCGTATCCACGTTTCCAAGAAGGACAATGCGATGCTCAATCGACTCAACAAGACGAAGTCCGAGGTCACAACCGATGCCTTTGTTCAGGAGCAGGAAGCCATGCTTCAGCAATGGGAACGAGAGAAGAAGAAGGCAGAGAGAAAATACGAGCAGGAGAAGCAGTTTTTGGCGAAGGAACACCAGAAACAAAAGGCATTCAACAAGGATCCATACGCAGAATTGTTCACCGAAGAAAACCTTCGAGCTAGCAGCAACGAGTTCCGCAACGAAAACTGGGTGGAAGACGAGTTTTGGTAGTGCTAGCGATTAGTGTTTGGTGCGTGAACCGTTGGATATATGCCACGGGTGCGGACGCACGCCAGGTGGTATGACAACTGGTGTATAATTTATGGGTCGTGGCAGTTGTTGCGCCATACCGCTGGGAAGATGCTAGGATAGTATATAGAAAGTCCACATACACTGGTTAACAAACGCTGGCTCTCATACTACCACCAAGCCGACAGGCAGTATCACATCCGAGATTTCTCCATTGACCTAGTCTCTAATGCCAGCAGATCCTAGATTTCCACGAACAGGCCATCAGCTATTTGTATATCTGCTTTCTTTTGGAGTCAGATCTTGCTCCACCCAGCAAGACTCCAATCTGCACGACTGCCGGCCACATAAGCCGCTACGTTTTGTCGAACGAATATGTGTATTACACCATGTACCTAAATGCTAGAAGAGGGGCGCTTACTCTTGTTCAATCTTGATGGGGAACTTGCCAGCCTCTCTTTGGTCGTTCCACCTCTCAACCCAGTCAACAGGACACAAAGAAGTGAAAGTCTTCCAGAAGATCTTGCATGGCTCAAAGTCTTCACCTTTGACAGCGACACACTTGTGGTAATCCACGTAGTTTTGCGCACAGTGCTTGGTCTGGTTCGTGTAAGGGAATCTTGGGTCGAATTGAGGAGTCTCGAACTTGAAGGTTTCAGCGTCCAAAGCCATAGTGAAAGATGATGTGGGGGAAAAGTAGGCGTGAATGCGCTTCACTTCAGTCTTACGATTTTCCTACAGTGCGAAACGGGCCCATACGATTGGTTGACTGTGTTGTGTGCAGAAACCTAGTCTGCGGTGAGATTGAGATGTATGGGTTTCCATCCTGTCTATACGCCTGGGTTCAGAAGCAGGCCATTAGTGCTGACAGCTGAGAGGGCACAACAGCTTTAAATGAACTGGTATACATGCACGGATTGCCTTTCTTGGATGAGGAGACCACCGCGTATCTTTGGGAGGTGCTGACTCGCAAAGATGGGCAGACCATAGGCAACTTTCACACTGCGTAACTCACCATATGCTCAGTGCAGGCTGGAGGGCAACAAACGTCTTTCCGGACTCCAGTGGTCTACGGCTGCGGTTGTCACATTGCCAAGTGAGGTGGTCGATCCCAAGCACCGTTTTGTGGGTCCGTCCAATGCTGTTGTTTCTATTTCTGCATGCTCCATCCCTGGAGTCCACCCGACGGAATCCGAACTTCGGACGTAGCCAACACCACGGTCAAACACGGAACATCGTAAACCTTGTGGCCACGGACTTCGCGGCGGGCGGCGCCCGCAGCGTCGCTGCTATCTGCCACAATGTCGTCGCCAAAAAATACCTGGACGTTTTTGGTGCTTTTCTCCGGCTTGTACGCCGGGTTGATCAAGGACGGCTGGGTCGAGATCTGGCTGAGCTGCGTGAGCAGCATCTTTTGCTTGAGTAGTTCCACCACCGCCACTAGCTTCTGGATGTTTTTTCCGCACGCAGCCATAACTAGCACCTGGCGAGTGTGTAGTAGAGCGGTGTAGGTGGCAGCGTATTTGTGAACAGGGCCATTTTGCACGATCACAGCGGCCTCGTCCACTTTGGCGGGGACAGAAAGCCGCTTGACCACATCGAGATATGTGTGCCTCGTGTCGGTAGTGAAGGCAGCCAACTCTTCCTGGAGGAGCTCCTCTAGTCTTTGGGTGGCCAGCATGTAGTAGATGAGAATTTCAACTGCGCGACACCTGAATCGCATAATGGGGCCGGAGTGCGGGGACCACAGAATCAGACAGAATTGAGAGTGAAGGGGGCGAGGCATCTGGCGTTGAGGCTATTGGAAGTGTTTGGCGTGATTTCGCCGTGATTTTCGCCATGGTTGCGCCATGATATTTTTACCATGGTTTTTGTTTTGCCTCTTTGAAGAGTATTGGGTCAAGGTTGGCACAGTGCGTAAAAAGTGCAAATCGTCCCCCAGCCACAGCTGACCAGCAATGTCGCTCGTCGCTACAAACGCCACCTACAAACCAGGTCCGACAATACTTTGCACTGTATATACTTGTAGCAGCAAGACCACGCCGCTTTTTCTGGGAAGCTAGAGTGACAGCCGGGAACTTTTCCGGGTGCCTGCCGTCTCTCGACTATTCCTGCTCTCTCGGCTGCTGTTGGAGCTGTTATGGATCGACAGCGTGGTATCCCACTTGCCAAACCGGCCGGAGGTTGCAAGATCCATGAAGGTGTCGTAATTGACGGACTCCATCATTTCTGCGTGCTGCTGAAGCAATACCTTCGCCGAGGTGTGAGTCCCGGACGGAATCGGCTGGTGGTAGAACTTCTTCACTTTCTTGTGCGGCCGCTCCGCTTTGGTGGCCATCACAGGCACCGCCTGGCCTTGGAGATCGATAATGTACATTCTACTGCCGGAGTCGTAGACCCTCATGCCGGGTAAAAGCGTATTCGGTGTTCCGTCGCCAGACGCAGCGCGAGATGGCTCGAACAAAAAACTTTCGGTCCCACGAGTGAGCTCTTCAATCTCCAAGTCTAATTCTTCGGGGGTCCGTGATTCAATCATGGGGTATACAAGATGGGGGCTACTGGTGTTACGAATATGGTCTTTGCGGTGCGCAGACCTTTCGCACCGCATACTGGAAATGCGACTTCATGTGTCCAAAGGAACAGGTGCCATTTCTTTTGCGGCGGGGTTCCACTTCGGGCGGAGGTCATGCATACAGGGCTGCATACTGAACCACTCAGAGGAAGAACACTGGGCCACCGCATACCGGACTGCCGGTGTAAAGGATTGCACATCTCATCCACTATTTTTGGGTGTTTGTTACTGATCCTCTCAACGAGTGCCGTATGGCACTGGCTTAAAGCTGTTATCAGAGTGAGATCGTGTAGGCTGTAGAAATGTGCCGAAAATCGATCACAAGAGACTCGGTAGGAGATACGAACCCTTTGCCCCATGCAACTGATTTGATCAGATTACCCACGATTTATGCAACCTGCACACAACCGACTTCGGTTTTTGGACGATACCAAGATTTCGGATTTTGACATGAGTGCCAAGGACTTGGTAGAAAGGGTTTTGACAGCTGCCAAGACTGCAAGGAACAGTCACCTACTATTCGAGGACACCTCGAAGCAAGAGCCGCTTTCAATCACTTGCAAAGCGGATTGGCTGATTATGGGAGAAATTTTACTTCCTGCTCAAGGGTGTGACAGATGCCGGAGCGGTGGGTTGTGGGCCGCATCATTGGCTCGATGCGATGTGGCATGCATTTTATGCGATGTGACATGCATTTTATGCGCCATACGCGGCGGAACCTATCCTAACTGGTTGAAGTGCATGTCCTCTAGGTGAAATGGAGCCGAGTCCGGGTGATTTTCTCGTACTGCTTCGCTACCGCTACACCCTATTTAAAAGAAGACGCATCCGTAGAGATTTTAATTTTCTTCGTACCCCCTCCCCGCCCCGAAAATGGTTAACGTTTTTAACGTTCAGATTTTCTTTGTTGTCTTCAGAGAGTCCTTGGAGGCCATTATTGTGGTGTCCGTCCTTTTGGCCTTCATCAAGCAAGGTTTGGGTGGAGCTCAACTGGACCCCGCCATCAACAAACGTTTGACCCGCCAGGTTTGGTGGGGATCGATTCTAGGGGTTTTGCTTTGTTTGATTCTAGGAACCGCCTTTATTGCCGTGTTCTACACCATTGGTAATGATATTTGGAGTCAGTCCGAAGATTTGTGGGAAGGTATTTTCTGTATTATCGCATCGTTGTTGATTTCCGTCATGGGTATTGCCATGTTGCGTATCAACAAGATGAAAGAGAAGTGGAGAGTCAAGTTGGCTCAAGCTTTGCTCAAGCAACACGAAAACAAGAAAGACAGATGGAACATGCGTCACTTGACCACCAAGTACTGTATGTTTGTTTTGCCTTTCATCACCTGTTTGAGAGAAGGTCTTGAGGCCGTTGTTTTCGTTGGTGGTGTGGGTTTGAACAAGCCTGCCTCCTCTTTCCCAATTCCTGTTATTTGTGGTTTGATTGCCGGTATCTTCGTTGGTTGGATCTTGTACTACTTCGGTTCCACCACCAAGTTGCAAGTTTTCTTGATTATCTCCACCAGTATCTTGTACTTGATCTCCGCTGGTTTGTTCTCCAGAGGTATCTGGGGCTTCGAGGAGCACAGATTGAACATTTTGACCGGTGGTGATGTCGCCGAAAGTGGAAGTGGCCCAGGCTCTTATGATATCTCCAAGTCTGTTTGGCACGTCAACTGTTGCAACCCTGAAACTGATAACGGTTGGGATGTGTTCAACTCCTTGTTGGGCTGGGAAAACTCTGCTACTTACGGTTCTGTCATTTCCTACAATCTTTACTGGTTGGCTATCATCACTGCTTTGTTGTTGATGTTGTTCGAGGAGAAGCACGGCCACTTGCCTGGATTCAAGAACCTTCAAGCAAGACAATTGAACCCAATGTACTACATTAAGGGTAAGAACAAGAAGAAGGAGTTGTCTGCCGCTGAGAAGGAGGAGTTGTTCAACCAAGTTCGCAACCACAGATTGGAGGTGGGTGATGAATCGCCTGAAGTCAGTGTTGTTGACGAAAACTCTCTTGACAAGAACGCCAAGAACGAGAAAGCTGAAGTCAACGAGCTCCAAAAGGAGTTGTAAATTAATAAGAAATCTTAATCTCGGATGGGATGTGAACCCGCTCAGTGAAGACAGTCACACACACACACACACACACACACACACACACACAAATGGTGATGGCTGTCTTCATTCGGGAATCATTCAATTCGATAGTATACCTTGAAAGGGGTCAATGGAGGGGGAGTATCACTGGGGAGTGATCTTACCGTCGAGCCTTCAAATATTAGCTTATTTGCTGTGTTTTCTACTCTTGATTTTAATATGTTGGATTTTTAATGTACGGATAAATAATTCTACAAAATGTATCATCTAAAGCACGAAAACTCGTTGGCGCTATTGTTCAATGCGGCGGTCAACATGTGGTCAAGATCTTTTTGGGTATATTCCCAATCCTTGAAAATTCCTTCGACCTTTTCGAAATGCCTCAATGTAATCTGAACTAAGTTGAGACAATAGTCGTCGAGCTTGAGCGTTTCACTTCCTTCGAAAATCTCCACAAAAAAATCAAGATCAAGCTTTAGATTTCCCAAAACCCGAACAACAATTTCTTCTCTCTCTGAAACGGCACGTACGCACAGCAAAAACTTCAAAAGAAACTGCGTTTGAAGTTGTTGGACAATTGTGACAAATGCATCTTGATCAGTGATGGGCTTGACAACATTAACTAACTTCACGAAATGAATTAGACAGTCGTAGACAAATGAATCGACTCCAATCAGTGCACTGGAAGATTCAATCTTGTCGAAGTGATGATTGAGTCGAGATTCAATCCATGTCTTTTCGTGCTCGTTGATATCATCTAAAATAGTTATCTTGATCTTGTCAAGATCAGCGAAGAGCTTCAAGTTTTGCTTCAGCAAGGACTTGTCGAATAGTTTATCAAAGAATCGGATCAAAAATGGTGCAATGTTATCACCCAATACTGTGAAGTTATTCATGCTCAAAATTTTGTAAATGCTTTGTTTGATATCATACGTGGCAAAGCTGTCAGTGCTGGCAGACTTTTCTATAGTGAATCTCTTCAAAATTGACTCTATCAATACATTGATACTTCTCATGTATTGTATTTCCAAACTCACCAACACTCTTTTGGTTGGAAAAGCGGAAATGATTCTGACCTCGTTGTTTGCAGCTGGCTTTTGGAAAACTAGGTCAGCCAATTTTTGCAATACGTATAGTTGATAATATTGAAGCATCTGTAACATCTTTGTGTGCACATGACTTTTGGTTGTTTTATCAGTCGTTTCGTATTTTTCCCAATTTTCAAGCTCATAAAACTGAGAGCAGTCATTGACCCAGGTGGCGCAGATCGCCTCCACAATCTTCTGATCAACCAAGGAAGATACGTCGCGTAGCGCCTTGATCTGTTTGTTTGTTTCAGTGCTTTTTGTTGCATTTCCAATCTGAGTGGTGAGCTCGCCCACACGGGTCAAAATTAAGCCGATACGAGCAGAAATATCACCGAGATAAAAAATAGCGGAAAGAGAGTTTGAGTGACAAGGCACGAAAGATTCGTAGTACGCTGGGGTAACCTTCATCTGGTCAATTGGGACTTCGACCTGAAAAATTTTGGTTAGCCGAGCCACGAATATGTCGAGAAATCCGAAAAATGAACCCCTGATCTTAAAGTCGGGATCAACATTGTAGCCATGCAGGGGATCGGCGTAGTGTATGTAATTTTTCACAAACTTTAACACAACCGTGTCGAAAAAGCCTTGCACGTACTTTATGTAGTTGGAGAATGCGAGCCACGTTTCGTTGATGATGGAAAGATCCAAACTTTCACTGCTTTCAAACAGCTCGACAACAATGCGTTGACTCTCTGCGGTTAAACGGGAGGAAGACGCAGACGACGAGGCCCTGAAGTACTCCTCCACATTTTCAAACTTCACTCCTATGTACCTGACGTAGGAACCGCCCTCGCGATAGTCGGATAAGGAGGTGACGTAATCCGTGAGCTTTTTCTGCATCAACAGGAATTTTGCTTCAAACTTATCGCACTGGCGTTTGAAGCTGCTAGCAAGGTGGTCTAGCTGTGCGTCCAAAAAGCCAAATATGGGGTCCTGCTGTTCACTTGGGTTTTTTTCCAACCGATGCAACTTCTCTACCAAATCAAAGAATCTCACATCCAGTGCCGAGGAGGAAGCCTCATGGTCAAGTGAAAGTAACTCGTCAAACACTTTGCGCCGGTACTCCAGGGCTATGAACTCAATCTCGCGGTATACACGCGACGTCACGGTTTTCTGGATATTGAAGTCCTGTCGCAAGGCGCGGGCCTCCTCCGCATTATTCAACGAGTTGGCGGTATTTAGAGACTCTGCAAGTTTGTGCTCGATAGTAGCTTTCTCTTTGAAATATCTATTGTAGTCGTCAATGAAGGATGCATGGTCGTGGGACCGGAGATGGGAAACAAGGTTCTTGGGGAGGTCAAACACAAAGCGGTGTGCGGATATGAAATCTATGAGCTTGGAAACTTTTTGTTCCTTCAGGCGATGGTCAATTATTGGGCGGATCATCAACGTTGACGACAAGTTTAGGTTGTTGATGGATTTCTCTAACTCGGTAAGAAGGCCCGAGTCGGAATCCACGCCAAGTTTGCGGCGAGCAGCCGGATTGAAAACAATCGAGCTGTCCACCATCTGCTGCGCCTTGGACTTCAGGCCCTTGAATTCGCTTAGGACGTCGTCAATGGCTTTTTTGCATTCGACAAAGTTCTCAAAGTTGTCGTCCAACACCGACTTCAACTGCGATGTCTGGTGGCGAATGCTGCGATCAAGACTATCCAATGATGCAGTCAACTGCTCCATGGGCGTGTCCTCGTGTACTGAGGCCAAGAACGCCAGAGGACGGAACGACTGAGACGATAGCAAAAACTGATTTAACCGAGGATCCAGCTTTGAGTCTACTAGGCGCTTCTGTTCGAGGATCTCCAAGAGAGATTCACCCGTCAATGGGTCACGGAAGTCGCCTGCTGTGTAGTTGTAGTCATGCGATTGTCCCTGCAGCCGGAGACACAGGTTTAGGAGGTGAAATTGATCAATTGGAGCCAATGTGGATAGAGCCTGCGGATCGGCAGTGGGTCCAAACACCTTTGATTCGGTTAGAAGTTGGTCTGCAACTTCATTATTATACAACAGATCGATCGTCTGGTCGTCGGGGTCGAAGAGAAGCATTGTGATGTGGTTGTAGTGTGGTATAGTTGATGTTGGGACTATATACCAGACCATGGGACAACAGTGCCTGGTCTTAGTGGTAAACCTACCGAGGAAGGTTTAGATTCATCGGAACATCGGCTCGAATGAATGGAGAATGAAAATGATCATCCATATTGAAAATAATTCGTGGCTGATCTGTTGAAAATGGTTTCGAGTTTATGCTTTGCGTTGCAACGCTGGGTACACCGGCCACTTTCGAGCGTAATGCCCATTTTCCAAGTGAAAGAGTATTTATTATAGAGTCCTAGTAATTTGATGGAAGCAGCGGCGAAAGGGCCGTGAACACATTCTTTGTGAGTGACGAGAGGATCGGGTTCCCTATCGTTTACGGAATTATTTTTCTTATACAGTGGGTAGTAGGATGGAATTCTAAGTATTGCGTATAGTCTCCGATTGGATTTGATCAGCTTGTAAGTTATGACTCATAGGAGGGACCTAGTGTGTTTTAGCCACAGATACTTCATGATGAGTGTCGAAAACATAAGTACCGCGATATAGGCAGATATTGCTTTTCAGTAACTCTCGTGTAACAAACTCTGGGTACTTTAATGCAAGAGTCTTTCACAAAGTCAAGGAGCGTTAGCAACAGCGATGAGAAAAAGCTATCGTGATGAAAAGTATCTATTGACGTGGTTCTCGGTTAAAGAAGACGCACGCGGAAGGGTACAGAGCACGTTCATGGCATTACACAGGAGGGTCTATCTCCCAATTCAGTCACTTAGGCGAACATATACGATTGAAAAGAGTCAGGATTGCCGGTTTCTGCGGTTAGGAAATTATTAGTTCGCCAGCAATTGGCGGTTTCCAATAATCAAGTCGTGACGATTAGTGGGTCGCGCCGACGGAGGCTTAGGAGAATGAGTTGGCTCGAAATCGCCTTCGGTCAATTGCAATATGGCACGCCTCACCGGTTTGAGTCAAGATGTTCTCAGTGGTATATGCCAAGTTGGTAAGAGTTAAGATGTTCTTATCGGTATGAGTTGCTCTTATTGGTACGAGTTTCAATGATCTTATTGGTATGGTTTAAGTGATCTTATTGGTATGGTTTAAGTGATCTTATTGGTATGGTTTGAGTGATCTTATTGGTATGGTTTAAGTGATCTTACTGGTATGGTTTAAGTGATCTTATTGGTATGGTTTAAGTGATCTTATTGGTATGGTTTAAGTGATCTTATTGGTATGGTTTCAATGATCTTATTGGTAAGAGTCTAGATGCTCTTGTATGAGTTGAGATGTTCTTCTTGGTATGAGTGGAGCACTACACCTTCCATTAAACCAACGCTGCTCACCAGGTCCTAAGAGCAGAGCGCTTAATGTTCAAGCATGGGGAGCAGACCGGCGGTAGACAACAGATAAACTCAGAAGCTCGATGCTTCGGAGCTACAGACACCAGAGCACCAAGCGAAGACCTGGTTGTTTGCGAATGCCAGAAAACGGCATTCCCGCGAATATCGGCCCGAGAGTGCGTTTTCTCGCGCGCGGCATTTGGGGCGTGGGTATCTTGGCCCGCGAAACCCAAAGGAGGGGCGGAACATCTTTCGGGACAACGGGGTGCAACCTTAATCCCCACGCAACAGCCGCCATGCCTCAAACAGCACAAGCGACCTAGCGGCCAGGTGCCCACCACGACACCTGGGCCCGCAAAACCCGCTGCTTCGGCCACGCCGGGGATGGCCTAGTCGGTCCGGCGGCGCCGCACCCACACCTCCCGCAGCGTGCGCGGCCCATACCCCACGGGCAGAAAAAGTTTTCGGGTAACCCTTGGTCGGGTGCAAACATGGAGCACCAGCAGGAAATCGGCGGGGCCCAGGCGCTTCTTCTGCTAGGGACCAAAGACAAGGACGAGAACCCCGATGAGTTGGATAAGGAGCAACAGCTCAATGACGCCGTGGAGGCTGCAGTCATGAGGTACGTGGGGGGAACCCTTACCACCGACCACCATCCCCATGAACACCACGACCATCCCGAGCACGGCCACGAGCACGGTCACGACCACAGTCACGATCACAGCCACAACAGCCACAACCACCCGGACCCGGCGGAGCGGGACCACCACGTGGGCCAGGTGCCGAGCCAGGCGCAAGAGCCGCCGGGCCACGCGGATCACGACGACAAGCGCAAGCTCCCCGACGACTTCGATTACCAGTGGGACCGGTTCTTGGAGGAGGACGTGGCGGACTTTGAGCGCACGCCCCCCAAGCGCCGGCGGCGCAAGAGCTTTGGCGCGGTGCACGAGATCGATCCGGAGCTTGCCGGGTTGGACTCCACGGCGGAGCACGACCAGTTGGTGCACGCGGCGATTCTCGGCGCCGGCGAGCTCGCCAAGCAGCTTGCGCTCCCTCTGCGGCTCGAGGGCGACGCCGAGCCCGCGGGCGAGAGCGTGCTGGGGGCGGCGGCGCCGCCCACGCCGCCGGAGAGCCACGCCATCAACCAGTTGGCGCACGCCGCGTCCGCGCTTCTGGGCGGGATCAAGCGCAAGCCGCGGCGGCCGCTCAAGAAACAGGCCGAGTCGCGGCACGAGGCGGCCATTCTTCCGCGGCACAAGTACGACCACTCGTCGATCGAGGGGCTCGTGGAGCAGGCGGCGGGCGAGGCGTGCATGTGGTACAATGCCCAGGCGGACGCGGGCATGGGCGGCCCGCGGCTCTTTTCGCCCGAGGAGATTGCGATAGTGGAGCACTTTGTCGAGGGCTACTGCCGGCTCCACCACCTCCTGCGCATGGACATTTGCCGGCGCGTGTGGCTGTCGGAGCGCACCAAGGACAGCTTCTGGGAGCTGGTGACCAAGGTGTTCCCGTATCGATCGCGGGCGCTGGTGTACAAGCACATCCGGCGGCAGTACCATGTGTTTGAGATCCGCGCGCGCTGGACCGCGGAGGAAGACGAGCTTCTTCGCAAGTTGGCCGCTTCGTGCAACACCAACTGGAAGAAGGTGGGCGAGACCATGGGCCGCATGCCGGAGGACTGCCGCGACCGCTGGCGCAACTACATCAAGTGCGGCGCCAACCGCGTGGCTAACAAGTGGCTGGACGCCGAGGAGCAGCAGCTCAAGACCATCGTCATGGACATGCTCACGCGCGACGGCGGTGACAAGCCGATCCAGATCAACTGGACCGTGGTGCTGGAGCGCATGCAAGGGGTGCGGCTGCGCATCCAGTGCCGCTACAAGTGGAACAAGCTCCTCCGCCGCGAGTCGCTTCTGCGTATCGCGCTGATGGACTCTGCGACCAAGGTGTGGCTCCTCGGCCGTCTTCTCGATGCCAATTTTGCCGACGCGGACGCCATTGACTGGGACTACATCCTACACATGTACCTTGAGGAGCACAAGGCCAAGTCCAAGGAACTTTGGACCGCGTCGGACTTCAAGGTGGCGCTCGAGAAAATGAGCGGTGCGGTCCGTGACCGCAAGTCGCTTCCCCTCCACGTGGTGCTCACCAAGCTTTTGTCCACCTTCTACGAGCCCGAGGCGCGCGCCAAGGACTTCGAGCCCTTGCGCACCATCTCCGTGGAGGAACAGGCATCCAGCGTGGCCAATGCCACTGTTGCGGCGGTATCCTCGGTTTCGGAGCAAGAGGCACAGCACCAGGAATACAGCCTATGGAGGTAGGTGACTGTGTCACTGCACCTCCACCAGCCGGAGGTGAAACCCTGTGGCCAGTAGTGCGTGGCAGCCACGGTGAGCGAAGTATTAACGCTTTGCAAATCAAACCGTCCAGCAGAGTTTCGATATTGAGGGCCTTTGGACCTCAATTTGCACTCCAGTGTTGATTGTTCATTTTCATGGCTGATATACACCGTCTTGTATATCGTCCTGTATGCACTCGCGATATCAAAACAATCTTCTACTTTTCTTCTGCTCGGGCAATGGACGCAGAAAGCACCGCCAGTTGCGGTACATTGTCGTCTGAAACACCAAGATCACTACCAACCGAAGATGTGTATCAGCGTATGTTGGAATTGGAGCAGGAGTTGATCGAGTTCCAGGAGTCAAGCAAGGAGCTAGAACAAACTCTCGAGGAGGAGTTGCAAGAATTGGAAACGCAGAACAACATCCTACTATCCCAAGCACAGCTCAAAGATGCAAAAATCTCGGAACTCACTAAAACCGTTGTTCGTTTGAACAAGGAACTTGCTGAGTCTGCAACGCAGCACATCTCGCGGGAGGAAGAGAGCAAAAGAACAATAGCGGAGTTGAAAAAGAATCTCGTGACTATGGAGATTCTGAATGATGACATGGTGTCACGGGATCGTATTTTGGAGCAAAAACTCTCGCTAGCGAATCAATTCAACAACGAGCTCTTGGAACGGATTGCCATGACTGAAAACGATTTGGAAACCGAGCGCGAAATCAACGCCAGACATCAGCTCACCATCTCAAATATGGGCAACACTTTACCCTCAAACCTGCGGCTTGTACGAAGCGAGAGGGAGAGCACATACCAGGACTTCTCCATGGCCGATGGAACGATCTTAGACATCAACGAAATGTTGATGTCTGAGCCAACACAGCCGATTAACGCATTCCCGCGGTCGGACTCGCTACATAAACTACATCAGCTTCACAATATGTCGGACTTGTTGCTACATAAGGTTGGTGAGATGAACACGTCTTTGTCGTTGAAATCGCCGTCCACAACTGAAGTTTCGAAACACAGGCACCCAAGCCATAGCGGAACGGCACGGGCAGATATCAACTACTCTCCCTCCATCAAGAATTTATCTCGCATTCGGCTGGCCGCGCTCCCCGCGGAGGAAATCTGCGGCTCAGCTGTCGTAACAACAGACAATGCTCGTGGGCGCAATAGCTCAGCAGCAGGTAAAGCCTCGCCAACATTAGAGGCAAAGAAGAAAACACGCTTAAAGAGCGTGGTGAGGAGTCTTTTTTCATAGAGCGGGCCACCTAATAGACATGCCGTGGGCAAAGCAAAACGTGATCATTCGCACGTGTAGACCTGCATATATTAGAAGAAGTAACCGAACCGTACCTACATTCATTAGGTCCACCACAAACATGCCCGTGGACTTTGAAACCCTAGCGGCCGAGTTTAACAAAAACGATGCTTACGAGTTTTTGATTGAATTGGACCTTAAACTAGCACAGAGCTCCGATTCCGAGCCTGTGGACCACGGTGTGGTGTTTCGCCAATTAACACGATTGATCAACGTGTTTTGTGACACCAAACCAGAAGAGATAGAAAAGGGCAAGTCAAAGCAACAGGGCCAGTCCAATCCCGTTTCACCAGAAGTTGCGGGCCAGTTTTCCTACAGCCTTTTCTCGCTTTTATCCCGAACGCTCGTGACGGTTCTTGCTGCCCTTCCGAACAAGGTATACGACACAGCGAATAATCTTTTGCGGCATATCACCGTGGACGAATTCGGAAATTTGAGTCTCAGTGGACTTGTGGCGTCAATCATCTTGATCGATGTGTTTGAGCAATTTCCCCACCACGTTTCATCGTTGATCAATTTCGCCGCCACACAGTTGTACAAGATTCTCAAGAAAAACACTTGCGTTGATTGCAATGTTGCGTACCTTCTCAATTCAGTTTTAAAATCGGCGCTGAAGTCTGACATTGATGAGAAGTTCCAGGCAAAATGGATAAAGCTTTTGCAGAAAGCTATCACGCAAACCCCTATCGAAGTGCCTGGTTTCGGCAGTGAGACGGCCTATGAGGGAGAGAACACGTCCATTGCGGTTGTTGAGTACTACATCTTGTCGATGAAGAGCCTTTTGATACTACAGGCCGCTTCTAACTACCAGCATCTTGTAGATGTTTCTACGTCCTCCTCCGGTCCAAAAATGAAAGCAGAGGCAGTTTTGTCGCTGCAAAATCAGTTTCAAATTGCACTTTTGGCATCGCATGAAAAGTTTTTCCAATTTGGTTTCCAGTCCCAATTTAAGGGAATTCGGGCTGCCATGGTTGATTTGGTTGCAAATGTTCTCTTTAACTTTGTTGAGACAGGAAAATTTAACCCGATAGATTACTTGGTTGAGTTATACCCTATGCCAGATTTGAATTTGTGGGATCTGCAGTTGACGAGTAGGCTCAGCTTTGCAGGAGATAACTTTTTTGAAACTAGAAGAGATTCGACCACAGCTGTCGTTCACGATAGTCAGAGTGTCATTCGGTCTAACGCAGAAATGCTTCTATTACAGATTGGCTGTGTGGAAGCTCTTGTGGTTTACATACAGATCGTAAGTCTACAAGACTGGGACTTTTTTCCGTCGTATATCTGCAAAATTCTTGATTCTATTTTAGTCAAATTTGGGGACCTATCACTACAGGGACACATTCAGAATCAACAATGGATTCGTACGTTGGATCATTGGTCGAACGTGGTCAAATTCTTGATTGAAGAAGGTGGTTCGACGGTTCATGAAATTCTAGCAACATACGTGGTACAGAGGCTCGCATCATCACAGGACACAACTGATTCCTCGGAAGAAGTAAATCTGGCTGCACAATCAAAAGCATCAAAGAGGCAATCACTGATTTTCAGTTTCAAGTCGGCTAGAAAAAACAAGACGAGAGGCCCTAGCAATACTTCGATCACCCCATTTCACAACCCGTATCAGATGAATCTCATTTTGCTAGTCCTTGAATTTCTCTTTCCATACGGTGTCAATTTTGAATCATTGACTCACACTGACTCATCACAGGACAGTTCGGGCAACGAATCTGGGAATGAAAGCGATCAAGACTCAGCTCCAGCTGAACAAAAAGATGACAATTCCTTAAAGCGAAACAAGTACATTAGCGATTTGCTACTTTCTTTGATTTGCAATGAGAATGAATACATTAGGAATTACAGCTTGAGCACTCTTCTCAGGTACGCGAAAGTAAACTTTTCAGAGTCGAACCAATTGACACTAACGGTTTTCCTGACAGTGAGTCAGCTATTCAGTGGTTTAGAAATTTCAAAAGAGGCATCTGGTTGGGCAAACCAAAGAAATACGACTAAATCAACCCAAACAAAATTGTTGGCTCATTCCTTGGCTTTGCTGGCTTTACTCAAACAGTCAGACACCACTGTTTTGCAAAACTCCACAATTGCTAAGATTTTGAGTTTTTGCACTCAAAATTTGAAACACAATAGTAGCACCCCAAAGAAGACTTTACAAAACGCGTCATGTTGGATTGTGTTGTCTGCTATTGTTACATACTACCCAGACTCTGAATTTGTAAAATTGAACTCATCTCAATTTTTGGTATTTTGGAAAAGTCTTTTGACATCGCAATTTATCACTTCTGATATTGCGCTGAGTTCAGAAGACGGACTGTTGCATGAAATTATCAACAATCTCAAGTTGAGGGCCTTAAGTATAGTTTGCTTATTGAACTATATAAGTTCTGTGACTATGTCTACAGATTTATCAAAACAACTTCAGTTTCTTTTGGTAAAAGCTCACAAATACCTAATTTATTTGGAAAGCAATCTTGCTACTATAGGTGAGGTCACTTCTTTCCATCCCCACCAGTTTAACGAATCTGAATACAATCCTAACATGATCAACAATATCATTTTTTCGAATTTCAATGATTCAAAGTCCCTTTCAGTCGAGAATCAATTGATCAGCTTGATACTTTATAACAAAAAAGTGATCCTTCAAGGTTTCCTACGTCTTTCTAACACATTGAAGAGTGATGTAAATTCCAGTTTGGTTGTACTCTTATTTAAAATATTTGCGGATCCGAAAGTATTTTCAAGAACGGAGCACCCCGAAGTGATAAAAGATAAGAATAAGCCTGTGAAGAGCAAGCTGGTAAGCTCAGCTCCACTTCATAATTTAAAAACGCTCTTTTTACTCGATGATGAGCGTTATTATAATTTCGGAGTGACGAGTAAATTCAATTCGTCATCTGCTTGTATTGATGAATTGAATTCAAAATTTGCAACCAATGAAAACCAATCAGTTGAAGAATGCAAGTTCTCCATTTCCCTGGTGAACAACAAATTATTTTCGAACAAGTTGGGCGTGGACAATTGCTGGAATGACGTTTTTGAGAATGGCATAATCCTGCCCCTTAGCCATAGTGTCAACCATGATCCAATTTCAGTTTTACAACCAGCTTATTCCACCCGGAACGAACATCTGGTTAATTTGATCACATCTCTTGTTGATTTGTCCATCGAGGTTTTTCAGGGTGTTTTTCCCAGTTTGAGTTTCAAAATTCAGTTTTCCTTACTTGAACAACTAATGGCAGCAGTATCAGCTCAAAACTGTGATCCTTTAAGAAAAAAAGCCTTGCAGATCAATATTTCCATAGCATTGAATGGCGTTATAAAAAACTTGATCAAGACTGACGGCTCCTTAAATGAAGAGCTAGTCACTATTTTGATACATACAGTTGAGGAAGTGCTGTACTCGATGTGTTCACTAGTCGATATTTCGGCTGATACGATTGGTTGGGCTGCTACGCTCCTCTCAAAAGAAAAATGCGAGGAAATTGTTTCCAGATATGTTAACGAGATCGTCAACAAAACAGATCCATTTGGTAGGGGTGTGCTTCTTTTATCGTTGTCAAGAATCTGTCAACATGCTCAGGTTGGTCTTTCTAAGACCTTTAACGTCATTAGTCAGCTCATTGTTGATCCTCACCCAGTTGTTACGTATTACTCGATATATGCAGCTGCCAATATTATGGAAAATTGCATAGGAAACAACTCCTTATCTAAGAGCTTTATTGAAATGATTCACTCGAAAATTATGAGCACATCCTGTGAGTTAAGCTTTTCCAAAAGTGTCGCGCCCAACTTATTGTCTACTTTCAATGTTATGGAAAGAATAACGCATTTGTTTAAACTATGCATTACTTCCTTAGGTCCCACCTTGAAGGATTCCAAAGCTGTACTCAAGCAGCAAATAAAGCAAATGGTGATTTCTATACCTTATGGTATTGGATGCTCGAACATGTCTGATTGTGTCTCTTCATTGAGTAATATTCTCGGCATATTTCAAGAACTTTTAATATTTGATTCTGATTTATTCTTAGGTCTTCCCCAATGGTGTCACAACTTGTGCAATCAAGTGATAAAGAGTAACATGAAGGTCGGTGTTGGAGTTTTATCTCCCACATCTATAAACACCTCAGCTGTCTTTCCACTCACTACCAGTCAGACTTTGTATGACGAGGCGTACTCTTGCATCGTTACAATGACTAAACTTGGTTTCCCCACTCTCAATAAAGAATCTTTGAGCTTGGCCTGGATTTCAATGGAATTGTGTCCCTCCTCCTCTTTGAGAGAGCTCATCTCCTTCTGGATTGATTCACAGGCTGAAGTAAAGTGGTTCTCTCATCTTTCAACTTTGTTTAAGTTGTCAAGAAAAAAGCTAGTTGGAACTTTCGTGAGCACAAATTATCAACACAAGCTTTCACCATCACTGCAAAGAAGAAAGAAGTCAGTCGGCAATGAAATCATGTTTGAAGATGAGGAGGCGCAAAACATTGTGAGTGAAGATGCAGAAACCGAGGAGAAGAATGAGCAAATCAACTGGGATTTCAAAATTTTTGTCTATGCTATGCTTGTCAAACTCATGGCTGATGCCGAGGCAAATGAATCAATGACAGCAGCACTCATTCCAAAGATACAAGAAATTGTGAGGTTGTCATTTGTCGGTACTACGTCTCCGATTCTAAAAATAAAACTCAAGTGTGTCGAGCTACTCGATAGAACTCTCTCAGTTTTCGGGGAAATGGGGGATCCCCTTTACCCAAGTGTTTCTATCCTCGAACAACAACAGGCTCAAATTATCAGTGCCCTAATTCCTTGTTTTGGCGACGATAGCGATGCTAATGTGATGGTTCATGCCATCAATGTTTCGTCAAAGTTTGTGAATCTTCCGCGAATCAAGTTCTACTCAAAGCAAAGAATTCTCAAGACATTGGCAATTTTGCTTGAAGAAATTTCCTCAAACAAGTTTATCAAGTTCGCTTTCTTAGAGGATATGGCGGAATACGGTAAAAAAGCCATACAATTAGCGATATTAAATTGCTGGGCGGTTTTGAGAATCAATTTGGAGGAGAAAGAAGGGCTACTCGAGCCTGAGTTTCAAAGCATTTTCGACAAGTACTCTGTTTTACTCACCTCTTTGTGGATTCTAGCACTCAAAGACTTATCGGCTGCGAAGTACAGTCTGCCAAATTCAAAAGAGATCAAGCTCTATTCTACGTATTGGCTCAATTTTGTCGGAGTGTTGAGCTTAGAATTAGAGAAGAACCATCAAGCAATATCTGATGTTCTCAAGGAAGAAGAAGCTGATTTTTTTTTCGTGCTATTTTGCCAGTGTGCTGAATCCTTGATCAAAAAGCAAAGCGTTTCTCAAGTGTTAGCATCCGTCAACAGATTGCTTCAGGTCAAGGATCTCGTATACTCTCTTTTCAAGAACGCAATTTTTGGAGAGATTATTGACCTTGTCGACCGTCTTATCCTCATGGATGATGATTCGGAAGTGAAGTGTCAGGTATTGGAAACAGTGAAAATCCTTTTCGTCTCTTTTGCCTCCAAAAGCGAGAGTTGGGCTGAAGCCGATGATCCGAAATTACTTGAATTGTTAAGAGTGGCAATGCTTCCACTATTTCAAGTGTATCCGTTTTTGCGCCAGGATTTCAGTCCAGAAGACGCGAGTCATAAGCTCGAATTATCACGCTGTAAAAATTTCTTCCAGGTTTCCCTCTTGCAAAAGCTGTTGTCTGTTGTTATTACAATGATTCATTCATTCAGCAACTTGGAGGAGAAAGAAGGCCTCTTATCCTGTCTTTTGTACATTTTTGCAAAATTTTATGACTACGGTGATGAGTATTTAGTGGGAAAAATCATTCCCTACTTGAAAACAGTGATTGATGAATGCTTCTCTTTGTCGGGCTTGACATTGCCATCTCGCTTTTTAAATATTTTAAGGAGCAATAAGGTCAGCACTATAGGGGGAAGCGAAATCAATTTCATCCTTACGTATATGGTGCTCGTCACCGCTGGTGGCGTCGAGTTGAATTTAGAGGAAGTTGAAGAATATTCGGATGTTTTGGTGAACTCTATTTCAAACGCAGATGCTGCGTCCACAGCTATTCAGTCAATCAAGTCCTTGATAAGAACGTTAAAACCACGGCCTTCCAGCTCCTCTATGGTTGTAAAGGGAATCATGACACGGCTTTTGAAAGGTTTGACACATAGTGAGGAATTGTTGATCGATAAGAAGATCGCATTGGAGATCGTCTACTTGATCTCGCAGTCCGAAGCAATTGACAGCGAGGAGAAGAAAGTTACAATTTTCTCGATTCTTGTGTCATTTATTGCAAAGTTTGAAGAATCTAGGGCCATGGACCGCGCTTATCTTCGGGAACGTATCATTTCTCTACTTAATAGTTCCCTGGAAGCCTTTAAAGTAGTTGTGAATGATCGCATCGATGAAAGGCAAAAGCAAATAGTTGAGGACTTGATCAAATCAGGTCAGATCAAGGAATCAGGTGTAAGTCCTGATGAAGATGGAATCGAGTTGAAAATCTTTGGGTAGCTATTTTTATGATGACACGATCAATTACGATATAGTTATAGACTATTTTCTATCTCTCGCTTAATGTATTGCAGGTAGTCACACATGCGACCTTCGGGTTTCTTCAGATGTCTGGATGTTACTAGCGGGAACAAAGTAGTTCAGCAAAACGATTCCGCCAGTTTTGGTAACGGGCGAGATGTATAAAATACTATTGTTTCTTTCCTTTTTGCTCTGCCTGGCCTTTGCCAAAACTCATGAGTATACCTTTAACGTGAGTTTGGTCGAAGCCAATCCCGATGGGACTCATTCAAGAAACATGATCGGGATCAACGGCGAATGGCCACTTCCCATAATTCGGGTGGCGAAAGACGACCGTGTGGTGATTCATCTCAACAACCAGTTGCAAGATCGCAATACGTCTCTTCATTTCCATGGATTATTCATGAAAGGTCAAAATCAAATGGATGGCCCCGAACATGTGACCCAGTGCCCTATCCCGCCTGGACACACTTTTGTCTATGATTTTGTGGTCAACCAAACTGGAACCTACTGGTACCACTCTCATCTGGGGTCACAGTACAGCGATGGGCTCCGTGGTATGTTTATTGTGGAAGAAAAGCAGAAGGAGGATTACCCGTTTAAGTTCGACGAGGAAGTGCCGTTGCTGATCGGTGACCATTATCACGATGAAAGTAGTGAGATCATGAAAAAATTTATGGCCCGCTACAACCCCACGGGAGCTGAGCCTATTCCTCAGAACTCTCTTTTCAACGAGACACGGAATGCCACATGGGAAGTAGCTCCCGATACCACGTACTACTTGCGTATCGTCAACATGGGCATGTTTGTGAGTCAGTATTTGTACATTGAAAACCACACATTCACTATCGTGGAAATTGATGGCGTCTACGTGGATCCAGTTGAGGTAGACTCGTTGCTGGTGGCTGTCGCGCAAAGATACGGTGTTTTGGTGAAGACGAAAAAGCACAGTGATGGGATTTTCCGATTTGTCAACGTGATTAATCAGGAAATGCTCGATGTTCTCCCGGCGAATCTCCAGGTGATTTCCACAAACTACATGCAATATCCGCTGGAGAAGAAGCAAATGAAACCAGCCGCATTGAGGTCTAATCCCGGTCGTTTCGAAAAGCTTGTGGCTACCCTAAACCCTGTCGATGACTTCAAGTTGGTTCCTGTGGAAAAACAGCCCTTATTGGATGATCCAGACTATCAAATAGTTCTCAATTTCACCATGGGGAACTTGGGAGACGGCGTGAACTATGCTTTCTTCAATAACATCTCCTACACGGCGCCAAAGGTTCCGACATTATATTCCGTTTTATCCAGTGGTGAATACGCTACCAACGCTGCCATTTACGGCTCGAACACCAACACTTTCGTGTTGCACTACGGCGAGGTTATTGAAATTGTGCTTAACAACATGGATCCTGGAATCCACCCGTTCCATCTTCACGGACACACATTCCAAGTGATTCTGAGATCTCAGGGATCAGACGACGATGATGATCCTCAGGTTTACGACCCAAGCAACCCTGATCATACCAATTTCCCTAGCTATCCCATGGTACGGGACACGGTCCATGCCAACCCCAACGGATTTTTTGTTCTTCGGTTCAAGGCAGAGAATCCAGGTGTCTGGTTCTTCCATTGTCATGTTGATTGGCACTTGGAGCAAGGTTTGGCTATCACTTTGGTAGAGGCACCTCTCGAAATCCAAAACAAGCAGGCCAGCTCTGAGGCGTCGCATCTTGAGGCTTGTGCGTACCACCTGATCCCCACCCAAGGAAACGCTGCTGGAAAACACGGTAAATCCGAACTGTCGTGGTTGGACCTCTCTGGAGAGAACTTGCAGGTAGCACCTTTGCCGGATGGATTTACCTTGAAGGGTTATGTTGCCTTCATTGCATGCACTGCAGCCGCAATATTCGGTCTTTGTTCCATTTATCAATTTGGAGTTGAGGACATCACTACGGATAATGCAGAGCACTTGGCTTCTAAGCTCCACCGTATTCTCGAGGAGCACGACGAAGGTGAATACGAGACAATGTTGACCTCGAATCGCGGGGCGGAACGCCTCACCGAAAGCACCGCAGAATAGTTATATAGCGGGACCTGAGGGTTCAAAATTGAATCGGAGAAATAAATTTAGGTCCACATACATGCCAGTGTAGATTTTTACAGTTAGAGTTTCTTGGGCTCGATACAAAGTCGCTTGCAAACGATAGCGCAAATAGTGTGGATCCTGTATTTCCGAAAGGTGCTGGTGCGCACTGTGTGCTTATCGAAATCGAGGGGCCATTAGAACTTTCACCGCTTTGAGCAAAACGCCAACTCAATGTCTCTGCTTTTTGAATGGGCATTCGGCAAAAAACTCACGCCTCAAGAGAGGCTCCGAAAAAACCAGCGTGCGCTTGAAAAGACGCAGCGGGAGTTGGCCAGGGAAACCACCAAATTACAGGCACAAGAAAAGAAGTTGATGCTGGAAATCAAAAAATCGGCCAAGCTGGGCCAGATAGCGAGTGCAAAGATTCAGGCGAAAGATTTGATTCGAACGAAAAACTATATTGTCAAGTTCAACCAGATGAAGGCGCAGTTGCAGGCAATTCTGTTGAGAATTCAGTCGGTTAGAAGCAACGCCCAGATGGCGACGCTGATGCGGGATGCCACCCGTCTTTTGCTGGGAATGAACCAGCTGATGAACTTGCCCCAGTTGTCGCGGATCGCGCAGGAGTTTGCTAAGGAAAACGACTTGATGGATCAGAAACAAGAGTTTATGGACGATGCAATCGACGACGCCATGGCCCTTGATGATGACGAGTTGGGCGAGGATGAGCAGGCCGATGAGATATTGACTCGCGTGTTAGACGAAATCGGTGTGGACTTGAACACCAGCTTGAAGGATACACCCAGCCAAATCAATGCAGCCCAAAGTCCCAACGCCCGAGTTGCGGAGCCAGTAGGCGGCGGGTTTGACGAAGATGACCTCCAGGCCCGGTTGGACAGCTTAAAGAAATAACGGCTATCTTTGTGTGTGGTGGGTTCTGAAGCAATAAATACTTTATTCGATGTAAACCTATGCAATAAAAATTCCATTCGATGTAAACCTACATAATGCACTGACACTTAGATGTACTTGTGCGCTTCCAAATACTCAATGATGGTCTGAGCACTTTGCTCAATGCTTTGTCCGTCATAGTTCTTTAAGTGAATCTCGGGCTGTTCTGGGGCCTCGTAAGGCGCAGAGATGCCGGTGAATTCCTTGATAATGCCCTCTCTGGCCTTTTTGTATAAGCCCTTAGGATCTCTTTGCTCGGCCACATCGACTGGGACGTCGACGTAAACCTCAACAAAGGGGAGGTTGGAGGACTTGTGCAACTCTCTGGCCAAGCCTCTCTCATTTTTGTAAGGACTGATGAACGAAGTCAAGGTGACGCAGCACGAGTCGGTGAACAACTTGGCTACCTCACTGATTCTTCTGATGTTCTCGTTTCTGTCGCTTTCGGAAAAACCCAAGTCCTTGTTCAATCCGAACCGGATGTTGTCACCATCCAATCTGTACGCGTTCAAACCTCTTTGCAACAAGGCTTGCTCGATAGCACAGGCAATAGTGGACTTTCCGCTTGCAGACAAGCCGGTCAACCACACGGTGACACCTTTTTGTTTTCTGAAGTCAGAACGCTCTTCGTGACTCAAGTTGTCGTGCCAAGTGATGTTCGTAGCCATGATCAGACCTATAACAGAAAACCGAATGCTAAGCCAAGGCAATTGCAAATTCAGGTGGAAAGAAAATGTAACAATCGCACGTGACCCTGGGGAACGCACATGCATATACTGATTGGAATTATGCAGTGCACCCATGTGCACGATTAGCGGGGAGGCACGGGTGCGGCCGAGTCAGTCCGCGCCTGAGTCAATCAATCTCACGCTAATTAGGATTGGAACCATCTCCTTCCTCCCCAATCAACCATGTCGCTCCACACTACGAACCTTGACGGTATCCTTCCTCTCCTTGCCCAAGGAAAAGTCAGAGACATTTACGAGGTTGACGAGAAGACTCTCCTTTTTGTCGCAACTGACCGCATCTCCGCGTACGATGTCATCATGTCTAACGGCATCGATGCCAAGGGAAAGATTCTTACCAAATTGTCCGAGTTTTGGTTTGAGTTTTTGGCATCTGAGGTTCCCAACCACTTGTTGTTGAGTCCGGGCCAGGACATCTTCGCCCATTTGCCCGCTGAATTGTCTCAGCCAAAGTACAGAGATCAATTGGAGGGCAGATCTTTGTTGGTCAAAAAGATGAAGTTGATTCCGTTGGAGGTCATCGTGAGAGGTTTCATCACTGGATCTGCTTGGAAGGAGTACAAGAAGTCCAAGACTGTGCACGGCTTGAAGGTAGACGAGGAATTGCAGGAATCCCAAGAGTTTGCGGCTCCAATTTTCACACCTTCCACGAAAGCGGAGCAAGGTGAGCACGATGAGAACATCTCTCCTGAACAAGCTGCTGAAATCGTTGGTCAGGAGTTGTGTGACAAGGTCGCGGCCATTGCAATCAAGTTGTACACCAAGGCCAAGGAGTATGCCAAAAGCAGAGGGATTATCATTGCGGACACCAAGTTTGAGTTCGGCTTGGATGCTGACAACAATGTCGTTTTGGTTGACGAGGTGTTGACTCCAGACTCGTCCAGATTTTGGAATGCCTCGACTTACAAGCTCGGAACCGGTCAGGATTCCTACGACAAGCAATTTTTGAGGGACTGGTTAACTTCGAATGGCTTGAATGGTAAGGATGGTGTTGCAATGGACGAGACGATCGTGACTCAAACGAAGAAGAAGTACATTGAGGCATACGAAGCTTTGACTGGAAGCACTTGGACCGAGTAATTTATATTGAATACAATTTTTAGGGAACTTCCTCGCTATGTAAACTGTTAAGAATCCTCGATGGTAATGATATCAAACCCTGCTGCTTCAATTCTTTTACTCCAGAAATGAGTCTGCTGGTGCCTAAGATCAACCCGGCCGGTAGTTGCGTAGGTACGTTTCCTCGTACTCAGGAATATTCCTCTTCTGGAAGGTCAACCTCTCAAATTCGTCCGTGATTCTCTTTTTGTAGTTGTTGGCATTTTGAGGTCCCACAAGTCGAGTCGGCAGTTTAGAAACGTTGGTATCCCATTCGTTGTTTCTGTTTTTCAATGGATGTCTGTTCTGAGGATTAAGTTGTTGATTTTGGGGTAGATGCAGCGGAGCTTGAGTAAAATGCTGAATTGCGTTTTGTGATAGTGGTTGAGGGGAAAAGGTCTGTGGCTGGTAGGGTTGATACTGTAACACATTAATCTTTTTCGTTTCAGTCAATTCCCGCGGGCCCTTAAGTTTTCTGTACCTGTCTCCTGAAGAGGCGGAAGAGCCTGAATTTTGTGAGTTGTTTCTCATGAGCTCATCTTCATCGCCGACGGAGCCTCCACGTAAGTGAAGAATATCAGAAAGACGTTGTTGTACTTCCTGTTCGACGACATGCTTGAATTCTCTCTGGTAGTTGAGTCGCATTTCTTTCGCTTCTTGATCCATTTGTCTCTTTTGCATTTCGAACTCTTCGAGTAATTGCATTTCTAGACTATCTTTCTCGCCAGTACAGGTTGCTCGTAGCTTGGCGTATTCATCCTCTAGTTCTTTTTGCCGCGTTTGCACTTTTAGCTCGAGTGCTTTCAAGGATACCTCCCTTTTTTTGAGTTCTTCATTTTTCAATAGTAGTTGTTTCTTGAACTCGTTCAAGTTCGAACTAGTATTTTTCAAGTCCATTTCTTTTCTAAACATTTTTACCGAGAGATTTTCCAACAAGTCGAAGCAACTTGGCCGCTGGTTCGGATCTACCGTGATACTGTCATAGATTATGGTTCGGAGATGCAGCGAATACAAGTTGCTGATTTCCGGGATATCTCCCTTGCGGATTTTTGCCTGTAATTGTAAATGGGTAGATGCATGAAAGGGAGGCAGCAAAGTGCATAGTTCGAAAAGTACGCACCCAAGAGACCAAATGTCGCATACTGGAGAATAAGGATTATCCATTAAAACCTCGGGCGACATGTAGTAAGGTGTTCCCACGTAGGTTTTAGCAAAGTCGTTTTGAGATGTGAGCATTTTGGCGAGGCCAAAGTCCCCTAGCTTGGCCGTTTTGTCCAGATCCAAAAGAAAGATATTTTCAGGCTTGATGTCACGGTGGATGATGACGGTTTCCGAATTGACCTTTGGTTCTGGGCCACTGTTTTCAGGAGTGAACAAGTTCACTTTGCTTGCATTTACCCCATAATGGCACCGATAGAGCGCCAACAACATCTGGACCAAAACTTCCCAAATGAAGTCCTCCGGAACCAGCTCCTTGTTTTTCTTGAATGTCTGGATTATCTTTCCTAGATCGCCACCATCGCAGTACTCTTGGTAGATGTGAATCATCTTTTTCTCCGGTAAATGATCATGCCTAAGATATCGCACAATGTTTGGGTGATCAAGTTCTCGAAGAATGCGCAACTCGGATATGATATGGTTCTTTTCCTGGTTATTCATAGAGGTGTACTCGATCTCCTTCCGAACTAAAATCACGCCTGTATCCTTCTGCCGAACCTTTCTGACTGTACCGAACGACCCGCGACCAATCACTTCTAGAGCTTCGTACTCATATTCGATAGAGCCCATTTTGATCTAGGACGCGATCTAGCTCACTCAACTTGAACTCCCTGGTGCTGGAGTATGTTCAGCTAGTCTCGTGTATGCACAGTTTCATCAGTATGCACTGGTGCGCGGCCTATTATGAATACTGCCTAATTGAGAAACGGCCGCGAAATGCCACCGAGGTATATGTGCAGGTGGTAAGACTAAATCTAGGAACTTAACACAGCTCCAAGTAGGGACTCCCGTATCTTTTTAGCGTGCTGCGCTGGAAAAGGCAGCCAAGTTTTATTCATAGACACTTACTAAGTAAACCGTGTCCAGTTTTTCAATGCAGTGGGGTATTGACTCACTCTTCATGGAAGCGGGTTCTAATTACGCATAATCGCAAAGATATTCTAGAACTTTTGCCTCGTCCGGTATCAATATGGGGTCTTCGATCTCTTTAGTTTGCGATCGACTTTGCCTGATGAAAATGGAAACACTAAGTAGCACTTAACTAGCCTACTTACCTCGCACCATATCCTCTATATAGTGTGGTTACGGTGGCTTAAATCTCACCTGCGGGCTTAACAATCTCCGCATTGTCCTGCGTGTAGGCCTCTTGTCTGCATAGATTGTTAGTACGTCCTTTCACCTGGACTGGCTTAAATGACTGCAGCTACACGCCAGAGTCATCTTAATGAAGCTGCCAATACTTCGACTCGTTAAAAATCACGTTCGAACGGGGTCTTTGGTTCCTGAAATATGTTCTTTGATTTTGGAAATTTTCGTCAAAACTTACAAAATTTGCAAGCTTGCAATATCCCAGTCGGGAGAAAATGATTATTGGAAATACTACTATTAGGTTTAAACACATTTATGGAGTGAATTTGTACGTGTTCTCAGAAAAACCACTTCAAATAAATTAGCATGATTATATTTAATTTAATTAAAGTTTCAATTATACTGCTTTTAATTGCTTAAGAGGTTCCCGGATGTTCTATGATTATAAAATGGACGAGTTATAGCAAAATTTTGGGCGCGATAATTCGTGGTGGCGTCCAAGTCGCTGTTACTTGAGAATTCAATAATATTTCTTCTAATTTCGTATTCTCGTTACAATTTCGTTTGTCCATTTTAAAATGTCATCCTCCTTTGCTTTGATGTTGCGACAGGGGATCCGAAGCAGAGCTTTTTAACAATTCACTTAAATTCCATTGATCGCTGTCAAAGTTTGATAGTAGGTTGAATTCTTTCAATAAATTCAAGTCCATCATCCACATCTCTTCGTCTTCTTTCAGTAATTCCCTTGGCAAAAGCGTATCACTTAGAGAAGATCGAATTATATCAAGCAGTTGCCACATCTTATCAAATTGGATGATTTCCATCAACTCCCTCTCTGAGGTGACCCCATATACAACGTTGTCCAGAGGTTGATATCCGGAAGCAAACATTAAATTACCAAACAGTGTTTCGTAAAGGTGAAGCATTTCCTTGCTCTCACCAACTAGCTTTATCCAATTTTTGAGTTCTTCCTCAGAAAATTTAACGACACAAGCGGCATTCAACTGTGGATTATAAACATACATTTGTGGATTTTCAGAAGACCTTTGTCCAAACCGAGATGATTTTGCGTGCCACCATCCACACTTCATCACTTTGCTTAAAGACTCGACAAATTCCATCGCATACTCTTCAAGGTTTTTCATTTTCTGCTTTAAAAAAAGGATTTGTTGAGCTTTAAAAGCAGAAAGCTCCACAGAATTAAAGAGAGTACATGCAAATCGTATTCTAATCAGATTAGATATTAGTTGAAGCTTGCTGCAAGCATACAAAAGTGGCATTATGTCCCAATGAGCACCCGGTCCGAAAAGGAGTTCAATGATGGGTAAAACATTTTTTGACACAAAACTGAAATCAATCCATGCAATGGAATAGAATTTTCTGGCGTAGCAGGAACTTCTGTCAGTTTCGCTTCTGTTATGGAAATAGATATAGAAAGAGAAGTACAAAGTCAGAAGTAAACATTTGAGGGTCAATAAAATGTTGAATTCTTGTACTTTATATGCATCCTTCTTGGAATCAAATTTCGATAAGTACTGCGATATGTGTGGAAAATTGACTTCAATCATATTTTCAAGTACAACTGACAATTTTAGGGCTTGTCCGATTTTTGTCTCCAATCGCAGTTGAAGAACCAGCTCACATATTTCTTTCGTTTTGAAAATTATGGGCGAAACCCGGGTGAAAAAATTACTCATTTCATTGAGGTCCAGAGTTAATTTTGTTGAATTTTGAGACGCATTATGCGCCCAGTCCTTTGCATCACTTAAAAAGGAAGGTCCGTAAACCGTAGATACGTGAATATCTAGAATATTGATAGAGGTAGCCAAAATGCGGCGAAAATTAAAATCTTCATCGTCAAATATTTCTTGGTCTGTCCAACGAAGCATTCTGGTAGGATCTTCGTCCAATTGAAGAGACTTGGAAAGGATATGTATCAATGAAAAGGATGCAGTGGCGCTCGAGCTCTTCGTGTAACAATCGTACTCAGGAGCCAACATGCGGTAACGAAACATCAATAAAATTGCCTGAAGATGTTCCAAATTTTCATCTATAGTTATATCGAGTTCATTCAAAAGCTCCTGTGCAATATCCACAGCGTCCATATATATCTTAGGCGTCGGAGGTGAAGATTTATTAGCAACTTTTGTGAAGGGGTTAATAAACAGCAAGTATACTAGTCTGAGCATCACAAGCAAGATCGAAAGATTTGCTACATCTTCCTTTTTCGTGATTGAAATTTTAACTGAACCTCGAGATCCGTCGGGGAGTAAAATATGTCGAATGGACTTCTCAAAAACCACTCTTCGTAGATCACAATGGCCTGGACACCGACGAGAAAAGAAAAGTCCTACCATTTCTAGTATCTGCTGATAAGGTGGAAGACAGCGCCTAGCTTTATCAATCAAAGGAAGTAGTGACAAGTCCGAATCTGTTAAAAACTCTATTCCTAGTTTCTGACCGAAGTGCGATATACTTTTGCGAGCGCTGAGAATCTCTTTTCTAGTCGGATTCGAGCCTAGACGTTTGATATAGCTCACACCGTAGTGCTCAACCAGATATCGGTTGAGTGATTCAAATTTTTCCTTGGCCAATTTTAAATCTTTAATAAACATATCATTGGAGGAAAATTGACTGTGCAATTTGAAAAAACCCCATAGAAGCGGGACTATCGGATCGCCCGTCACCAAAGCTATGGGCTTCATCACTGAACGGGCTGGTATTACATTATATTCGCCGTGGGCGTTGGTATTGATTACTCGTTGAAAACTGTACTGGTCGTCATCCGACGCTGCTGGGTCCGAATCAGGAATCAGAGACGGAGTGGATGTGTCAGTGGCCGCGTCAGCATTTATGTTTTCAAGAACACGGATTTTCAATTCCAAACTCCTGACTTTGTCTCGTAGTTCTTCGTCCGCCGATGAAGCCTGGTCAAGTATATGTTTGTATTCGCAGGACATCGGAATACCGTTCCGAACACAAGTACCGCAAGGATACTTTCGGTCGCATCTCCTTTTCTTCGCATGGCAGCAAACACACAGTAAAATGCGTCTAGTACGCCTCTTCTTGATTTCCATCTTCTTTTCCTCCACTGTGCGTGGGACCAGTTCCTTGATCGTGCCCGTTGCCCCGACCGTGTAGGCAAGATTACATGAGGGTAGTTTATACGCACAACTTGATGGCGCATAGGAAGCTCATGGTAACACTCTTAATTTGTAGCGTTAATTTCGCTTTCCCTTTCCTTCAGTTCAGTGTTGATAATGCTGAGGTACTGTTTATCAAATAAACAGGTGTGAATGCTCCAATATTGAGCTTCAAATGGAATTTAACATTGTAAATCGATTATATACTGCGTATTTATTTTTTATGTGAGTGTGCACACAAGAGCCGAAGCGGGAATCAATGCCCATTGGGAATCCTTCAACTTTTGTTTTGGGAGCTATTTTCAGGAGCTAAAAAAAAGCACGTTTTGAGCTTTGATATAGGGGCAGCGTTTCAAATCAGACAGGCTCTCAAATAAGATTCCGGTGTAAAAATAACGATGTGCATATTTCGACAAACAATGCAGGCACCCTGATAGTGAGGAGGCTTAAAGCCAAGCGCTTTTAAAATCTCATAAAACCATAATTAAAATATAAATTGCATGTTTTCTTTAAGAGAAAAAGGTGCGATTACTAGGGGCATTGATTCCGCAAAAGGAAGGGAAAGGCGATGGTTAGCAATTGCTACAAAGAGGTCGTAGAAAACTCGAGAGGGTCGTGAGAAGTGCCTACAGCCACAGCTATGAAAAGCACAGCCTCTGAAGACAAATATAACCGTTGTGAGGATCTTTGAGATAAACGCGGCGGAGCATTTGACGCAACCAATTGCCGTTTGTGCAGGTCATTTACATGTAACCGCGACTATGGCCGCGTATGGCCGCTTATAACCGCATATCTCCGCAAATCACCGCGCACCCATGCTCGTAATCATCCAGCTTAAAAATTTGAAGCAAATGTTTAAATGGATGACAAGAGGTTGCACTTTTAGTCAAATTGTTTGAACGAACTGAAACAATGTCATCTTCACTCAGACCTAATTGGAAAGCCTATGAATACACTCCCACCGAAGCTGGTGCTGTGATAACCTGCGTCTTGTTCGCTCTTGCCACAATCACATGTATTACCCAATTCATTATTGCAATTTCTAGGGCCAAATATAGCTCTAGAAACAAAGTTTTGACGGTTACTCCCTTCATTCTTGGCGGGCTATTTGAAACCGTTGGATATTTGGGGAGAATATTATCTCTGAATGATCCCACCCTGTTAAATCCATATATCATGCAGTCTCTTTTACTCTTGGTTGCACCCCTCTTGTTCGCTGCATCAATATATATGACTTTAGGCCATATCATACATGAGTTGGACGCTGACCACTATTCGATCATACCTTTGAAATGGCTAACAAAAATTTTTGTTGTTGGTGACATTTTAGCATTTTTTGTGCAAGCCGGCGGAGGGGGAGTTATAGCCACTTCCACATCGGCTAACTCTGCTCTGTCTCCTCTGTTAGGTTCAAAAATTATAATTGGTGGAATGTTCCTACAAATTCTATCTTTTGGCTTCTTCATCATGGTAATGTCAATCTTTCAGATCAGAATTTACCGAAATCCTACATGTATTTCACAGATGACCCGGCGCGTACCCAATTTTCTCAGAAACTGGCAGGTGATTATCATCACACTTTTTTTCTGCTCGATTATGATATTCATCCGTTCCGTTGTCCGTGCTATTGGTTACATTGATTATATCGAAGGAATCGATAGTTCCATCAATTCGCACGAAATATTCATGTATGGCTTCGATGGCCTTTTGATGTTCTTACAAATGATTGCATTTTGTCTTGAAGATGTGGCTGGATATTTCTCTATTTACGAAGAGAGAGTTCCTATCAGCTGCTATGTTGACATCGATTTGTCTGGAAAGGACAAGGTATAACGCAATCATGAAGATCGAATCCCTATATCTCGCGTGTCCTTCTCTAGGATTCTTACTTGGCGCTGTTTTTTTTTGTTGATGTAATCCAGGAACTCACCTGCTCTATATATGGGGTAAATATTATCTTCTCCCGTAACGACACACTTTCCGGCGTTTTTGACGTGTAAAGACAGAATTCTGATTTTTGCGAGTCTTCTTCAGTTTCCTAATATAACATCTGCGATTATTTGAAGGTAGTACACGAATAGTCGCACTTAGTCGGTCATTATCTACCATGACACTTCCGTTCGTTCTCATTTTAAAGCTATCTGATTGTTGCCGCAGGACTTGTTAGTTTCAGAACTTACGATAAAACCATTGCCAGAAGCAATTTCGCAATTTCGCACCAGTAGGGGAATACATGTGCAATTCTGAAAACTGTTGAATGATTTGGATTGCACTGTCTATCTGCAGTCCAAAGATCTGATAAGGGATTCTTAAGTTGAGATAATTCCGAGAATAACAGAGACAGCATTTTGTTCAAAGGAGTGAAACGCTTTGAGATACCGGGCTAAATATAGTTTGAATTAGTGCTGGAACACAATATTAGCGGTTGTTACACGGTATCATGCGATTAAGTTGTAGCCGCCTATTGCACACTAGTAATTTAATAGAAGGGAAATGTTCTTCGAGAGGTACAGATGCTTTAGCCTACAATTCAAGTAACCGACTACATATAGAATAACTGTGACGACATCTTAATTGCGTATTCACTATTCAATCTGCGATGAGCTCTTCAGCGTAGTGGGACAGGCATACCATTATTTAAAAGCCAATTCAATTTTCACACCTTTTCCAGTCAGTCAATGTAAACTAAATCGTCGCTCAATCGAATTATGTACAGCGAAAGATAAAGGACTCACGTCGCATGCGTCGCAGTGTCTTACCGGCTGGTAGGTATTTCGGTCCACATCAAATCCAGATTTTCCAGTCACACGTTTTGTTCTGTTTCGAAAAATGTAACTGAAAAGGTCATGGATCTGAGCCTACAGATGGCCAGTTAGCACAGGTGGTCTTCTGTCTTTCAGGTGTCTTCTTAAATATATGATTTTTCGCAAACAATTTACCCCCTTCGATCCCTTTGAAACTTATGACATTTTCTTGTGGAGCCCTTCTTTATAATTTCCCTGCGTTCTGTATGTAATGTGACCGGTTAGCCACGACACAGCTACATTGTCGTCAAAAGTGTCCTAATGTCTACTGTTCTTTGTGAAGGATAGTCGCAGTTCCTCACTCGTTTTCGGCTGGTTTGGACTAATTTCTGATTTTTGTGAGACTTTCTCTGTTTTTCAAAGAAAACCTGGCGACATTGTAAAAGGTTGTGGGGGAATGATCGCACTTGCCTTACACATTACAACATTCGTTGTAGAATAATATATACATCGATGTCCTTTTCGCTTTCATGGGGCATGTACCAGGGTTCAAAAAGTGGTGTTTATGAGATTATCTGTAGCTTGACAACATGTCAGAAGCTTTACCTTACCATCAAAGATACTCAAAGAGTGCTGCTAGCTGGAAGCGAGGTTGAAGGTGGCTGTGGTACTTGCGATGGTACTTGCGATGCTTGCGGTGGATTTCGGTGATAAGCACTAACCTTTTTTATTGCACCCTCGATACTTAGGCGGAGGATATGGGCCGGCTCAGCCTCCCATGCATCTTTCTTTCTATTTTTTCGAGTAGCGGTTTTGGCGAACTCATCTGGCTAATCGGGTGAATAGTCGATTGTAAGTCCCAGAAGAGTGAAGCAGGAAAAATTTACTGTAGCAGAATAATCAACACTGATTAAGAAGCGATTTGGGTCTTGATTTGTTTCCGTTTGAATTTGGTATCGGTTTCGTAAACCATGTCATTTCTTTAAGAGTGAGTATTGTTCCTGAATCATGAAATCTTAGAAATTGTCAACGTCATTGAAACTATCAATTTTTGCCGCTTCAAGGAGGTCAGGCAAATAATGAAGCGACCGAGATTTCACAATTTAGTTTAAAATGCTGCTGTGATACATATTTGCAGTCAGGAGTTGGAGGATGATTAGCAGTCGGCAATATTCTGCAGCTTTCTAGTAATCTGTCCTATAACTGGCAGACTCAAAGGCAGAACTTGTAAACAATTTAGCTCCGTATTCAGCGGAATCGCGAACGAATTAGAAATTAAAGATAGTAATCTCCTGCAAATTATCTTGGTACTTATACTCAAGTATGGTTTGATTGTGCTTGTAGCAGATGTATTGCTGAGAATTATGGTGTTTGTATTCATGGTGGAATAAAGAAGCTTAGCCAAAAAGCGGGCTTACGAGCTTAAGAGTATATCAAAAATTTTCACTTAAAGAATTGCCAACAAATCAACACAAAACAGATCATTGTGTGTGAATGCGAATGGGTTTCATCCGTTATTAGCTCCAAAGTTTTGCGAGCTATGCATCCTCTTTTATACCTTAATTGCCAGTATGTTGTGACAAGTGAATTTATACATCAGTTTTTACTTAGTACGCCTGTTTAATTTACGCTGTCCCAGTATCCTATCTTCCGATCAAAATTTCTTGTATCTTATACCCTTAAAGTTCATTCTAAATGTATTGACTGATCTCTGACCTACATGGAGTCTCAACATAAAATGAGTATTTTTCTATTCGAAAATATATTTTAAATAATAGAAGAATCACAAATTGGTATAAGAAACAGCGTTTAATTTAAAAGTAAAATGTAAACCTGAGTAGATAGGGCGAAAAAGATATAGAAGATCTAACAATTCTTCAGGCAAAATAGAATAGAATAAATGTTTCCAAAAAAAAAAACAAAATCAGAGAATGATCAGAATAAGTAAGCAAAAAGAATTCCAAAAATACTTAATCCAACAGCATTTTTAGCGCCGAGACCCTCGTTAAATGTCTCAATAATAGATGATTTATAATCTGTTGAGTGAGCAGATTCGACGATGGGGCTGGTAGTAGATTTCCGTGCTGAGTTATGAGCATCTTGGGACTTGAGTTCGGTATTTGATGGGGGAATCATCGAAGGAGCAGCTGCAGAATGTGAAGTAGTTGCTGAGGATAATTTTTCCGACTCTGTTGTTGAAGTTTTTATCATTATAGTCTCCTCACACTTTCCATCCAGACATGATGTTACAGTGATAACTTTGCTGTATGTGTCTGTCTTGGTGAACACATCAGTGGTATCCTCTCCAAACAGACCTTTCAGGCGCGACTTAGTAGAAGGTACCCTGCTATCTGTCGCTGTTAAAAGGAAATTTGATGCCGAGGAAGTTGATTCTTTGTGTAAGCTTGACCCTTCGCTCGAAATTTGTCCTGATGACTCTGTCGAGGTGAAAGTAGAGACTGTCAGGTTAGGGTACCATGGGCTGGAAAATTCAGTAGGAGGAACGACAGTAACGGTGCACGTCTCTTCGTCTTCACAGTCACTTGGTGTGTATGTTCCTGGAACGGTGTGAACGCTGTCCGGGGGCACAGTCACAGTAGTGGTGGTGTGAGTAGACGTAGAAGGAACGAAAATAATGGTGCACGTCTCTTCTTCATCACAGTCACTTGGTGTGTATGGTCCTGGAGAGGTGTGAACGCTGTCCGGGGGCACAGTCACAGTAGTGGTGGTGTGAGTAGACGTAGAAGGAACGAAAATAATGGTGCACGTCTCTTCTTCATCACAGTCACTTGGTGTGTATGGTCCTGGAGAGGTGTGAACGCTGTCCGGGGGCACAGTCACAGTAGTGGTGGTGTGAGTAGACGTAGAAGGAACGAAAATAATGGTGCACGTCTCTTCTTCATCACAGTCACTTGGTGTGTATGGTCCTGGAGAGGTGTGAACGCTGTCCGGGGGCACAGTCACAGTAGTGGTGGTGTGAGTGGATGGTAAACTCGAGGATGAGGGACAGATTTCATTTTCAAACTCAACTTGATATACCAGCGAAAAATCCGATGATATCCCACCGGAAGGTGTGGTATAATTTATGGATAGAATCCATTGAGTTCGAATATTGAAATAGACAATCTTGAGAGGATAGTATTCGCCTTCAACAAGAGTAACTGTTGTTTCCGTGTTGCCTGTATCTCCTTTTATAGAGTTGTCTTTCCAGGCTTCAATTTGAAAACCTGTTTGAATGTTATCTTCAATGCCGCCACAGCATATATCCGAGCTAGAACCTAAAGCCAAAGCGACTCCATCATCTGCTGCTGCTGTAAAGGTGTAGTCCCCCGATTCGCTAGCTAAAAAGTAACCAGTGAGAGCCATCGAGAAATTAGACGCGGTAAATGTCTTTCCATAAATCGTTCCGTTTTGAACCTCTCCCTTGGCGTACACACCTCCGTAGAATCCGATACTCGTGACACCAGTTGTAGTGTCAAACTCTCCGAATGTTTTATAAGTTTCATCGTTAAAAAAATCCTTATTCCGACCCACAGAGCTTTCAAAGGGGTAATTGTAGAAGGTAACATCAAAACCATTGTTGTAGACCTGATTTGGCACGCACCCAGTGACAGATGCCGCACCTGCAAAAGGAAGAGCTAAAAGCAAGAAGGCACCAGGAATGTTTGATAGCATTGACCTCTCTTATTGAACAAATTTTCTCTTATGTCGCAATCCTCAGTGGTATTTATATTAAATGAATTGTGAATTGTTGGGTCCAGAAAAGAATTCACCAAAGGAGGTGGCGCCAACTTCCTCAGCTGTGTATGCATTGAGGGTTAAGCGTGAACTACATTGTTAGTTTCTTGGGAAGGTGGCAGTGGAAGAACCAAAATCCTAAATTAGAAATGCAAGCTTCGAGCATCAATTGTCTCTCTGAGTTTGGAGAAGCAAAGATGTTTTTCTTTTCATTTTCTATTAGCGCTTCACAAATGACATGCGAGAAATGTAATTGAAGAGGTTCTTATTTTGATTATTGTTTCCCTCTAATCTTTTTGTTCTGAGTTTTATCGTGACTTCCTTCTGCGAAAGCGAGAAGCTGCATCAATGCAAGTAAGACGGTTTAAGCGACATCGTTCTGAGGCACGTGGACTTAATGCGCAAACAATGTTGTGCATCACACTGCAGGGTGTGTAATGTAACAATGCGCGGTTTTAACTTAGTTAGACTGTACTTTTGCCTGCGTATAGTCGAATGTCAACTCGGTTTTCCTATTGTGATTCAAATTCAATAATCTACCTATTTCAGCAACACCAAATTACAGAACTATCCAAGTCGACTTACTTCGGACACTGTCTGTCAAGTTGAATATAACAGATTTCAAAGCAAGCTCTACAGCCGATATTGTCTTCTTTGCGAAACGAATTTATTGTGCTTACTAGGGATTTTAGTTATGCAGGAGCATCAGCTTCACTGAAATCTAATTTTGTCGCTTTGATACTAGGTCCTAACCCCGCATGCAAATGCCTAAAAAGGTTGCTCCATTTCCTTAAATGGCTGTGAGCAAAATCCAATCTTATTTTTTGATTCGAGTTCTGTGGGCAGTACCTTTAGCCAAATTTCCATTGATATCACTTGACCGTGAGCGTCACAAACTCGCTTCATGAATCCCTTCATAAATGATGGCGGTTGCCGCAATCTACTTATTTTGATGCGAAACGTTTATGTTAACTTACTTGGATGCTTCATTTTGGTTATCTTATTGGATGTAATGCGAATTTCGAGCCCTTTCCAGAAACTCGCATGCATTTGCATTCGTTTAATGCATGAATTTCTCGCCATGATTTTTCGCTACTCCTACAGTCCTTCTACGCACCACCCTCGAACGCGCAAATTGCGACAATTTTAGGAATGATACCTTCAATTTTGAGGATAATTTTAAAATCTGCTTCTGGCAGGTAACATTACTTCTAAAAACAATTTAGCCCATCGCACTTTCGATGGACATCCTAAAACGGCAGTTGTCTCCAATAAACTACACTGAACATTATCCAATGTGAAAATTTGTTGTTGTTGTATTCATGCCTTTGTTGGTTTTTTTAAGCTTTCATCAGATGGCATACAATAATTGATCTGAAAACCCCTGATGTGACGAGCAGTAGGCTTGGATTCTCAAAATTTCTTATGAGAGGAGAAAGAATAATATCTGGGAAAACATTTATTGCGAGCATGATTGTTGCATCCCAAAAACTAGTATTTTGGGTTTCTGTGGTCTGCTATTATATCCAAGAGGTGCATTCTATATTCATCGCCCGATAATTACGTATTATCGATATTGACCTCTTCGTCACATTCAATAATTCATTTTCAAGACATTTGGTTTGCAATAGCTCTCAAATTTGAGGCTAATATATCCTTTATCCGTTTATAAATTCTCAAATGCAGAGCCCAACTACTCCCTAAAGAACTCTATGATCATTTCCATCCCTTTAGTATCAGATAAATCCTCATTATAGCAGAGGCTTATTTAGTTTCCAACGCAGCTTTAGCTTCATCTGTATTCTCGAATTGTATAAATTCAATGTACTTTAATTCCATAAGTCAAAAATTTACCAGGGGCTGCCGCAGTCATCTAATACACAAAGTTTTGGATACCATAATTCGTGATTATTTAATTAATCAGTGAGACAAAAATCCCATATCTCGACAACAGTTGAATTTTTTTAACTTTTCCACATTTATTGTGTTAAGTTTTTTTAGGAGAGTTTTTGCTTCAATTTATTTTGAATTCAACAAAGCTCGTCGTTAACGCTCGAGGTAGAATTTTTTACCAAGCTGCGCCCACTTTCTGGCCATATCTAGCTAAATAGCTAAGGACATATGACGCTAAATTATGACATGACGAGATTAATCTTCAGGTTCTAGCTGCTGGGGAGGTAAGAATCTCTTAAAATTTTGATTCCGAGCGGTATTGAGTTGCCCCTCAAACACGACAATGACCCTGCAGCTATTTTATCTAATATATCTCGAGAAAAATCCCTTGAATGTATATGTAAAACCTAAGACTTTGCTTAATGAAGTATTAGCTCGTCGGTGCGTTCTTTCTAATATTTTCTCAGCCTCACTTTTCTGCTCTCATTATCGAAATTAATCCGCGGGTAATCTCAGAGTTGAAGCACTCTCGCTTGAACACTGGCTGATCTACATGATGCTTATTGAGGGATTTCGAAAGCTTCATCTCTTGTTCTTGACCCCATTATCTGAATACATTATCAAGGGCAAAACTTTTCGCCTTGCATATAAAACACCTTGTGCATATTTTTGCGACTTCACTCACGAAATCATTTTGGACAGCAACTATGACGGAAAGTTGGTTACAGAGAAATCGAGCACTTGAGAGTATGGAGAGAGGCATACATAGAATAAGTGTTCCAAATTTTTGTTTCAAATACCTCTTGTTTAAGGATTCAAATATTTGTAGAAGTGTGTTTTCCTTACTTTCCAATTTTGCAAATCTGCTATATGCGACCCCAGGCATAAACCCTGGTGAATAAGATATATGCACTTTTTGCCGCGGGAAAAACAGCCCATTTTTTTGTGGAGGAAAGCAGATGTGAATGATCCTGTCATGCACAGTGTTTCTGGAAATTCAAATCGAAGGGTGCGAACCATAGCAAAAATTAACAGAAGAGATTCCAAATCTGTTTCGACACAGTATATACGTGAACAACATATAAATGGGTTCTAGAGCAATTCGAGATGGTGCAAAAAATTATCAAAGGGAGGTACTGATGTTTTGAGGCTTTTAATTCTGATAAGAATCAACTACATTATGAGTAACTGTGGCATCAGTAAAGCTGCCTATTCTTCATTCGTTTTGAGGTAAGCTCATAAGTGTTGCGGGACCAGAAGTAATAATATCAATTCTCACGGCATCTGAAGTTTATATGCTTTCTCCCGGCCATATAATACTGGCGGGGCGTCTGTCGGGATTAAGTTGATACAGTCGCAGATTTCACAAGCGAGATTTTTTTTGGAATCTTGTGGTCGGATCTGTCGTCCTTTCCCTGCGCCCTGTTCCTAATGTACATGTTGAATTGGTATTCCTAGATGTCGGGATCCTTTAAAGGTCAGCAGTTACCAGAAATTATGTGCAGTTAATTGAGAGAGCGATAAGTTGAGGTGCGTCGGTTTTCGTGTCGATCGCGTATCCCTCCGGTAATCGTACCGATCGCGTGTCCCTCTAGTAATCGGTATACAGGATCACACATCCAAAAATATGGTCAAATAAATATGCAGATTTACCAAATAATTCATTTTAGGCGGCTTTCCTTGGGGAATGAGTCTGTTCCTCGACTGAGCTTTGCATTCACTCGGTGGGAACTTTAAGTTTCGAAGGGGTTTCGCCTAGGTGGTCTAACCCTCATTAGTGTTGTACATTTTAAGTAGTGCTTTGCGTAAGATGTGAGAGCTGAAGCCTTGTTCATTAGCCAAATCCCGTGAGTCTTAGGTCGTGCTTTTTGAAATTTTTGCGGCATACCAGATTTTTAAAGGTTCGGGACGTTCTCTTGAGAAAAAAGAGGCCTGCTAGTTTTTTACCTTTTTAGTACTTGAGGGAACCTTTCTTTGCGATGTCTTGTGGGATCTGCATGTAGACGCGGCCTACTATACTTCAGTCGTTATCACGTACAAATCTTCGAGAAATTGATCCGAGTCTCGACTTAGTCGGTGCGGG
>JAKTTV010000016.1:0-229687 GCA_030581635.1 Clavispora carvajalis | reverse complement strand
CTGTGCTACAAGGAATATTGTACACTTCATTTCATATTAATGAAAAGACTTGAATTAAAAAAAAAAAAAAAAAAAAGAAAAAAAAAAAAAAAAAAAAAAAAAAGAAAAAACGGATAAAGAACCGAAAAAAAAAAAAAAAGTGTATTGATGAGAACCACCATGGTAGTATCTGTGAAGTCCACCAAAAATACAGGCGGGGCGAGGGCGAGGACCATGCTTGCCACATAATTTCGCGACAACTCGCTTACTTCGACGAATTCATCAAATCATTGAATGAGATACGTTGCCCACCTAGCGCAAACTGCTGGTTCAATGTGTGTGCTTGAGGTGGGGCCACAAATTGCTGTTGGGGCACATGGGATATGCCAGATGGCAGATAAGGGTAATTGGCATAGCCTTGAGGTACGGCGCGGTAGTCAAAGCCTGGGTGATAAGGAGTAGGTGCTGGATACGCGACCACTGGATATTGTGGAGGTGGGGCCGCGGGCATTCCTTGGTAAACAAAACCAGGATGTAAGTTCGTTCCCATGTGAGTGTTTCCAATGCCAGTGTGGTGACTCACGGACTGTTGGGCAGACTGAATTGGTGATTGATGATCCAAGGCATGGGACTGCTGTTTTGGAGAGGACTTGAACGAAGGCTTTGGTAACGCCAACGCCTCAGGCGAGGAGTGAAAGGACGACCCAGCGTAACTTTCTTCTCCCGACTTTTTTCCGGCCTCTCTCGCAGAAAACGCTTGGTTCAAGTTTTCTTTGCTTGTGTGATTGATAGAGGGAACATTGGTGGTATGGTGGTTGTTGTTTCTCTTGGTGGACTCATTTCCTTTTTTGTTAGAAGCCGTGTTGTTGGATTTCTTTCCCTTCTTCTGCATCCCGCTCGGCTTCCCCTTTCCTCCGGAGGGCTCTCTCTTCAGATCCTCGGGACCAAAGTTAGGCCGCTCACCGTTGGGGAGAGACGGTTTCGACTTGCGATGCTTTTCCTTAGCTGAAGGAGCATGGTTCTCGCTTTTAGACATGGATTTGGGCTCGTTCACCGGTCTATGTTTGTTAGTTTTCGGGTTCGCCGCCACATGGGTGGGTCGAACCAGTAGAGAAACTTCGTGTGCTAACATGTAGATGTATTAGATTTGCGATACACAGATTTGAGTACAAATGTGCAGCGAAACTATGAAACAATAGAGCGGTTTGCAAAGTAACTGGGTACAAATGTCGGGAACGTCGTAAATGGAGAGGGCAGAGGGAAATGAGCAGGGCGTCGCGCAAGTCATGAACGAGCGTCGTGCACAAACCGAATTTGCTCCTTGGGAGAGTCATCCGGCCTATGTGCCCGCCGCGCACCAGCTAAAGGCATGTGTATTGGGCCTATAAATCGCAGAGGAGATCATATTGCCATAAACAAATTCAGCAACGAGATAACGCACATTCCCAAGATCGCCCACACCATGACAAAACTGGCACGGCCGCTGAACGATACGCCAGAAGCAAACATGGAAAGTGCTATAACCGTAAGAAAGCCACTGGTGACTGCCATTGTAATGCCAAAAATGTAGTCCAACTTATTCAAGTCTATATCGTCGCCTTGATTTAAGCGCATGAAGAAAAATCCAGCAAGCGCACCCAACGGCTGAGAGAGCCCGCCCAAAACGGCGCTGATAAGGACGGCCTTGAGTTTCCTCAGTGTCGCGTTGCCCCTAAAGGAGTAGTAAAGAGGGAGGCACATCAGAAACCCTTCGGTGTAGTTGTGAATGAGCAAGCTGAGGAATATTGAGAAACCCAATTCAGGATTGGTTTCTGAGGTGACGTAAGTGATAAATCCCTCTGGAAGCTTGTGTAAAGTAATTGCTAGGATGGTCTGTACCCCAATAAGTAAAAGACGAGATAGGGGAGAATTGATATGGTGGTGGTGGTGTTCCTGGGCCAAGTGGCTTTGATGAGTTTCATCGTTGGGTAGGATCTCTTCTTGAGCGTGATAGCCATGAGAGTGTGAATGTGAGTGATGCAGGTGCTGGTCCAAGTGAGGCTCTTGCGCCAGGGCTAGATGGCCCTCGGAAGAATCGCCTTCCGTATGATCTCCATCGTGGTTATTGACGGGAACAAGCCCGTCATCTCCAAGGTCCGGAATTTCACAAAAATGTAGCCTGTCTCCGTTATGAAGACAAAGCTCAGCTGACGTGTAGCCCTTACACTCGCCCAACATTGGTTGGTCTACTTCCTTAGCTAAGAGAAAGTGGGCCAATTTCTGCGATGCTCTGCGGCCCAAAAGAGGCATGGTTTCATTCCCTGCCTCAACCTCTTCGTGATAAGAGTGTTTCACGGCGTGGCTTGACTCTGTTTCATGGGGGTGATTGTGGCCATGCAGGGTGTGCAACGAGTCCTTGTCATTGTCCACGTCATGAGAGCAGTGCACCACCGATTCGGAGGTTATCACGTGCAACAATGCGTTGAACAAGCAGCACATCAACATTCCCAGGATGAACGACAAGGAGTGGGTCACAGTGGCATTGGAATTGGTGTCTTCACTGTAAGAAATCAAATGACTCATAGCTTCAGGTAAAAGCCGGTATAGGGCAGTGAATAGTAAGCAGCCAGCACTAAACCCAAGAGATCCATTCATGAAAGAGTAGTTTTCCTTTAATTCAAACCGGTACCTCGAAGTGATCCACCGGGGCATCAAAAACCGATAGAGGTCGTCGATGTATATGATAAAGCACCCGCACACGCATAGTAGTGAGGATAAAATGGTGAGGTACCATCCTTGGGTCAAGTTGTCACCGGAAAGAAAAAGCATGGAGTGGAGATCAAACAAGGGTCACCGCTCTTATCAAGCAGATCAGTATCAGCAATGTTGAAACCTTAGTAGTTATCGGAACGCGAAAATGAACTACGTGCATGGAGTGATATGCGGCATGGATGCGCCTCCAGGTCTAAGGGCATATGCAAGCTAGTATTGACATAAAATTGTATAAACCTAAAAATGTACAGGATTGGGGCAGATGGATTAATCGTGCTTTGTGCCTTCCCACTGGGGCAACTCCGAATATCTACTGCGCTTTTTATTCCGGTTGAGCTTCACCGTCTTCAAGAAGGACAAATCGGTGTTTTTCTTGTTGATCAACACAAAAAGATACATGCCAAAAGTGGCCAATAAGACACAGACAGGCAAAGAAATGATGATCAAGTACTTTTCGTAGTCAATCCCTTCTTCAATTACATAGTCGTCGCCGTACTGTGCCCTCAATTGCTCCTTCTCTTCTTGCTTCTTGATATCCTCATGATACCCCTTGGACACTTTAGCTCCCTTGGCAATCTCAATCACAACAGAGTTCTTCAAACGATCAAATTCTTCGTCCAGCACATTGTCCGGCTGAAGTGAGATCATCACCTTCCGGTAGTACTCGCTCTCACCAAACCATTTCGGGTCAATGGTGATAGGGAAATATCCTTCATCTTTTGCGAGCCAGTCCGAGACAAAAAAAGACTTGCCGTCAATCAGGCCGCCTAGTTCTATGACAGAAGATCTCTTCTCGTTCGGATTCTGTGGTGTCAAATCTCTTTTGAGACCCTTTTGACGCACCGCCTCCTTGACGTAGGACAAATGCACCTTCACATTCTCAACCTTGTCATCAAAAAACCGGTGGTACCAAGTGATGAAGTATGTCTTGTCCATTTTCAAGTTGGCATTATCCTGTGGAAAACAGAAGGGTTCAGAGGACGTATCCTTGGCCAAGCCCTTTTTCTTGTACAACAACGGAGTACATCTTAGTATAGGGTTCAACTGCTTGTATGTGAGATCTTCTGGGGTATATTCGACGTGGGTAAATACCTCGTCATCCTTTTGGTTATGCGCTTGCAACTCCTCCTTGGTGTAACGCATGGTGACGGGAGTCTGAAACCAAGTGCCATAGTCTGGTGACTTATTTTGAATGTTGCCGTTTTTCATTTTTGGCTTAATGGTTACTGGAGAGCCATCTTTTTTCAACGATATCCAAGGCTCTAATCCATCCGTCGTGGCAGGAGGCTTCGCACTGAAGGTAACACCTGCTATCACTGTGGGAGTGACAATTTCCTTCTTGTTATCGTAAATTGTTCTTAGCCAGGGGGTAGGGGCAACGCTGGAGCTTACCGCCCCGGCCTTCATCTCCTGAAGCTTTTTGTAATCTTTGTTCACAACGACTTCCTTAGCTCTTTTATCGACTGCAACCGGGACGTTCGTGACTTGTGCATCGACGTGTGTTGGCATCGTGTTGCAATTGACCATCGATGCGATGGTCAATACCACCAAGAAATTGCAGGATTTCATCTTGGGGTGTTTGTTTTGCTAGCGTATCGATTTGCTTGAATCACGGAAGCGCGCGATTTTCACGGTTCAGTCGGCAGTGGCTACTCACGTTTTCCGTCGTAAACTTCACCGTGGTCAAAGGGCGATTGGTTAGCTCGATTTAAAAGGAAGATATTCTACGCTTCGCATTGACCAGTAACTACTTAGAGAAATGTAGGTTTGTCTGAAAAGGCAGGAAAGTTCGAGTCCTCGTAAAAAGTTGTCGATACCTTGATAGAATGAACCCTGTTGATATTTGGCAAGAGATTCCATCATTTTATACATAGGTATTGTATAAATGAAACTATGCTGAAATTGCCAGAACTTGTGTTTTTCGTTATCATTCCTACATGTATTTTGCTAAGCAGGGTGTGTATTGTTTGGTCAAAATGTGAGGTGGCTGAGATGGTCCTTTTAAACCATCGCTGCGGGTAACCGTACTTAATCTAGTATCGCACTAAAGACGTGAGGTGCATTATTTCATTTTTCAAGCTGGGGATTTCGTATCCTTCTGCATCCCGAAATTTCTCCAGACACAACGATGAATTCAAAGCCTCAATAATTGTGTGAGCGAATTTCCAAAATGCGGGTGACTTTTTTTCCAAATATTCCGCAATGAAGCGGTCGGGAAGTTGTGCGTAAGTTAGTGAGTGCAAATAGGCGTAAAGTAAAAGCTCTGAGGACGAGATTTTCTTGGCTCGAAAAAGATGGGCAAAGGGCACGGGGGAATTTGCATTTAGCTCGGCAAATAAACGTTCAATGTGAGACACAAATTCACCCAATGCATGTAAACATCGAAGAGAGTTTTTTGACTCTTTGAGTAGGGCCTTATCTTTCAGCTTTGCCAAAATGACCTTTTCGTGCAAAGAGCTAATGGCAATTTCATCCTGCTCGTCCTCGTTTTCTGCATTAAAGGTCTCAGTATCAGCAATCTCCTCGTCTCCGCCGTGAAACGAAAAGAAACTTCCCTTGTTCACGCCAAGACCAATAATCTTCACTTGCTCGCTTGCTGCATTCAAAAACTTTAGTGGCTGGTTATACATCATTGGAAAAGGGAGGTATATTTTGAAAAGCTTTCTCGTGTAGTTCTCGTAGTTATTAGTGTTAACGTAAAGGTTATACTGATTGACGAACTTAAAAGTGTTGTTCAAATAGGAAATTAAACTGAAGTTGGCCAACTGGTCTTTTGCGGAAAGTTTATCGTCTGGGACGTATTTGGTATTCTCCGTGGTATATTTTAGTGAAATGTAGTTCGATATCTCATAGAATCCCTCGTACTTCCTTTTTAATCCGTCCTCTGTCACTAACAATAATGGAAGTCTTCCCGAATCAGCCAAGTTGGTATTGCACGAAGTGACGATTCTATAATCGATTTTTTGAGGAGTTAGGTGTATACTAAGAAGCCAAGCCGAGGCTAAACCCTCGGGATCAATGATCGAAACCTGCTTATTGGCCCCCCATATATGCAATTGGATCATATGTGCTTCTTGGAATAGAGGCGGGCGCAAATGTAGGACCGCCGATCCATATTCTGTGTGGGGCACACCCGTATGCCTATCTACATCAAACAAGCGAACTGCGAAGGCTGGAATCAGGCGAGACAAAATGGCCAATTCGACGGATAAGATGGGCCAAATACGTTTGGATGTTGTTGACCAGCTTGAACTAGAAGTATCACAAAACCCCTTGAACCACAAAAAATGGGCTCACTTGATTGAACAACTTATCTCAAGAGATGACGCTGAAAAAGTCCGCTCGGCATTTGACCGTTACTTCTCTTTCTTCAAGTTCGATTCTAGACAATGGAGCAATTATATCAACTTTGAGTTAAACAAAGATGAACCGGGGAAAGTGGTAGAACTATTTGCCAAGTGTCTTCCAATTACTTTCGATGTGGAGTTGTGCCGAACATATGTTCTGTACGTCAGGCGAGTTAACGACGTGATTACTGGGGGAGAGAAAGCTAGATCTATTGTAGTTCTCGCTTTTGATTTTGCTGTAAATAAGGTCGGAACTGACCTAGACAGCTTCGAATTATGGAACGACTACTTGGACTTTTACAAAACATGGACACCGGGCAGTTCATGGGAACAACAACAAAAAATTGAGCTGATTAGAAAACTTTACAAAAGATGCCTTGTTATACCGACTTCCAAGATCGAAAAACTATGGTCCGAATACACAAAGTGGGAGAATGAGGTTTCCACCCCGAATGCTGCCAGTAAGTTTATCGCTGACTTATCCACGGACTATATGGAAGCAAGATCATGGAACACTGAGTGGCACATTGCTACAAAGTCTTCTTTGAAGAGAAGGTTGGTTCCAATTGCTACTACAAACGACCACACTGGTGTCGTGGCTGAACAAGTTGAACTTTGGTTCCGCTGGCTTGATTTAGAGAAAAAGAATAGCTTGAACTTGAACATAGAAGACCTTCAAAATAGAGTAGAGTATGTCTTCAAGCGAGCAATATCCATTCTTCCCTTCGCCCCAGAAATATGGTTTCGTTATGCCAGGTTCCTTCTATTGGAAAATGAAGATACATACAGAGGAAGATGTATAGAACTTTTAACCGATGGATTGAAATTGAATCCCAGAAGCTTTCTCATTAGTTATCAATTGTCAGAATTACATGAAAAGGAGAGCGCTTTCCCCAAAGCCCAGGTTATATTCGAGGATCTAATTAAAGTCCTCACAGACGATTATCTTGAAGTTCAAGAAAGCGTTGATAAAATTAAGGCATCAAAATCGAAGTCCACGGAATCTAGAGCTAAAGATATCAAAGAAATTGCGAACGGTAATAGCAGCGATAGCGGTGATGATGATGATGATGATGAACCGATTGTTCAATACTCAGAATCAGAGGTTCTTAAATTGCTCGATTCAGAATCCAAGCTCAAGGAGTTGAAAAACCTGGTGACGCAGGTGTACATAAAGTTCATGACGTTGTGCAAGAGGTCACAGGGCATTAAAGAAGTGAGATCAGTGTTTAAGCTGCGGAAAAATTTCAAATACATGGGATATGAGTTTTATGTTGAAAACGCTCTCATTGAGTTTTACTCTGATAACAAAAAAATTGCAGATAAAGTTTTTGATTTGGCGATGAAAGCCTATAGCAAAGATGGTGGTTTTTTGTACGCATATTTAGAGTATTTGATCCTCACAAACTCGATTGAAAGTCTAAAAGTGTTTTTTGAAATGGCTCTCACGAATCTTCTGAAAGAGATTAGCAACGACAAGGAGGTGCTACAGTTATCAACTTCCAATATTTTGCATCAAAAGAGAAAGGCCGAGAATCTCAAGCGCAATCAACATTTTATGCGCAAAATCATTCGCAGATACATTTGCTTCGCGTCTCGCTATCTCAATTTGGATACTGTTTTATTACTTGAAAAACGATACGCGTCGTTTTTCCCTGAAGATGACAAATTGGCCTTGTTTGTTGATAGGTACAACACTCCTTTCGACGCTATCGCAAAGTACGATTTGGGCGAAAAGGTCTACTTAAGTGGTGATGAGCACGAAGATACTGACGACGTAAACGAGAAACCGTCGAAGAGACGGAAGGCTTCCCACAGAGACGATTATTCTCCAGAATCATCGGGAGGATCGCAATTTAACTCAGAGAGAAAAGACAATGGTAAAATTGGACATCAAGTACCACATGCCGCACAAACTCAGCAGCAAAGCTTCGTCGGCAATACAATTTACAATTTGTTGCAAGTTTTGCCTAATGCTGGTTACTTTGGGCCCCTTTCTGAACATGTATTCAATAGTTCCAAATTGGTTGAATTATTTGGCAATCTAGCGAATGTTCCGGAATCGTGATTGAGGCTGTCTTTAGCGCAAAGATTATCGGTTAAAGGTATATACAAATCTAATGCAAATGTGAGTGACTAAAAGTTCCTCGTCTCTTCCGTAAAAAAATTGAGGGTCTCTTCATACGAGGGCTTAAATGCCCAATTATTGTAGACATCATAAATGATATCCATGTCTTCCTTTGAAAGTTGTTTTGCTGTTTTATTTAGAACGTCCTTCGACAATTTGGCTCCCAAGTCGATCTCAGCCCCCGGAGCTAAAATATTGAGCGAATCCCTCACCGTGTTGCTCGACTTATACATGAATACTTGAGTAAGATATTCCACAGCGTTGACATCAATATTTGGTAAATCCTTCGGCACCACTTCGATCACCGCCAAGTCGCCACCAACTGGAGCGACTGAAGAGCTAGACATTAGTACCGGCTGGTCCTTCACCAATAAATTTGGGTCATAGTTTTCGCCAGCTGTTCCCTTGCTGTCCAGCGGAATATCAGAGACGGCAATTAACTTCATGTCTGTGAACATGTCACGCTTTAAAGAAGCCCTGTTCCTTTTTGAAAAATTAGGTCCGGAAAGAAATTTCAGTGCTGTCACCTCTCTGACGAGAAGAATCATCCGGACCCGTCCATATTTTTGGAGCCAGTTCTGGTATGCACAGCACATAATCCACTGTGCAAAGAGTGATTCTCCAAATTTATTAGAAGAGATGTTGGCTACTAGAAGTAACTCATCATGGATTCGGCTTCTTGGCTGAAATGAAGGCTGAATGGCTTTAATGTCTTTAAAGATCCGGTCATATGTTTCCCAAGAGTGACCGTCGTTGTTGAAGTAACGCAAATTTTCTGCATTTCCAGTGTTTTTTTCCAAAAAGTTGATTCTACTCGTCCATATCTTTTCGTTATCTTTGGTGCCGTCAATGATGATATGGTTTTTGGGCTTTAGCTCGTGATTTATCATTGTCGATAGCAATCCATATCCTGAAAATATGTCAACGATGTCAAGATTACCCTCCGAGTTTGGATATTTCTCTTTAAGGTGTAGTCTATCGATGACACTTTGGCAGGCTTTGGGAGCGATGATGTTCTTGAAACCATATTGATGTGCTGTGCGAGGTAGCGCTTCAAAGTGGGGAATAAGCCGAGGATTCAATGAGCGTAGCTTCATCTCAAAGTTCAAAACGGAAGTTCTTCTCCGTTGGAGTTATTGCGAGGCTTGCCTTGTGCCGTTGACACAAGAAGTATAAATAAGTTATATGCCGTATTCACCTTGCCCTACGATTTTCCGGTAAGATGTCAGGACGCCTTCGTGAAAGGGAATAACAAAATCAGGTTCTCCCAGTTTTTTACATGAATAGTACGATGGCAATCTCGTCCTGATGGGCTATCTGTTCTTTGCTATCAAAATATAACCTGCACATCATATCTGTCGATCGCATCAAATGTTGGCGTAGGCTAGATTGTTCATCCTTCAAATGTCAGTGAACAAATTACCATGCAATACGTCCGGAGAAGTTCCTTTTGACTTGGGAATTGGTGAAAAATTACGATTTTCAACATCGACAGCAAGGCAATCATTCCATCTTCTGCCAAGCAATAAAGGCAGTAATTCAAGAGGCAATATGCGTGCGGCTGACGGGCGCATATATCTTACTAACAGGAAACTTGCATTCATAACGGGAGATAAGGGTGACTTCAACACTTTTGTTATTGAGTTCGCTCATCTTCGCAGTATCCAATTTTCTCACAAATTAAAGTGTCCGTGGTTTGGCCCTAATTATTGGGAATTCATATTCTTTAGCCCTTCAGAACCAATTTGCGACGGACTACCTAAAGACGAATACTTCCAGGGACAGATTGTTTTCAATGATGGCGGTCTTCATCATTTTGTTGAAGTCTTGAATGCGGTGATCAACGATGCTGTTAACAACCCCCAAGTGGATGATGAGTTGCCCCAGTACTCAGAGATGTGAAGTTGCAGGACAGCTACAGTATGTATGAATCTATTTTATTTCTGAGTATTAAAATGGCAAGTCTTGATCGAAGTCTTTAGCGTCAAGGAAGGTGTTGATATCCATGTCATTTTCAAGAGGGCTAGCGACGGCAACGCTTAAAGGTTGTTTGACCGATGTACCACCAACTAGAGGCTTTAGCAGATGTGCCAGGTCGAATTCTTGGAAGTCAAGAATTCTTCTCTTCTCTTCCTCGTCCATAGAGGGGTATAAGGAACTGAAATTTTGAATAGCCAACTGTTCTAAAGTGGTCGCATCGTTGTAGACTAATGAGCCTTCCTCGTTGTAGATTCGGGCATTGCTGAAAATCAAATGAATATCTTCAAGAAACTCTCTCATGTTCGTGTAAGTTTTATTGCCGATTCTTTTCTTGATCGTGTCCAAAGCAAGTGGATGCTTGATGAGAACGTAATAATCCGGATAAAGCCTCTTTGAAGGTTTTACCATGAACAAATCACTCAATTTGCGGTCATTTTCTTTATAGTCTAGCAAATTGCCGTAGATGATGTCCATGTTATTCTGCAATTGTAGACGGGCTTCGGGCGCAAGACAATCGAGAACTGGTGTGTCTCTGTTCGATGAAGTTTTCAGCTTAGGTCTGCCAACCTTTGGACGTCCCTTACCACGAGAGCTGGGAGTAGATGACCTAGGTCTTTTTCCAGTAAACTCTTCTTCTCCCTCCCTTCTTCTCTTCACTCCATCAGTCTCCAACAAATCTTTGCGCCGTGGCCGACCCTTCTTTCTTGTACCAGACTCAACATCTGATCCTTCAGACACTACTCCTTCGATCTTCTTTAACCATTCTTCTTCCGTCAAGTTATCATCATATACGGCAGTCTTCCTTTCGCGGTTTCCTCTTCCGTATTCCTCAATCAATTGTTCGTCTGTCTTGCGATAAAATTCAAGATCCGTTCGGTAAATTTCTGGTAACTCTTGATCTGTGTAGAGTCTTGAGCTGTATGAAGCGTTCCTTGTCTCGAGCATCCGTTCGTTATCCAATTCACGGAAAATTTCGATCTCTCCCTCATTTCTGGCAATGATTTGATTCAACTCATCATCGTCCAAATTATCATCCTCGCCGTCATGATTTTGTCTTCTCTCTTCTTCTCTGTCCATCAACGCTCTAAGCATGGCTTCTTGTTCCTCTGAAGTTGATTTGTTGTCAAATTTGCCTGCTTGAATAACTTTGCCATCAATTTCCAACTTTGCTACCGCTCTTTCCAATATCATCTCTTCGATCGAATCCTCTGTGATTAATCTTAAGATTCTCACTTCGTTTTTTTGGCCGATTCTGTGAGCACGATCCTGAGCTTGCAAATCCTGGTGTGGATTCCAATCAGAATCAAAAATAATGACAGTGTCAGCAGTTTGTAGGTTCAAGCCAAGACCACCCGCCCTGGTCGATAACAAAAAGCAAAAGTACTCAGATTGGGGCTCATTGAAAAGCTTTAAAAGAGTAGTTCTGTCGTCAGCCTTAGTACCTCCGTCTAATCTCATGTACTTCATCCCACGCAATCTTAAAAAGTCTTCCATTATATCCATGATTTGAGTCATTTGAAAAAACAATAACACTCTGTGGCCCGTTTTCTGAAATTTAGGCAAAATTCTATCTAATAATTCAAATTTTCCAGCAACACGCCAGATAGAATTGTTTGTCTCAGATCTAGGATTGATGATGTTTTCCACTTCCTCGTAAACAAATGGATGATTGCAAATTTTTCTTAATTGCATAAGTTGATTATTGGCATTTTTGATAGTATTGGGTTTTTGGCCCACACCACTTGTGGTAAAAAGAGCATTATACTTCAACATCATTCGGTATAACTTTGATTGCAAGGCGGACATCTGACATTTGAGGACCTTCTCTACCTTGTTAGGAAGATCTTTCTCAACATCTTTTTTCAATCTTCTGAGCAAAAAGGGTCTCAAAACCTTATGGAGTCTTCTTATGATCAACAATGTCTCTTCTTCGCTTAACTCGATTTTATCTTGTCCTCCATTGTTTGCGAACGGAGTATTGAACCATTCATCGAAAGACTTGACGGAATTGAAGATTTTTGGAAGCACAAAATTTAAGAGGGCCCAAAGTTCCGGTAAATTGTTTTGGAGGGGTGTACCCGTCAAAATCAATCTATAGTCGCTATGGTAGTTATGTGTCAATGTTTCCGAAAGTTTAGAGTTCGCATTCTTCATTCTGTGACCCTCATCAATGATCATATGAACCCACTTGATTTTTGACAACAAACTTTTATCCTTAATCACGTACTCAAATGTTGTAAGCAAAACTTGAAAGTTCTGTTGTCGAATGTCATTTTGCATTACCTTTCTTTGCACTGGAGTTCCCTTATACGTGATCTTTTTCAACGCGGGTGCCCATTTTTCGAACTCTAAGTTCCAATTAGTCAATGTCGAGAGCGGTACAATGACAAGAAACGGCCCTGATATACGTTTACTCTCAGTGAGATAAGTTAGCAAAGAAATGGTTTGAATTGTTTTGCCCAAGCCCATCTCATCTGCAAGAATGCCGTTTAAATGATTATTGTAAAGAGACACCATCCATTGCAATCCCTTTAACTGGTACTCCTTCAAAGTACCGCCAACCAAAATACTTGGTTGATGAGTTATTTCCTCTTTAATGCGATGAGCGATTTGGTAATAATCGACCTTTTCTTTCTTTCCATCTTCCAAAGGTTCTGGTTCTTGAGGTTCTTGGTTTTCATTGCTGGCATTCCGTTGAGATTCTTTCTGCTGATTCTGCACAGCTTGAGACAAACTATCCAAAAATGTGTTGGTTTGATTTAACAAATGGGTGATTCTCGTATCCTTGGTGTGATCAAGCAATTTCAAGTACGCTTCTTCATCATTCAGTCTTAAAGCTTGCAAACGTTGTTTCGCCATTTTCTCTAACTTCTTTTGTTCCTCTTTCGCCGTTTGTGAATGGAAACTGTTTATCTTAATGGACAATCGATCAAGCTTTTCTCTTCGGGAATTTAGAGTTTCTCGCTTGCGGGAATTGAAATTTAGAATTGCACGAACTGTGTCTTGATGCTTGCGGTTTTGGGCTTGAACAATAGAATTTAATTGTTGTTTGTAGAGTTCCTCAGTAGCAATTACATTCTCAACAGACAAATCGGCAAATTTGGCCAAAAAGTTTGGATGAGAGTTTGGTAGCAATAATTTGCTGAACCACATTTGAGATAGTATGACACCTCTGACTTCTTTCTGATGGGAAAGCAACTCAAGCTCTGCCAACTCTGCTTCTAATCCTCTTTTTTCATCAGCGCCATGCGTGAGTTCTATTTTTTTTTGTAGTTGTAGCATTTTCCTGTTGACTTTTAGAAGAATAAGTGCTTCTCTCGTGCTCAATATTTCGTCAACATCGATAGTGGTAGGAAGAATTGCGGGTATCCTTATCTTACTTTGAGCAGCATACAACCCACTGAAGGGTATTTGTTTTCTTTCGCTATCAGTAATCGAAGGCAAAGCAAAAGTGTCAACCTGAACACTGGGCTTACTTATGGGGACAATTAGTTGTTTGGAAGTGTCTAATCCTTTCGTGAATGCAGAAAATTCCACTGGGGGCTTTGCTGGAAGTGTAATAGGTTGTGTCCCAGTCACTACCTCAGGTTGATCGGCTTTTGGTGTAGCTGAGTTAGATTTGGAATTCGAAAGCCTCTTGGTTGCAATCTTCTTAGTATCAGACTTGTCTTGTGGAAAAGTATTACCCGATTGTGCTTCGGTCTGCGGTAAACTCGCCTGTAGGGGTCCCTGATTTGGTTGCATAGTATTTACTGGTGGTCTCACTTGATAAGAAGCAGAATTAGCTTTTCCTGCCATCTGAGGCGTGAATACTTGCTGGTCGGGCAGTCTGGTCGAAGCACCTGGAGCTCCTTGTTCAATTGGGTAATCCATGCGATCAGAAGTGGCCATATCGATGATATTGCGCGGTATTGGTCCGAACCCTCCTTGTCCAGGATTTCTAAACAATAATTTGACTGCCTGTGATTGCAGTTTGAAGAGCTGCATCTGTTGCGGGGTGAAAGGGTTGTTGAAGTTGTTATTGATTTGCCCCTGTGCCATATAATTTTGTTTGGCATCCGGATTCATAGAGCTGTTCAATCCCTGACTGAAACCCATGCGGTTGAAGTCTTGATTGGCGCCTTGAAGATTAGAGTTGATGAGCGGGGAACCGGTTTGATTTATACCCAGGTTCATGCTCTGGCTGACACCAGAGTTCATGCTTTGATTCATACCAGGGGACATTTGGCCTGATCCTTGACCCATTCCCTGGTTCATGCCCTGATTAATGCCCTGATTCAAACCTTGATTCAAACCTTGATTCATGCCTTGATTCATGCCTTGATTCATGCCTTGATTCATGCCTTGATTCATGCTCTGATTTATGCCCTGGTTTATTCCTCGGTTTATACCCTGTGACAATCCTTGGCTCATTCCTTGAGTTACCCCCTGGTTCATTCCTGGAACCACGCCCTGAGCCAAGCCCTGGTTGTCTTGCACTGCCCCTTGGTTTAGGTTTTTGTTTGGTGCTTGAACCATTCCGCTCGTTCCCGGAGAAATTCCCGAAGCCATGCCTTGGTTCAATCTCTGATTCATTCCTAAGCCGTTCGTTTGCGACATCCCTTGATTGACAGCCTGATTGACGCCTTGAGACATCATCTGGCTCATCCCTAGGTTCACATTGGGCCCTACATTCTGATTCATGTTGTGCCCCATTCCCGGCCCAACGTTTTGCTTGTGGCCGGCACTAACGCTTCCTTGACGCATTCCATTATGAGCTGTTGCGTTTTGGTTCATTCCTGGCTGTGTGAACCGAGGCGTGGGTTGCGACGACATGGACGGTGTGGGTGCCATGCTCGGAGGGGTCTGCTGAATCAGGTTTGGCTGTGACATGCCTATCATCCCCATTCCCGTAGATGCCTGTTCCGCGGGGCCGACCAGTTGCTTGTTGGTGCCACTGCTCATGTGGGGGTTGATGTTTCCCATGGGCGACATGGGGTTGTTCATCTGTATATACGGCAGTTGCTTTCGCAGTTGCAGCGCCCTTCTTTGTTGTGTGGGCTGTGCTAGTGGTTGTTGTGGCCGCTCCTGCTGTTGCTGTTGTTGCTGCTGCTGTTGTTGTTGCTGTCTCTGCACGTTCTGGACTTGAATGTACCGTATAATTTTCGTCAATTGGTTGAACTCAGGAACATTGACTGCCTGGTCGCCATATTGGGTTTTAAGCTGCTGCCAGCGCTGAATGTAATGCTGAATTTCCTCACGTGTGGGCGGTCTGTTCATGGCTGTGTACACACGTAGGTTGTGCGTAACCGTGAATTGGTAATCCTCACATTTGGGAGTTTGGTGTGCGCCTACCGACTTTTGAACGCGCTCGAGCGCGCTGAGAAATTAAGAGGTACAGGTAAGAACGGTACCGTGTCGTTGAAGCTATAAATGTGGCATACATGCTTGTGCCAAATGTGCACTCGTGCCCTTCAAGTAACCTATCTATACAAGACTTTCCCACTATATGCGGATTTTATTTCGTTGTTGAAATCACCACCCGTAACACCATTTTCGCCTATTCGGGGCGCCGAGGCCCTCTTTTCTTAGTTGCCTTTCTCCGTTTCTTGTCTTCCTTCGGTGGCATCCACACATTTCCTTTCGGGCGTGGGGCGTAGCTGATAGTATTAAAATCCTCAATTATTGCTCCCCCGGCCGTACCTGCATCACTTCCGCTTATATCGTTCACGGCATTGGGGTCCCGGACACCGTAGCTGTAAAGCGACGTGTCTATCCTTGACATTATATTTGAGTTATCGTAAATATCGTTCTGGCAGTTGAACAAAGCTCCCGGTTCTTGGACCTGTGCCCGCGTTACATCAAAGCCGCGGAAAAGAAACAATTCGGCCTCGTTCACATTCAAACAGTTGAGGCCAAAATAATTGACACAGTTGCGGTCTTGGCTTTCAGTAATCACCCGCCAGCTGCCTTCGGTGCGCTTTCCCATGAACGCCTTCGCGACGGAAGATCTAATTAAAAACTTTGATCCGCTGTCAATCTCATGAAGCCTATTATTCTTCGCTGCATATCTCAACGCCGTTTTCCAGGTTGGGAAAGATGAAGAACGCTCTTCAATTTCAACATCATAGCTGATTAACACCTCTTGGTCGGAGTCCAGCTTGTCGCCGTGCGAGACTATACCGCCATCCACCAATACTTGGTCAATGAACTTGAGTGCCCGGACGGCATTTGGGCCTTCAATGCTGGAGTTTCGCTTGTAGTTGTGTAATTCAATCAAAGTATTCAATGGAATGAAACATTTTAACTTCACTATCTCGGCAAAGTTACCCTGGCTTTCTCTGATCTGGGCAGTAGCATACGCGGCATCGAACCATCTCTTGACATTTCCCATTCCTTGGAGAAAAGCAGATGTGTCTATGATAAAGTTCAAGTTTCTCGTAGGTCGCGCAGGTCTCTCATTGGCGTTTCTTTCGGCGAAGTGCTCTTCTTGGTCCCTCAAAGGGGCCTCTATGGTCTTCAAATCATGTTCGTCCACAGAAGATTCCGCCCGCTCGGAAAAATGCAGAAGTTCCGAAAAAGAATCAAACTCGATCAGCGCTTTCTGGATATCTTGTAAACTCGGTAGCTCATGGCTCATATCTCCATTAACCATGTAACGCTTGTCGCGGATGCTTCCTGCCCTTCAACAGTTCTTTTAGGGGTACGGGTGTTTCCTTTACCGAGAGCGCGCGCAAAAACCAAGACCGCCTTAATCAGCCGAGGAAACGAACTGCTGACCCTTACACTTGAGCCGCCATATGCCGCTTTATCTTCAGAATTAAACACCCCGGTCATAGGCGCTGTTTACCAATTTGAATAACTTGACGCAATTCGCAACACAATGAGCTCTTTATCATTCCCCTGCGCAATGAATCTCTACGATTCTTGTCACTACAAGTGATAGGTTTGGCCAGCAAAAAATAAATTAGATTATAAACAAGTGATCCTTGCTAGATGGTTAGTTAGCTCGAACAAGAAAAATTATTGCAAGCTCAAGGCTCAAATCAAATGCCATGTCCACCACAAAATCGCGTGTAACAATAGGCTATCAGATAATTGTCAAGGTTGTATTCATCGAGCTGAAAAGCTCTAACATTAGAGATGCCAGAAAAAACATATGATTAAAAAAATTCATCCTGATGATTTGAGCATTTAAGCTGATTTATGTTCCTAACATACTAGTCACTGTTGGTGGAACCATTAGAAGTGGTTGGGAAAATATAAAATTTTGTGCGCTTCCCTTGTTTAAGTACAGTTTTTTGGTGCACGGATCTTTCCTATTTAGGGCTTCTAGCCAGTTGGATGCGACTCTATTTTGCGGCGGAGAGAACAGTGTCGCAATTGAGGGTGACAGACTCGCCAAACACATTAGACATTTCTTCATCAACTTCCTTTAGGAGCTCAAGTCCTCGTGTGCCCTCCTTCATTATTTCTGCTTGCAAAGCTTTAACAGTCAGGTGGGATTCCTCTAAATCTTTATTGTAAAACTTTTGTTTAGCCAAAAGAGACTGTTTCCATTCTCGAAATTTGGCTTCCTGGCTGCGAATTAACTCCTCAAACCTTTCTCGAGATGCCTTTTTGATTTGCTCTTCTTCAAAACTTCCCTCGATGAGATCCAGGGTAGCTGGTGCGGCCGATCTTTTGTAGAGCAAATAAGACTGTAACCCACTATAATCGCAGTTCACGTGTGACATGTGACTCTCGTCACGGATTGCCTTCTCTAATCTTCCATTCAAGCATCTTGTTCGATACTGGGCATAATGGCTCTCCATTGCTGTCATCAAGTCGAGGATATGTTCTGACATCAAGACTTCTCTGAGGTGAACAAAATCAGAATGTTCGGGATTTTCGATCTCAACCGTCCCCCAATGGTATTGTCTCACTCTGATTACGCTTTTCGTAGACTCTTTTCCCAATGTGTTTGAGCCAATCACAGCATATGGAACGAAGGACTTGATCTTCTCTAACACGTAATTGTCGCTTATGAACTGGCATACTTTAATATTGTAAGCCTTCAAGGTGCTATTGACAATCAGTTTGAAATTGATCAATTCGTCTTTGTTCAATGTGTCACTGCGTGAAATCACGGGAATTAGATTCACCCGCTGGGAAATTTCTTTCATTGACTCGATATCCAAAGGGGTCAAGCGTGTATTTGATGGTGGAAGAAAATAGAGGCAAACATGTACTCGCGTGTCCAACATGCCCTTCCTCTCTGGCTGTTCCTCTTGCAAGAGATATGACATGTAGTGGTGATCAATGTACTTGACAATGGGGAGCCAACTATAATGATTGTCCATCTTGATTCCAAACCCAGGTAAGTCTACCGCAGTAAATTCAAACACAAACCTGTCTTGTGTGAGTTCGTACTTCCGTTCCCGGATCACAAATGGTTCTGGGGTTTCGGACTTATCGTCCAATTCTATTCCAAATAGCGTGTTAAGAAAAGTGGTTTTCCCAGTCCCACTACAACCAGCAAGCATCATAGTGAATTTAGCCCCTTTTTTACGGGATATTTGCTCTCTTTGCCAAGGCAAGCATTTCAAACCAATGGCAGACACGGCGGGCGCCGGGGTTTTTAGACGCTTTTCCACTAATTCTTTCTTTTTCCTCATTTTAGGCAGGCTTTCCGCCTGACTTTGACTCTTGTTTGAATTTGACATTCTTTCTAAACACTCAAAATACTTTGCTTGTCTTATCTTTGTGGTTGCGAAAACCTATTACACAAGTCACCAAAAAGTTGAGATGCATTATTGTATAGCCCTGTATATGAGCCTTTGATAAGACAATTATCTCATGGAGCATTCATATAAGGGGGTTAAACACTCATAGAAATATGTTGGAGAGTATAAACTTGTCTTTTTGGTAGTAAGTCGCCTGAGTCTATGAGCTAGATCTTTTTTCAAATTACACAATTGCCCTTTTGCTAGTATTGGCCTACTGCGTGTGAGTTATTTCAACAGTAAGTCGCACTAAGGTGAACAATCAAAGTGCGGGCACCCGCTATCTTTGACTCAAAAGAGAAGCTGGATAATTCCTCCATGAAGTTACACTGGAACGATCCTAGCTCATGGACCCTTTGGCTCACTTGCTCTTCAGCAAGATTGAGTTTCAACTTTTGCTTGCCAAATTACCTTTTTTATTAAAATGGACAACATCTTACATTCGCTTAGTTTGCGCGGCGCGTATCCAATTTAAACTAAAAGTGCAAATGCAAGAATATATGCAGTAAAAAACGAAGTGACGAGGCCGATTGACTGACCATGCATTGAAAGCCTGATCACGTAGCTACTACATTCCATTCGAGATGCTTATAATAAAACAGCATCTAACTGAAGAAAGTATTCGTATATCTGTTTCAAGCAGACTATCTTCAGAGCTAAGAATAGACCGCAGATGCGGGTTGTATGAGTTTCAATGACATTGCCTATTCGAGCAAAATGATAAACAGTCTGTGCACATCGGTTTCTCTAATGAACGCCTCAAGGTCCTTAATTGCAGAAAAAGTAGTCACATACCTAATCTTGAAGAAATTGAATTCCAAGACACGGCGGCATTTTTCTACTTCCAGATATGTTCCCTCTACGCAAAGTCCAATCCGTCGAAGATCGCGGAGAGAGACCAGCTTACTCATCATCAGAAATTAGGGCACGCTCCAGCTCACCATGTAAAAACAAAAGGATGAGCAAAACAATCTCAGAGCCTTTTGACATTTTTGCTAATGCTGAAGGTTCTCCAGGCTTGCTTGAAACCCCGTTGACTCAGGAACAGCTAATGAAGTTGTCTCGCTCTCCAATTGCCAATCGTTTGCACATCACTAAGGCTGACTATGCCATCCCCATTCCATTTACGTTGCAATTGCCACCTCGTCTTAGTAAATCTGCCCCTAATTCTCCTAAGAAGGACCTCTCGTCTCCATTCGTCAGCCCCAAAAAGTCTCCCACTCGTTTACTTTTTTCAGGTTCGGGATACGAGCCAGCTCTATCAGGATCGAGTTCTGAGTCCGAGTCAGACACAAGCAGGGAATACTCAAGATACTCCATGGGCCAAAAACCCCCTAGCGTTACTAAAAGTCGCAAAAAGGTGGCAAAATTTGTTGAAAAATCCCAAGCTGTCCCGGCGGATCAACTCAGTATAATTGAAGAAAATTCGACGCGCACCAACAGTGTCAAATCGAAGATTTTGCCGGTGCTACCAGATAGTATTAATGAGTTCGAGAGCAAAGATCGCATGCCAATGTTTTCGGGCGCTCGTGGTTCCTGCCGAAAGCTACTGAGAAGGCCACCGCCCGATCTTGTTTTGGAGACGTCACATACCCCTTCAACCAAGCATAACCAAGTTTCCTATCCGCTCCACCACGGATCTACTGAATGTTCAAACTTTGTAGAGAAAAAAATGCTCGAACCTAAGCATTATGTTACAGGTGAACTTACCAACATGGCTATTTCAGCTCGGTCGAGAAATGAACTTGCTCTCTCCCAAAACCAGCAGCAACATCTGCAGATTTCATCAAAATCCAATCCAATTTCTCATACTGAGGCAGTCCGCCATTCCTTGAATTACGACGAAGACGACTCTCATCAAAAGACAAAACGAAATTTTTCGGACGAGTCACACGTGTCTTCCGTAAGCTCATTTAGCTCTTTTGGTGACATCATGAGTATTAGGTTCAACTCAACACAGGATCCAGCGGAGGGTGCCCTTACAGGCGCCGTTCTGCGGCAATCTTCAGTCATGACGACTTCTTCTGCAAACTCGTGGAATTCGCTTCAACGAAGTCTTGATTTGAGCCTAAAAAATACTTTATCCGGTATGTCTCCAAGAACACCAGCTGAAACCGAAAAGGAGCTTCCGAACCTTCCTTTGGAATACATAGAGGATAAGACAATTGAGATAGCTCCTCTCACTGTCTCAAAAATGCCCAGCAACAGGACCCCATTGCTCAAAAGTGGGGATGAATTAAAAGCAAAAGAGGAACAAAAAGAAGATGAAGATGAAGATGAAAAAGAAGATGAAGAGGATGACGAAGAAGAAGAAGTGGAAGAAGAAGAAGACGATCAACCAAATTTGACGATACAAAGTCAGGATGAATGGACGGCTAGTAGCGGAAGTATGGATTATAATAATGGTGATGGGCAATCATTCAGCTTTCCTAATAATCTGAATAATGTCACAAACAGTGCGGATGTCAAGTTGAAAAGCCAGAGAAAATTCAAGCACAATTCATCCTACTCCCTCGTCACTCCTACTGGTCACATCGAAATACCAGATCTAAATGAGAATTCTCAGTACCATACGAAACATCATTTATCACGGCCGATTAGTCAACAGACAATGGAACCAATAGGATTACCCAGCAAAGCCGCAAGAGAACATTTCAAAATGATGTGCGGTGGACTGTCCACTGATTCTGATGATGACAGCTCATTCAATTCACAATTTTCCAAAATGCAAGGCAGCAAAATTGATAAGAAAAAGCCATACTGCAACAATTTGGACAACAAAAACCAGACCCCATCTATTTCTTCAATGTCTCCTGTTCGTCACTCTCGTTGCAGGTCTATGTATGATATTAGTTTTGAGTCAAACAATATTGACAAGTCCTCGATTTATAAGTACGCCAAACCGAAGTCGATCATGGATATTCCTATCCTGCAAAACATGCTGGGCGGGAAAGTTTTAGATAAATCAATGGAGAAAATTCAACGTTTATCCGAAAACCAGCCCCAACTGGCCATAAAATCAGACTGCATCGAAAAGGAAGATCAGAACACGAACGAAGATGAAACTCTTGGAAATATTGTGGTTGCAGAACCGCCTGCAAAAGTTTTGTACCCTGTTGACTTCAGAAGTGCTTTGTCCTTCCCTAAAAAAACACCAAAATACGCTGTCAATCACGGGCAATATTACGATCCTCCAAGGATTTCGTCAGAGAAACATAAGTATGGCCACAACTCGATTTCCAATCCTGAATCGGAGCAAGCATCAAGCTACCACTCAAGCCATACCGCAGGTGAGACCTTATCTACCGCTCCTACTGAGACCGGTAGTGTTCTCATTGATTTGACAAAAGACGAATATGATGTGTGCATGATCAAGAGGCACGACTCAACCACCTCTTACAAATCTGTCATTGAGAAGACCAAGGATGGCCAAAAAGTGGAGGTGGTTTTGGTCGATGAAGATGAAGAGCCCTCTTACCTGGCCAGAGATGACTTGCTGAGTATTTATTCCCGCTACATGGGAACATGGGGCTCCGATGAAATGAGAAAAGTTTCAGCCAGGTCTTACGCATCTGATTCAAGTGAAGCATCAACTGAAAGCTGGGCTGCATCAGAATCTAATTTCCGGCTTAAAACCAATTCATCGGGAAGGAATCCCCTTGCTTTGACCACAGCTTCTCACTTGAGGCTAGCCCCCACCTCCGTTGTGAAGAATTCGGCGAGAACAACCGAAAATGAAAAGAAATCAAAAGGGCTGGTGTATCCCTTGCTGCCTCAATTCACAGTGAGCCCTGGCTCTCCTGCAGCGAAAAGAAATGGTCAGTATTATGCCGATGTTAAAGCTCGGCCTCAAGTTCCGAGAACAGTTGCCTCTTCCAGGAAAACAAATGTGAGTCGCGTAGCACTGCGAGTTGATAACAATTACTTCGATTATTCTTATAATCCAACTTACGACTTAAATTCTTTCATTCATCAGAGAAACCCCAGAATTCGCCCTAATTGATTGAATATAATTTGAATAAAAATGCATTATATTAGAAGTTATAAACTGGGGCTGTTAAACTCTGTGATTGGTTCAAGGCTATATGGCCGGTATGCGATAGATTCGTGGCTACGACTGTTAAAGTGCGAGCTCGTGTAGACATTAGTATGAGTATGGCCTTTTGGACGCGTTGTCTCTTTCGGTAAAATTTCTTCTTCGTTGATAGAAGTGCCCGATGTCGTCGACTGAAAGGATCCCACTCGACTAGTACTTCTGCAGGTAGATAATTCGGATTGTAGGCTATTATTCTTATTGTAGAATGTCACGGTCTTGGAGGATGTTTCGATTTTGTTTTGTTGTAAGCTGTTATCAATTAACATTTTCTGTGGTTTCTTGTTGTAGGAATTGGATCTTAAAAATTGGGGCAAATCCTTCACGTCGCGATACTCTTCGTCTTCATATTCCTCCGGAATCATATTGACTTCATCCACAAGATCATCTTCTAATGCGTTGAAAGGGATGTCAGCTATATCTTCGACATCAATTCTTTGATAAAAATCCGACTCTGGCCTTGGATCACGTTTTTCTGTTCCGGATGATGTCCCGCGGCTATGAATCGATTCTGGTACCCCATAAGAAGTCTTCTTCTTGCTTTCGTCAAATTTTGTTGAATTTGAATCATGGCAAACGCTAGTTTCCAAAAATTTCAAAGTGTTCATCATATCAATCACAGATGATCTAGAAGTGTTTATCAGCCTTCCTTCATTAGAAGACATGACCTCTTCAGGTGATTTGAAAGTCTCTTCAAGGTTAGCTAGAGTATCCATCATATTTGCGATCAGGTTTCTAGTCGAAGCTCTCTTATCTTTATTTTTTGGGTTCTCTTTTACATCGCTTGAAAAAGTTTTTAAGCTTTGAACGAAATTTGATTCTTCAATTGCGTTCTCTCTATCGATCTCCTTAGTTTTGTTTTCAAGAGATTTGATCATACACATAATAGTCGAAATCGAATCTCTGTTCGTCTTTGATGTATCAACTGTATCAAACAGATTAAATTGTTCTGATAAATTGCTTTCTTCATCTGCAGCTTTTAAGCTCAGCAGCGCGATACTTCTTTTATTCTTCCTCGAAGATTTAATTCTCTGCTCTGTTCCAAAGGTTACCCCATTAACCAAAGGAGAGCCTGGATTATTGCGGGCTGGATCTGCCAGACCCACATCAAGGCTTTTAAATGACCATTTGGGCTCAGGCAGTTTGCTTGAGGTATCGCCCAAGTATGCATCTAGAAGCTCTGATTGGTAGGTGCTGTTAATGGGGCTAGCTGCTGTGGGCGGTAAATCGAGTTCAATACTCCCAACAGGAGATGAAGGATGGAGCTCTCGAGAAAAAATACCATCTGGAGAGACGTCTGCGCCAGACAAACCGAGTCCAACGTCATTGAAATCATCCCTTAAGAACTCGTTATATTTAGCGCCACCCTCGAAATCATTGAAGTCCTCCCCTTCCTCCTCATACCCAAAACCATTGTTGTCAAAGTCATAGTCAGAGAGAACACCATCTTCATAGCCCATATCATGATCACGTAAAGCTTCCTCGGTCTCAAGCACACGGGTACTTGTTTTAGAACTTTTTGTTTTGTAATATTTTACGGAAGTGTTTCTACCACCTCTGATGTCCTTCACGAAGGAGAACTGGGAGGAGGAGTCCGAATGCGCGGAGCCTTCATCAGTGATAGCCTCGTATTCATCATCATTTATATGACGTGGGGCGTTAATTTGCATTAATTCTGGACTTGTCATAAAATTATTCTCGGAGTTTCCAATTGAAAGATTGGATAACGTTGTCGAAAGATTAGATCCGCCACACGATTCAGGAAGAATGTATTTCCCCTTTCCACTTTCAAAGCTCACTGTTCTTTGTAAGTCAATTGAGCTGGTGGACAAGTTGTTGACTTTCACCCACTTAGGCTTAGTATATTTCCGGGCGTGGTCAAAATCTGGGGCAATGGAGCTCAACGCGGGCTTGCTAGTCATGGCCAGCTTATCTGTGGGAATATCCGAAAGATTCAGAAGCGAATTTACACTTCGGGCATAATTAGCCCTGCCTTTCGGTGGGACAAAATCTCCGTAGACTGCCGAGTTAAGAAAGTCGTTGGCACTAGCAATATTGGTATTGGATTTGGAATGGTGGCCGAACATCCTTTTAATGGGGGTCAAGAGCTTTTTGGGGGAGCTCATGGCAGACTTCAGGCTGTTGGAAATTGTTTGTGGCGATGCAAAGTCTGTGGGGTGCTGCAAAAGCATTGGGGAAGACAATGGGGTGCTCTTCCCTGTGAGAGATCTTGTGTTGCTATCGGTGTAAGCAACAAGATCCGAGGTGGAAGAGTCACTTCGCCGATGCGACTTGATAAGAGACCTCATTAGAGGCTGATTTGATGTTGCAAGTGTGAGGTGGTTTTGTGAGGGTGTAGTCTTCAGATCTTTATCTCAAGGTGCTTGTTATATGGCATATTAGCTACTCCACATTGCTATATTTGGAACGCGCAATAAGTCCATCAGTGTTTGGAACATTTGGCGAGCGAGAACTTGAGAAAAGAGTTGGCAGTAGAGCCCTCGAAACGATATTGTAATCAATTCTGATACGGTGCAATGAATAATTGTGGTGAATCAATATACCTTGGGGTAAAAGCGCACCATGCAATATAGATAACGTTTCACGCGTAGTATGAAGGATAACCTATAGCTTTGATGAGCAAGAGATGAATATACGTAGTATAATACTTATGTACGGTAAGAGAGTATAGCACAATGATAGGCTCATTTGGGCGGTTGAGCATTCCGATTTTTGGACCACACGTTAATAATCGATAATTAAATTGAGCAGTACAGAACATGTCAAACCTCTAGCAAACGTAGACTCAATGGTGCTTGATGAATTAGGAGGTTTGAGGAATTTGAGCGAGTGTGGTTGACATAGCAAACGGAAGCAGCCTTAAGATATGCCATTGGATCTACTGTATCTACTGCATGCTTGGTGGTCATAAAAGTGGCACCGGCGACCCTATCAGCCGCAGGTATGTTCATGAAAAAGCCAAAGCTACCATTTTTAAAACTTAGCATACGGAAATTTTTTAGGTTTCACATTTGTGTATCCGTATACTCAAGTGAGTGGGCACGGCCTGAAGGGGTGTGGAGCCACGGCTCGAAAGGGGTAGGGAAGCCAGTCGCAGCCATTAGGGCAGATACCCTAAGGTATGACTCTTTCACGTGCTTGTATGTACTCGAGCCCGGCGCGTCTGACATCTTTACCTCCCCCTATATACAACCGGTTTGCAAACTATGGTCTTTTTCCTGTACACAGAGCAAGCACTGCGAAAAAACTTCCTGTGAGAAAAGTTGAAAATTTTTGATTTTCTTATTTCTAGATACTGCTCGACGTCAATAGAAACAATTCACCATGTTGATTCCAAAGGAAGACAGAAAGAAGATTCACCAATACCTCTTCCAAGGTATGTAACCCATCCATTACACTCCAGCCATTCGTCATGCTCTATTCCATTCTTGAGAGTGCGGCGCTGACGTTCGGGAACTTCAACGTGAGAGGGAATACTAACAAATACAGAGGGTGTTGTTGTCGCTAAGAAGGACTTCGACCAACCAAAGCATGACGAGATCGACACCAGAAACTTGTACGTCATCAAGGCTTTGCAATCCTTGACCTCTAAGGGTTACGTCCAAACTCAATTCTCTTGGCAATACTACTACTACACCTTGACCGACGAAGGTGTGGAATTCCTCAGATCCGAATTGAACATCCCAGAAGGTATCTTGCCTTTGACCAGATTGAAGGGTGCCCCAGCTTCCAGACCAAGACCAGTCTCTAGAGGTCCTCAAAAGAGATTTGGTGGTGACTCTTACAGAAGAAGAGCCAGAGATTAAGCTGTCTCCGCTTCATTACGATAGGTTAATTTCTGTTCATACACTTGTATACGCTACCCTTCTTTAATAAAGAACCAAGTTTGACTTGTTTGTAGAGTGGCATTGGGAGAGCGAACATGCTCTTGTATCTACTACGCCCGTGATTCTAGAGCGGAGATAATGGGTTTGCGACAGGCAAGCCGTTCGCAACATTAAACCTGAGTGAGCGGATTTTTTCGTCCCCCCGATCTAACCGTCTCTCTTGTGAAAGTGGCTCAAGGGTCTTCCTTGCTGCGGGTCTAGGCTCTCGCGGCGCGATACTGTTCGGCTCGCAATAGGAAAAGGCTCCTGCAGGCCCGCGAGGATATCAACCGCGGCCAGACACTTTGCCCACAATAACTTGACCACAACTTAAGTCTGATGAAACCAGACGATTTGCCCATCTACCCGACTCCGCAACAGAGCGCGTACTCCTACGAGAACATTCAGGCTCTGTCTGCGCCGTTCCGCCTGCACAACCAACCTGTTTCTCTGAAGCCACCTCATCTGCTGTCGCAACTACCGCCTGTCAACATCCCTGCCAACTACGCGCCCCAGAACACGGCTTACTCGGCCCCTTCACGTTACCAGCAGCTGCACCAGCAATTTCTGCAGCCCCAGTACCAGCCCAAGTACCAGCAGTCCTCTCCACAGCACCATTCCCACCAGTCGTACCAGTCACTGGCACCGCTGTTCCAAACGCAGGGGCAGTTCCAATCACCACCTCTGCAACACTACCAAGGCGGCAGGTATCTGCAACCTGTGCAATCGCAGCACCCGCCAACACAGCAGCGTCCTCAGCAACACCAGGGCAGTGTGCAGCCAAAGCAAGCATATATCCCGCCCCCAGCACAGTATGACAATGGCGCACACCAGTATGGAAGCGCGCCGCAGGCGGGAGTGAGACAGTATCTGAGCAGTTCCCACAATGAGCCTCATGCCATTTCTCCTCCGGTGCAAAACCAGGCGCCGGTTCAGAGCCGGCCAACCAAGAAACCTCCGCCCCTGACCCATGCCTCTCGCGAAAGCTTGGCAGAAAGCTCACACACACACACCAGCAGCAAGAAAAAGTTGGAGCTGGAGTTGCGGGCGGTTTTTGATAAGGTGGATACCAACCACTCGGGCAAGATCTCCATGCGCGAATTGTCGGCGGCCTTGGTCAACTTTGACAACACCCGGTTCCAGGACCTGACGGTGCGTTTGATGATAAACCTATTCACCACAAACTTTTCCTCCTCATTGACCTTCGATCAGTTCATCAGTCTCTGGAAGCATCTCACCGCATACAAGAAGTTGTTTGTCGCAGCAGATCAAAACAAGTCGGGCGACATCTCTTTTGGCGAGTTACAGCAGATCATCGAGCAAATTGGCTACAAGCTCAACGTCGACTTGGTGCTTCACCTCTTCCAAAAATTCGCCAACAAACAGAGCACGCCTCACGACACTCAAATTGTGGGCAAACTCAATTTTGATGCCTTTATCGAATTGTTGGTATATCTCCGCAAACTCACGGACATATTCAAGAAGTACGACAAGGATCAGTCGGGCGTGGCTACCGTTGAATATCTGGATTTTTTGTTCGAGGTTAGCAGCTTGGCCATGTAACATGCATTGAGAATGGCTATTTCTACTGGAACACGGTGTACGCGTGCTGGTATACGAACTCGCATACTGCGATTGCCTCAATGTGCGTCTTCTTTCATCTTTCTTTTCGGTGTCCCGCGGGCGCGCGGTGGTGTCTATGGGCCAGGTGTAATATCATCTAATCTAATTTGACTACTTCGTAATTTTCCCAGCGCGCAAATCTTGTCTACGTGAGTCACGTTTCTTCATCCGAATTTCTCTACCACTATTTCAACACACATGCTTGCACAAGTCCGCGCAAGTAATCCGTGGAGAAATCCCCTTCTATACAAGCCTTGGCTGGTCCGTTCAAGGCTCGCTTCCTCCCTTGCCACCAAATACCTGGAGCTTGCGGAGTCGGACTTCCAGAACAATGGTGAGCCAGACTACGTGAAGTTGATATTGACTTCCAGAGTTTATGATGTGGTGGATAACGCAGGCTCCCCTTTGTCTCATGCCGTGAATTTATCTCATAAATGCAACGCCAATATCTTTTTGAAGAGAGAAGACTTGTTGCCCGTTTTTTCCTTCAAGTTGCGTGGTGCGTACAACATGATTGCAAAGTTACACTCCAAAACCCCATTGAATGGTGTGATCGCTTGCTCAGCTGGTAATCATGCTCAAGGTGTAGCCTATTCTGCTGCGAAGTTGAAGATTTCGTCCACCATTGTTATGCCAACCGCTACTCCTTCAATCAAGTACAACAACGTGTCTAGACTCGGATCCCAGGTGGTATTATACGGAGAGGATTTTGATGCCGCAAAGCAGGAGTGTGCCAGGTTATGCAGCTTGAACAGCTTGACCGATATCCCACCATTTGACCACCCTTACGTTATCGCGGGTCAGGGAACCGTTGCCTTAGAGTTGACTAGACAATTGGTTTTGGACCAATTAGACGCGGTTTTCGTGCCTGTGGGCGGTGGTGGCTTGATCGCAGGTGTGGCTACATACTTGAAGAAAGTTGCTCCTCATGTTAAAATCATCGGTGTTGAAACTTATGATGCCGATGCCTTGTACCGTTCCTTAAAGGAAAACAACAGAGTACAACTTGACCAAGTTGGAATTTTTGCTGATGGTACCGCTGTGAAGATTCTTGGAGAAGAGACGTGGAGACTTTGTCATAAGTACGTGGACGAGGTTGTCCGCGTCACCACAGACGAAACCTGTGCTGCCATCAAAGACATTTTTGAGGACACGAGATCCATTGTCGAGCCTTCTGGTGCTCTTGCTGTAGCAGGAATGAAGAAGTATATTCAAGATACCGCTGACACCATTGATCACAAAAGAAAAACCTATATTCCTATTTTGTCCGGTGCAAACATGAACTTCGATCGTTTAAGATTTATCAGTGAGAGAGCTGTCCTCGGCGAGGGAAAAGAGGTTTCTTTTGCCGTGACTATTCCAGAGAGACCTGGTGAGTTTGCAAGACTTCAAAAAATCATTCATCCTCGTGCAATCACAGAGTTTTCTTACAGATTTTCCAGTGAAAACCAGGCCCACATTTATGTCAGCTTCAACGTTCAGAACAAGAGCAAGGAAGTGAATTCTATAATTGAGGAAATGACCAACGACGAGCATAAATACGAGGTTGTTGATATATCCGAGAATGAATTGGCAAAAACCCATGGCCGGTACTTGGTGGGTGGCCAAACCGAGAAGAGTGACAAGACTTCTCATGAAAAGTTACTTCAGTTTGAATTCCCGGAAAGACCAGGGGCTTTGACTAAGTTTTTGCAGTCCTTGAAATGCAATTGGGACATTACTCTTTTCCATTATAGAAATCATGGCAATGATGTCGGAAAGGTCTTGTGTGGCTTCGTTCTTCCTGACGAAACCTCTGAGGATGAGTTTCATGAATTTTTGCGGGCTTTGGATTATAAATACGTCGTGGAGACCGAAAATGTGGTCTATGACAAATTTTTGAAAGCATGATCAATTCTACGGATATCAGGTAATATAAATTTCATTCTTTCTATTTACATGTATGCTCTATTCTATCACTTCGCTTTAATCGTTCAATCAGAACGACGCAAGAATGCTTGGTATGCTTCATGGTTGATGCTCACCCTACCAGATGCTTTCATTTGTTTCTTACCCTCTTTTTGTCTCTCTAACAATTTCTTCCGCCTAGAAATATCGGCGGCATGTAATCTTTGAGTAACATCCTTTCTCTTCGCCTTAATTGTTTCCCTGGCCACTACCTTGTTGTTAACTTTGGCTTGGATCGCAACTTCAAAAAGCTGTGATTTTAGGTACTCCTTGAACCGAGCGACGTATTCTTTTCCTCGGCTTTGAACTTGGGACCTGTGCATCACTTGCGATAACGCATCTTGCGGCTCCCCGCTAACGCATAATTCCATCTTCACGATATCAGACTTCTTGTAACCAGAATCCTCATAATCGAGAGAAGCGTAACCTTTCGTGGCGCCCTTCAATTTTCCGAAAAAATCCTCCACTAGTTGGGCTAAAGGTAGTTCGTACTTCATCAAAACCTGGCCTGTGTTCAAATATTCCAATTCCGTTTGAATCCCTCTATTATTTTCACATAGTGACATCACGACTCCAATGTATTCATCAGGAATCGTCATTATTGCATTCACATACGGCTCCATTAATTGTTCGATATTATGGGCTCTTTGGTCGGCACCCGGAAATTCGTCGGGATTCGTGATTACTTTTTCTGTACCGTCCTTAAACACTAGTTTGTATGGGACTGTTGGTGCTGTTAAAATGATCTTAGCCCCATACTCCTTCTCTAGACGTTCTTTAAAGACAGACGCATGTAAAGATCCCAAAAATCCCAATCTCCAACCCAAACCCAAGGCATTGGATGTTTCCTTCTCTAAAGTCACAGATCTGTCGTTCAATACCAAGTTTTCCATGTGGTCATTCATTACTTTGAATTCACCACCATCTGCGGGAAACGCGCCTACGAACACCATAGGTTTGGGTTCTTCGAATCCTGGAAGGGGTTTTAAGCCATCTTGATGTCCATTCTGAAAGAAAGTGTCTCCTATCATGGCTTCACGAGGGTTTCTCATTCCTGGTATGATATACCCGACTTGGCCCGCGCGAATGTTATTCATGGGGGTTTTATCGGGGTACATCACGCCAACTTCCTTCACTTCATATTTTTTATTTGTGTGAGCCGACACAAGTTTCATGCCTTTCCTCATCGTACCATCGACGATATGAACGAGCATGACGACTCCGACATACAGATCGTGCCACGAGTCGACCAATAGAGCTTTCAAAGGTTTATTGAGATCTCCTTGAGGTGCTGGAATGTCGCTGATAATTTTCGGGATTATGTTTTCCACATTTAAACCGGTTTTTGCGCTGACAGGTATGCAATCTTCTCTGTCAAGCTCGAAGGTGGTTTCCACCTGATCCATGGCCCTAGGTATATCTGCGGCATCAAGATCAATTTTGTTGATAATAGGGATTAATTTGAGACCCATGCTATACGCTAAGTAAAAATTTGCGACCGTTTGGGCCTGGACACCTTGCGCTGCATCAACCAACAAAAGTGCACCGCCACAAGAGGCGTATGATCTGGAGACTTCCGCCCTGAAGTCAACATGTCCTGGAGTGTCGACTAAATGTAGCAAATAGTCTTTCCCTGAGGCAGGGTCGTGATAGAACATAGAACATGTCTGTGCCTTCACTGTAATTCCACGTTCTCGTTCGACATCTAGTTTATCAAGAACCTGTTTATTTGCATCTCCGGGCTGAATGACACCTGTAAGCTCTAAGAGACGATCGGATAGTGTAGATTTTCCATGATCTACATGGGCCACAATGCTGAAATTTCTGTAATTTGAGATCGGAATTTTTTCGATTCTTTCTTGAATTCGTTTGATATGTGCCTCTTTGTCGAGGTTTATCTTTTTATCCTGGATAGCGGCTGTTTTAGGAGACTGTAGAGTCAATGACTCAGAAATTCCACGAATCCCTATTAGTCTCGAGAATAGACTTCTGGAAGGGGACAGGGCAGCTTTGGAAAACATCGTCAGGAACGATATCAACTATTTTTTCCCTCGTTTTTTACCAGCGCGATTTACAATATTTGCACCCGGAATTTGAAAGCATCATGTTTTCTTCCTCAAATCTAAGAATTACATCGTATTCATAAAACCTATTTCCACGATTAAATTTGCTTCGCAAAGTCATTGATGTAGTCCGCCAATAATTGCACACTTTCAAGAGACACCGCATTATAAATCGAAGCTCTCACGCCGCCAACAGATCTGTGGCCTTTCAAGCCGGTCAATTTTCTTTCTGCAGCTCCCTTAATGAACTTGTTCTCCAATTCTTCGGAGGCCAAAGTAAACACAACATTCATGTTCGAGCGGTCGACGCTTGAAACAGGCAATTTAAAAATTTCGGGGTATTGCTCTAAAGTCTGGTACAAAATCTTGGATTTGGCGATGTTCTTTTGCTCGACGGTCTCAATTCCTCCCTCAGCCAACAATTTAGCAGTCACCAATTTCAAAATTTGGCAAGTGAAAATGGGGATTGTATTGTATGCGGAGTTGTTAGCCACGACTGTTGGGTAGTGGAAAGCAATTGGCACCAATGGGATGCCAAGCTCTTTCAATTCCTCATCCGAAGCTTGCTCGAGCAAAGTCTTCTTGATGATATAAATCGTCAATCCGGCCAATCCTATGTTCTTTTGAGCTCCTGCCATGATTAAGCCGTATTTGCTTACGTCAATCTTCTTAGACAAAATGTTTGAGGACATGTCAGCAACCAATTCAACACCTTCTGGTAAGTAGTCTGGGCCTGGAATAGTTCTGAACTCATTGCCATGAACAGTTTCGTTGTCACAGACGTACAAGTAAGACGTGTTTTCCTTATCGATTGGTTTCCACTCAGAGAAGGGAGGAATCGAGGTGAAGTTAGACTCTTTCGTGTTGACGACGATATTGGTGTCAAATCCCAATCTCTTGGCCTCCTCAGCGGACTTCTTCGACCAGGCACCAGTGACGGCATACGCGGCTGTTGGTTTCTTGCCCTTACCGATCTTGGCAGCATTGGCCATCAAGTTGTAAGCGATAGAAGAAAAGCCTGTGGTACCACCACCTTGCATAAAGAAGACTTCGTGAGTCTCGGGTACGTTCAACAATTTCTTGATGTTTTCCTTAGTGTCATCAATCACTTGAATAGCAGGCTTCGAACGGTGAGAGATCTCACCAACTCCCAAATTTTCATTTCCGTATGTCAACAAGTCAAGGGCCGCTTGTTGCAACACATCAGTAGGTAACAAGGCGGGGCCAGCTCCAAAGTAGTTGGGTTCTTCACGGTCTAAGATGCTCATTATGGAAACGTGGATCAGAATAAGGTTGAGGACGGACTATATGAATAAAAGTAAATGCGCGCGTGCATGTTGACTCATTCCTTGCGTAATTCTTTGAACGACGCAATCCTTTATGCTCCCAACAAGCAGAAGAAAGATAAAATGATTTAGTCATTTTTCATATCAAAGTTAACGTCAAGCATTATCTTTCAAATGAGTCGTGAATTTTTGATTTGGCCTGTCTCTCCGATTATTCGTCCAAGAAGTCGCGGATTTTGACTCCATTCATGTAGTATATCATCTCCACATCATCTGAATCATCAAGCAAACAGTGAATAGCGCATGAGTCTTTATGACTAATTAAAAAAATAATTGTTTTGCACGTTCCGACGATTCTCGCTGCCAGCTGCCAATCTTTTAATTTAAGTGTAATTTCTTTATCCTCATTGTCGTCGCCTTCATCGATGGTGCTTTCCTGCCTCTGTAACAAAGATGCTCTAAGACTTTCATGAACCGATCCTTCTTGAGGCTTTTGCACATATAGCTTATCATTCCATGAGATTGTAACTCTAAACTTCCCTTCCTCCTGAAGAACAAACTCGAGAAAGCCCCCATTTCTTCTACTGGCCTTGATAGTGACCAAATCCCCCGTAACGCTTCTTTTAAATTTATCTAGTCGTCTGTAAGTTGCTGCAAACTCGTTTGGTAGTCGCATCATGAGATCAACCCGTGGCAACTCTGGTTCTCTGAGCATATCATTAGATCCCTTCAAGATTTTCACAGGTATACGAAAGGTATGATTGACTGTGTTAGCATTAATTGAAATATCAGAGTAGTACAACGCCAATGATGCCGTTCTGCTTCCCCCACTGTTGCTTGCTCCAATTGGCCCTGCGGGCGCTTCTTTTCTTTGGAGACGGATGCTCAAATCTTGACTATTCGCCTTATCGAAGTTTCTGAGTGTTTGCAAAAACAAATCGATGTTTATCTCGAGCGATATAACATTTTCCCTTAAGCTTTGAATTTCTATCTCACTGAATATCGCCAGCATGCGGAGCTTGCACCATACCTGAGGCTCTTGAACAATAGACGCGCCATTGACCAGAATTGCTAGTAGCTGCTCGGGGCTGAATTGGAGAATGACAAACTTCCTGAGGTTTGATATCTGGGAAAAGCATGTTTTCAAAGTTTCGGTGCTTTGAGTCCGTAGCTTCAACTTCATTTTGGAGTGTTTTCGGACCGCCTGTCTAGTAGTACAATATCAGACGTACATGATCTGCGATTTGTGTTGCACGCGAATTTTAGCTTCTGCTTTGATATCATCTCTTTTATTTTATAGTATACAATATTTAGCATATCTGCGGGTGAATGAGTCGTCTCTTCCGCACAATTGGAGCCAGATTCGTCTGTATGTGGGCTAGTCAGCGAATTCCGAGCCTTAGCTCACATTCACCGTCGCGCTTGAAAGAGGTTATTCTTCAGTTCGGATCAGGATTTGGGAGAGAGAAAGAGATCCGCGTGACGATACTCGAAGCATATTCCAAATGTGATTTCTGAACCAAGCAATAGCAAATTTCGTTTTATGATCGGGACATTTATACCTTCAACACGATAATCACAGAGTCACCTCTCAAAAATAACTTAGATATAAAGCGCTCTTTTGATGCAGTTTTGATAGCATTGCCCTTGTTGTTCCTTGTTGTTTCAGTCCATAGCTCCTTGACGTCTTCTAGTATTAAATTGCAATGTCTGTCGAATGCTTTAATTTTCCCGATCACTTTATGGTTGTTTCTGCAATGAACGACCACTGGTGTTCCGCTATTCATTGAGCTTTGAATTAGTGACATGGGCCCATGGGAGAACTCAAATTCCTCAAGTTGCTGGAGTTCTGATTCTGTAAGTTCCGAACGTGGACGGTCTATGAGGTCTCTGAAGAGTTAGTGATTGCTGGTTCAAACTATGGTAAATGTATTGTGAGGTAAACTAGGTACCTATGAATTGTACATACGACATATTAATTAGCAGCGTGTTGTACCTTCGAAGTATTGAGTGTGATATGTGATTAACATGGCCATCGAGAGCGAGAAGTTGTGTCCTGCACGAAAACACAAGTCCAGGTTTATAGCTCACTTATATATGTACTTCATTACATTCATTAAATTGTTTTCTGCTGGTAGCAGAGTGGGGCTGTCAATCTGCACCCTCTCTTGATGATGTTTTCAACTCTATCCTTCAACACTTTCGAACCACACTCGATTTTCATAGTGTTGAAATCAATCACAGCAACTGCTTTGCCAATAGTGATCTTGGCACCTCTGTGATCCAACTCCGTAATGGACTCTCCGAATTGGGCACGTAGCAATTCAGATATGCGATAAATTCTACTTTTAATGTCAACCATAGTATGCGCCTTGAACTCCTGCTCATCCTTTACTTCATCTTCCCCGGGCTCTTCCTTGACAGTTGAATGAGAATGGCTTTTAGAAGTTAGTTTCACTGATGAAGGTGACGAATCAACAGAATAGAGAATTGCCACCACGCTATCAGCAAGTGAATCTGCCATGGTGTTGTTATTAATCCATTCGACGGTGATATTCATACCATCCGCTGCATCCGTTTTATCTGCCGAAATGTAAATCATCTCCATGATGAGACACTCCCACCTTTCATCGTTGTCATGCAAGACGGTGATGTGCCCGAACATTTGTTCGAGGTGCCAGCAAATCAAGGAGATATTGGCTTGAATTTTGAGTTTTATGTTTGACTTAACGACAGAAGTGCTAAGCTGTGTAAATTCCTGAAGATCTTCTAGTTGAAGCAAATTCAAATCGAAATCTTTAGAGATCAACACGCCTGAAATTGCGACACCAGTGCTGATAAGCTTTTCTTCCGCCTTGTCTTCAACTAAATTGTTCCCTTTTTCCTTGGGGGCTTCTTCCTCGGCGCCGTTGATGTGTTCTTTTGCATCCTTTGTCTCATCATCAATGAGCTCGAAATTTTTACCTTTCACGTGCTTCGCCAATGCTTCCTTCAAAAGCATAAGCTCTTCTTCGGCTAATGCGCCTACCACTTTGGCAAATTTTGCTCCCTTGATTCCGATTAAAAGCTCCTCACAATTCCTGGGATTAAAAACTTTTACTTCTTCCTCTGTGCCCTTCCGAGAGGAGTATCGACTCAAAAGAGCCGATTTGAGTCTTCCCATAGGATTACTATCACCGTGAACGAGAATAATTTTTTTCGGACCAACTTCTTCAATGAATCCAGCGTTTTGTTGGAAATCAACATGAGCGGCAAAAGAGATTTCATCAATTGAGAGTCGGCGGGGTATTGAAACCTCTGGGTTTGTTATGGATGGAATAGTGTGGGGCTCGGCAAGCAACTCCTTTGCCATTGTACCTTCCACAGAATAACCAGTCAAAATAACGGCATTTTTTGGGTCGGGTGCCCATCTTTCAAGCAACTGTCTAGAAACGCCACTTTGTAACATACCAGGGGAAGCCACAACCACACAGGGGCCCATATCTTGGATTTTGTCTATGCTTTTGATCGATTTAATATGTTTGAATTGAAAAGGATTGGTTTTCTCAGAAGAGGAAGCACTAAGTCTAATCTTCTCATTCATAATGTTGGTGTAGGTTTGATACACGGCCATGCATTTTCTAGCAAGGTTCGAAGCATAATATATGTTCACATTTTGAATGTCCTCGTTAAGCGACCAGTACTCCTCTAATATCAATAGAAGCTCCTGAGCTCTTCCCAAAGCAAATACCGGCATCAAGATTCTGCCCCCCTTCAATATCGTCGAATGAATATTCTTCATCATTCTATTTTCTTTCTCGAGCCTGGGCTCGTGGGTTGCAGTGCCGAAAGTGGATTCGGTAATCAAGATGTCAGGCTTTGTTGGGGGGACCTCAGCGACTTTCAAATGGCGATCTTCTTCTCTCGAGTAATCTCCTGTAAAAAGAACCTTCAATCCACCAATTTCAACAAAGTACATACATGCTCCCAAAACATGACCAGCATGGTACGCGGTGAATCTGATACCCTCAACCTCAATTGTGGAATGATAGTCGATGGTTTCAATTTTGTCAAATGAATTCATCAAATCTTCATCAGTATATAAGTTTGCGGATGTGGCTGCTCCTCCCTGTTGTGAGTTATCCATTGAACGACTTTCATCGCCACTTCCCAGTATAGATGTAACTCTAACGAAATCAGAAAGCAACCATCTATAGATGGCCTTCGTTGCATGTGTCATAAAGACACGGCCACGAAAGTTAGTTTGTTGCATGACATAAGGCAAAGATGCAGCATGATCCAAATGAAAATGACTGATCAATAAGATATCGATCTTTGAAAGATCGTAGTCGTCAAAGAAAGGCAACGAGTTCATGCCACTGAGGCCAGGATGAACGCCAGAATCCAACATGATGACTTTGTTTTTGTACTCTATTATATGGCATGATCTTCCCACTTCGTTGCATCCACCCAATCCGAAAAACTTGAAATCATCTGAGTTTTCTGATACATTAACGTTGGCAGACATTGTGGATGATGGTAGATGCAGAGTGTTGAAATCTTCACCAAGTACTAAATGACAAGTTATATGCAGGTTACCGGGATCAAGTACTTCTTGCAAGTATGCATTCGCACCTATTGATCATCTAACGGGATTATACAACAGGCAATATTCTGTTAAAATTTAGAAAACAAGCTTACATTGATGACAAAATAAACAAAAATCATAAGTAGTGTCAGGTACAAGCGGAGTTGCGCAGCCTGGTGAGGATTCAACTAGACTCTTACTTTGACCCTCCGTAGCAGGAATCGTTTTGTGCTTTCCTTAATTCGATGACGTTTAAAACAGATTCTGCGGCTTTGACTCCGGATAGTACCATTGCACCGAATGTGGGTCCCATTCTGTTCGAGCCGTCCACTTCTGCCAATTCCATACCAGCAATAACTAAACCAGGTGCCACCTCCCGGGTGCCCTTCACAATTGCATCCTCAGCTCTGTTCATATCAAGTCCCCTCATTCCGCCCAACTCGAAAGAGTCATTCGCGCCTGATGGCGTTATACTTTCCAATCTTTTTGCACAAAAGGCGCCGAATGGACCGTCGTGTCCAGTTGTGGAGAGAACAATATTGGCGTTTATAGTGTTGGGATCCATACATGACTGAGTGACATGATTCATAGTGACCAAAGTCCAGTTTGTTACAACACCAGCAATTCTTGAGACGCCGCTTTCTTCATCGCGACGAGTAATCAAATCTTCAACAGCGGTAGCATTGAATAATTTAACATTAGGGAATTGCAAAACCTTGGATGTCAAGGTTGACATGAATAAAGCCGCATGTTTCACAACAACATAATCTCCTTCGTCGTCATACTGAATTTCAATTTCATCCAAAAACAACTGCGCCGGCTTTCTCATTACCATTGCAGAGAACAATTGCCCTCCCAACCAGGATCCCCCGCCTGGAGAGACGCTCGCTTCAATTATTGCAATTTTCAAATCTGGCCTATTAGTAGCCAAAACAAAAGCGGCTGATAATCCGGAACTGCCCGCTCCAACAATAACAACATCAGATTCGCTGTATTTATCTAGGTCCGCAAAATACCTACTAGTCATGGCTCTTGCAACTGTAGATTCTCTTATCGGTGTAAAAGAAAAATTTTGCCAATTAGCAAAGGTAATTTCAGATTCAGAAAATTCAGCCTTGAAGTTTAAGACTCTTTCATCGACCTTATTGATCGGCTGAACGGGCTTTTGCACAAAAGTTGGAGCAGTCATTATCATAAGTGTGTGGATCAATGATGATTAAAATCAACTATTTTGGGGTTTCGACTCCATATTTATACCTGGAAGATAGCTCATTTTTGTGAAATTTACGGATTACTGGTTTCAACGTCTCCCTGATGTTATATTTGAAAGACCGCACGTCAGATCCCTGTTAGCGCATCACATATATAATGCGTATGGGCCCTAAAATCTTCTAAGACAAATTTCACATGATTTTCAAATCATGATTTTTATTTTCCAAAAGCAATCATCGAGATTGATAATATGTCTTTCAATTTAAAGGATGTTTTCAAATTTTTCAAAATGTGATCAAGCTTCAGTTACGAAATAATTGAGCAATGGAAGTTTCTCAAAATTTCCAAAAGTCGTCTTCTGCTGCATAGCGACTACCTCCAATATTTACTATCAATTGCCTTTCGAAAGAATGTAGAAGCCGCAATTAAAGATTATGAACACAAATTAGCAAAGCTTTTTTATTACATGCGTAAGGGCAAATTTACGCAATAAAGTTACGTTGAGAGAGAACAATTCATGTGCTTGTCTACGCAATCGATTCAATGAGCAACAAACATGTGTCCTCACAGAACTTTGTCACTCAAGATTTTATTGCTAGTCTGATAGTCGCTTCAACCCTGTAGTTTGCTTCTCTCATTGAAGCTTTTGAAGTACCTGTCACGGAAGCTGGACACATTATCTTGAATCATTCCGTTAGAAGACGTTCCTTTGTAATCTTCTCCCCTCTTGACGTAAACCATCAACCTTCTCGACCATTTGTTGAAATCCTGCTCCAAAGCATAAAGCAATTCTAATCTCTCGTGCTGTGGAATATGATGCTCTACAAACTCATCGTTTGCCGTGGGCATCCAAAATGCTAATCTTCCGCCGATTGGTAATTTTTCAGCAGAAAAATTAAGAAGGTCCTCTAGTAAATTAGCTAACTCGTAGGGCTTTTTAGGAGCAATGAAGTCTTTCCGCAAAAATCCCAATTCACCTTCGATGACTGTGTTCTCTCTTCCTTTGGCTTTTTCCGGATTTTTAGCACCGCACACTTTAAGCCCTTCTCTAACCCCATAGGGAGGATCACAGACGATAGAATCTATGACAAGGTTTTTTCTTAGGGAATTGTTTGTGAAGTCCATCGCTAAGGTATCGATGAAATGCGACGATGTTTTGTACTGTTTGAAGTTTTCTTTCAAATTACACTTTGGGCCCTTGCCCCTAAGTGTGCGTACATCGATGTCTGAACCAAACGCCAAACCACCAAAGTGAGCACCAGCAATCAAGAAGGAGCCTGTCCCGGTAAAAGGATCATAAATAATCTTTCCTGGTGACACTTGACCGACATTACAACTGACCAAAGACAATTCCGCCTCAAAAGACGTTGTTCCAATGTATTTTCTGCGCTTCAAATCATAAGTTTCGACAATTCCATGCGATCTGGCGCTCAATTGGATTTCTCTACCAAACCACAAGTAGTTCGGAGCTTGAGCTTTCTGTTGGCCAGAGACGAAATACTCCTCCATAACAGCAAATACAAATTCAGGATTTTTCAAACTGATCTTTCCATCAAATCCCAAATATCTGAAAGTGTTTATGATAGACACTTTCTCCTCCATTGTCTTCGCCCCCATGAAACTTATAAAGTCAAATCTGAAAGAGTTTGTTTTATACAACTCAAATTTATCAGAAGATTTGAGTTTAATATCATCATGCAATTCACTCAAGTCCTTACCTTGTCCCCAAAGTTCATAAATTCCCTTAGCGAGAACAGACCTCCTTATAAGGTTTTTAGCATCTTCGTCGTTCCGTAACTCGACTATTAGAAATGGACTCTTCTCATTGTGATTGCGAAAGTCAACCGTTATGCCGAATAGATCAGCTAATGATTCTAACTCAGGGATTCTGAAAGAAGGAAATGAGTTAGAAAAGCTTATGATATACTGCGTCATGTATCCAAGTATGAGTGCTTTGTAAAAGGTCTTAATCAGGAATTCGCGATGAGCCTCATTTTCTCAACACTTGATGTAAATTCTGAAATTTTGTTTCGACTGATTAATTCTCCTCGACGATGGAAGCATGGCAAATAAATTATATACTAATCGTTCCTGAAACCCCTATTGCTACTAATCTATAGGGAGTTTTAGAATTGTAGCTGAATTTTTTATATTTGATAATTATTTGCGGTAGCTATATATTTTTGTAAACAACCCACAACCACACCAACTTCTACAGAGTTGTTAAATTTCAAACGGCTCCCATTAAGAAAATGGAGGTATATTCTATTGGGGCCTTAATGTTAGTGAGCCAAAAATGGCTGAGAAGATAATCGAATTGTTAAATGAATTGAATGACAGAAAACCTATGATGTTCAGGGCACAGTGCGGTTTGTTGGAGCAGTTTTTGAATAACAGAACTTTCTATGAACGAGCAAAGCGCTATATATTATGGATGATTACTAGTCTGATAGATAGATCCTGAGTTAAAAGTGAATATTAAGGTCATATATTCTACGGGATCCAATTCAAGTATAATAGGTCCCTTGGCCCAGTTGGTTAAGGCGTGGTGCTAATAACGCCAAGATCAGCAGTTCGATCCTGCTAGGGACCACTTCCGGGCGTGTGGCGTAGTTGGTAGCGCGTTCGCTTAGCATGCGAAAGGTCTCGGGTTCGACTCCTGACTCGTCCAATTTAATTTTTTTTAACCTACCTCTTTTTTATCCCGCGTGAGAAGTACACGACTTTGTGTCGAGTTGTGGAACACGGAATCCTGCGTTCAACATCTTTCTTCAGCCAGCCCACATCGGATTTTTGATTATAGCCTGTTTAGTTTATACTAATTGTTATACTAAATACAATTATTGTTTAAAGACATACAACTGTACCTTTTGATATTTGCGAATTAAAACATGTCTTCTTTCGATGATGACGAGGCCCTTTTTGAGGACATTTACGACGACGATGACTCCAAAACAACAGATACCAAGACAACAGAGACCCCAGCAGAGGAATTGAATAATAAGCCGGGGATCCAGGAAATCTCATCCACCTCTTCTAATATGGCACCACCCACTGGTTCAACAGCGACAACTAAAGAGGAGGAGGAGGAGGTTAAGCCAGCAGTTTTACCGCCTCCTCCAGTACCACAACAAAATACGGATGGCCAAGTTCAAACCGCCCAAGGACCCTCCGATACTGGTTTTGGAGGTGCTGGACAAGCAGCAGCAATGCCTCCCCCACCGGCTCAATTCCAAAATCAACAACAAGATTTCCCGCAACAGCCATCGCAGAATCTGCAATATCAACAATACCAGCAAAACCAACAGCAACAAAATTACCAGCAACAACCTCAGTTTCAGCAACTGTACCAACAAAACGATACTCTGAAATTGGCACCATCCAACTTGGGTCGCGACAGCGGTAAGATGTTTATCGGAGGTCTCAACTGGGATACTACTGAGGATGGCTTGGTTTCTTATTTCTCCAAATACGGCGAAATTTTGGACTACACTATCATGAAGGATGCAAGTACTGGTAGATCTAGAGGCTTTGGGTTTTTGACCTTCAAAGACCCAAGAGCGGTAGATGAGGTGATCAAAAAGGACCACATTTTGGATGGAAAGTTGATAGATCCCAAGAGAGCCATTGCAAGAGAAGAGCAAGACAAAGTGGGAAAGATTTTTGTTGGTGGTATTGACCCTTTGGTCAACGAAAAAGATTTCAACGACTTCTTTTCACAATTTGGTCACATTATTGACGCACAGCTTATGATCGACAAGGACACGGGTAGATCTAGAGGCTTTGGTTTTATAACGTACGACTCACCGGACGCAGTAGATAGGGTTTGTGTTAACAAATATTTAACTTTAAAAGGCAAGGCCATGGAAGTTAAGCGTGCGGAGCCCCGGGGACAACATCAGCAAAACCAACAACAGCAACAGCAGCAGCAACAGCTGATGCAGCAACAGTACAACCCATACGCAAACGCATATGGTCAGTACCAAATGCAATTTGCTCAAAATATGCCTAATTTCCAAGGCGCAACTCCAGAGATGATGCAGGAGTACTGGCAAAGAATGCAACAATGGTATATGTATCAGCAACAGCAGCAAGCCTCCGGTCAAGAATCGGGGAATAGTCAACAGTCTGACCAACCCAATCAACAACCTTTGAATCCCCAACAAGGCCAAGAACAGCAGCAGAGGCAGACGCCTCAAATTCCGGAGGGCCCAAGAGAATACAATAGGCCAGACGGGCCAAGGGGCGATTACGGACGTCCGGAAGGACCCCGGGGGGACCAAGGACGGCCTGAAGGCCCAAGAGGAGATCACGGACGGCCGGACGGCCCAAGAGGAGATCGCGGACGGCCTGACGGCCCAAGAGGAGACCACGGACGTCCTGAAGGTCCGCGTGATGATTACAGACGTGACCGTTTCAATAACCGTCAAGGGGGCGTTGATAAATCCAACCGTGGCTTGAACCTACCAACAGGCCCCAGAAAAGCACCACCCACTGGTCCTAACAATGGAGGTAAGGGAAGAGGAGGTTACAGAAATCGCGGATACCACCCTTATAGTAAAGGTGGGAGAAGATAGATTAGATGATATATCTAGTAGACTGATGAGCTGTTCGTGCTCCGGCCCCTACAACACGGATTCAATGTCAATGAGTGAAAAAGCAAAAAAAAAAAAAGAATAAATGCGTCAGTAAATACTTACTGCATTCTACCATGCAAAATGAATAAATTATTCAAACCTTGTAGTCTTATTACTCGTTTCTTAGACGTCCACCTAAATATGTAACAATTTTCTAGCGTCTTTTGCTTGGACGGGCATTTTTCGCCTTCCTCTGCTCTTTCAACTGTCTAGCCTTTCTGATTTGCTCAGTAGTTCTCATCTCTTGCCTCTGTCCCGGCTTGTTGAAACCCTTCACATTGATACCCGAATCAAGTGCCTTGGTAAGCTTTTGCTTCTGCTTTTGGAAATCATCTCTGTACTTATCTGGAGCCCTTGGCGCATCTCTTCTTTTGTGTTTAAATCTCTTATTATCTGTTCCGGAGTCAGTTGATTCTTGCATCCCAGAGGAAAGAGACAGAATGTTTCTCTTCTTTTTCCAGTCGTCAAACCTTCCAGATCTGAAAGAAGCAGGGATACGTTGTCCACTCTCGCTAATGATATACTTCTTTCCTTCAACAGAATGCTGATTGATGTATCTTCCCTTCTTTTTATCCCATTGCATAGTCTGGTTGTTTCTTTTGGATTTTTCATCGTTATCCAAGTCGAAAGTAGCCTGAGCAGCATCATTTGCAAAAGAGGAATGAACAGCCAACTGCTTGTCTTGAATAGATTCGGCTGGTGCATGATGGCTCAAATAGAATTGAGGGTCGCGGAAACTCTTCTTTTCTTTCTTTTTTTTCTTTTGAATTTCATCAGCATCCTCAAAGGCGTTCTGAAGTTCGTCTTCATCAGCTTCAATAGTCGCAACAGAATATCCGACCTCGCCAGCATCTCCTTTCAAGATCTCATCCTCAATAGTATGTCTCAATCCCGCTATTCTCTCCTTGTCGAGAATTTCCTTTCTCTCCTTTATTCTTCTCTGAAGAGGGGCAATTTGTCTTCTTCTTCTTTGCATCAAAGTCACAAAAGAATCTTCGTCCTTCTCTTTTCCTTTTTTCGAGTACTCAAACACAGTTTCTTTAACATTTCTGTTGGCCAACTGAGCGAGAAACTTTTCCTTTTCTTTTTCCATATTTGGACCGAAAAGAATATGCTGATCATCCCAAGCCCCAGTCTGCAATAATTCTTTTGTTCTCTTGACGGACTCAGCGGAGGCAGCTTGCCTGGTACGGTAGTACAACTTCTCACCCTTGGCAGCAACATCTTTGATGACCCTTAAGTCATAATTGTGACGAAGAAGCGATTCGTACATCTCTTGACAGTTTTCCAATAGATTTCGTGGAAGCGAACCCAAGACCATTCTGTTCGTGTAAGAGACCTTGGGCTCGACATAATCACTTCCTTTGGATTGTTTAAGTAACTCACACTTTTGCTCGTGCATGGAAGTGAGCAAGATTTTCTTTCCCATGAATAACTCTAAATCGAGCAAATAAGGCGCCTCCTTTTCATTGACAATTGAGTACGCCCAACCTGTGTTACCAGCTCTAGCAGTTCTACCAACTCTGTGTATGAAGATTTTGGAAGAGCCAGGCAAAGTGTAATTAATCACATTGGCCAAGATGGGGATATCAATACCACGAGCTGCGACATCGGTGACGACCAACAAAGTTGTGAGACCGATTCTAAACCGGTAAAGTTGCTCCTTTCTAGCACGCTGGTCCAAAGAACCGTAAATGTAGGATACTAAATATCCAGCATCACGCAACAAACCAGTGACATATTCAACATGATGCTTTGTAGGAACGAACACAATTGTCGAGTGGGGAGAGGGCAAGACGTTGGCGGGGGGCAATCTTTCTTTCTTGAATCTTTTCTTCTTCTTCTTCTCAACATCTTCAGCGTTTTCTTCCTCATCAGAAAGCTCATCGGCCTTCTTGCTCTCTCGCTTGATCTTCGCAATTTCTTCCGCAGTTGCTAACGGCATCTTGATTACATCATCAAGGATACATAAGAGGGAAGCCTCTCTCTCTTCTCTTTTGGTGGAGAAGAAAGCCATTTGTAATAGATCAGAAACTTTGGCTTCAGCATCCAATCTCACCAAAACAGGGTTAGTTAACCCAGCCTTAGCGAAATCGATGAGTGTTCTAGGCAAAGTAGCAGAGAATAACAAAGATTGCCTGGAGCTTGGTAATGCAGCTAACAATTCGTTCAACTGCTCCGCGAAACCCATTTCGAACAAACGATCTGCCTCATCAAATACGATGTATTCCACAGTACTCAAGTCCAATTGCATCTCGACTTTCAAATGCAAAAATCTACCTGGGGTTGCAACGATGATGTCAGGGTTGGACATCATCGAGGAAAATTGCTCTTCCAAAGAGTCACCACCAATGAGCACAATTGATCTCAAATCCGTGCCCTTACTAAACTCCTTCACTTGCTTATAAGTCTGGGAAGCCAATTCTCTCGAGGGCGACAAAATGACTGCACGAACACCTACCTTAGCGCTGTGGGATTTCAATTTTTCAATCACAGGCAATGTGAAAGCAGCAGTTTTACCAGAACCTGTTCTTGCCATACCGACAACATCACGGTTCTCCATAATCAAAGGAATTGTCTTTCTTTGAATCGGGGTTGGCTGTCTATATCCCTTCTTAGAGATGTTGGCCAAAATGAACTTCGAGAGTCCGAAAGATGCAAACGTACCAGCCTTCGCTTTTTTGGCGTTGGGGTTGTTCACAGCGAAATAAGTGGCGATGTCCTTGCTATCCTTCTCAGCTGAATCCTCATCATCGGAAAGTTCCAATGAAGGGAAGGAGCTGTCCAGTGGTTTAGGCGTCGCCTTGGCCTTCTTTTTAGTAGACTTGACCTTCTCTTCCTCGTTTTCAGAGATCACATCTTGAATTTCTTCATCTTCTAAATCTGAAAAGCCTGAATCTGAGTCCGAGCTTAACTCTGCTCCCTTACCAACAAGAGACAAGGAGCCCGCGATATCGTATTCCTCGTCGTCTGACATTTGAAGGGGTATTAAAGGTATCTTTCTTAAGATGAGGGCATCGCGATAACTCTGCGCCGTATAAATTTGGTGTACGGGTGTGCTGGAAAGCTAATATAGAGGCGAGTATCACAAGAAATTTCGTGAAGCCAGTGATGGCTTTCCGAAGGACTTTGTTTTTTAATCCTTTTTCATTTTCGGAAACAGTACAACTCTCGAGTTACGTAGCTTATTTAATCGTTTTTGAACGCTCATGGACTTCTCAGGGCAAAGAATTGGGCTCCATAACTTCCGCGAGGTGGAATTTAAGAAATTACTCAGATTTTAATCAACTGCATTGCGTATATTTATATCCCATAGATGGAGACGAGGAGGTCTCACGCCAAGATGTTTTCAAACTCGTCCATTCTTTCCAATTCGTCTTGTTGACTTACCTTTCTCACTACTTCTTTCTTGGAAGACTCCATGATATAGCCATCCAAAATTAGTTCATCTAGTATATGATAAGCTTTTGAAAAGCCGAAAATGATGTCCAATTCGCACACGTTACCGTACAACTTGTCCATTTGCTCAACATACCGGTGGATGATTTCGAGAGTAGCCAATCCATTGTCCAGCGCATCAATGCCCATCACAAAGAATAGGGAAGCATATCGGCGGTAAACGATTTTCATATCTTTGTATTCAAGGATATTGCACATTTTGGCTCGGCGGGCTAAGATGATTGTAGTTAGCTCATTGGTAATTTTGCCCTTATCCTTTTGACTGCTTGCTTGATACCATTTTGACAACCGAACTTTTCCCTGACGAGATAACAAAAGAGTGAAACGAACTGCCATGCCCGACTTTTTTGAAATAGGGCTATATTATTGAGGTGTCGATTCGGTGTAGTAGTTGGTTTGATACGCTCACAATACATGCAGGCCAGAGGTACGCAGTACCAAAGAAGAGTTGTACTCCATTCTTTCCATTGAGTAGGAAGCAGCAATAATTTTTACACGATTTTGAAGAGCATCACAGAGAAAAATGTCTTGAATGATTTTTTCAAAGAAAAATTTTTTTATCGCAAAGAGTTAGGGCGCCACCACCACTTCCATTTTTGTGAGAAACACTGTATTAATGCTATTTAAATAGAACCACATTGTTCATGAACTTATCCATTACATTGTGTTATAAAATTCGTAGTAGACTATTCCAAGAGATCTTGGGTTGAAATCAAAAATTTGATCTGCTGGTCTACCTCTTCACAAAGCTGCTTCCTGTTGACATTTTTGAAATGTTCCAAATCCAAATGCATGTCACACAAAAGCACCTGCATATGCTTCCAAGTGTTTAATTCGAAGTCGGTGCCCGACATCTTTCTCATGCTATTGCCGTAAAGTCTGTAGCGATTTCCTTCTTCATCAGATGTCTGATGCAGTTTACTGAGATCCCAAGGTTCAAGTTTAGGGAAGTTTGCATGCACAAATACAATCTTTGGCTCCTTGAGCTTGCTGATAGCCTCTTTGGCCTCCTGTTGGCCCATAGTTTGAATGATCTTTTTCTTTTGGCGGTTCCATTCCAAATCTTCAGTTGGATCGTATTGCCCCATGGCTTTTCCGTTGAATTGGTTGTTTCTCATATTGCCCAACGCAGACAAGAAGCGCCCGACTTGGTAAAACGAATTCTTGGTTACAACAGTGGCAGCCAAGAAAGTCTCCTTGTCTCCTTCACCCTGCGCACCTTGAGAGAACAACGGATAGTAGTAGTCAGGTCCATACAGGTTGTAGTAGAAGGCCAAAAGAATTGCTTTCATGTGGGTCTTCTTGGAGATCATCAACTGCCCCGATTCAGACGATGGGTTTGGAATAGCGCCCACACGCTCGTGGTAAGGAGCATTGAGCCAGTCAAAAGGTTCAGAGATCTTTTGGGGGATATAACCTCCGTAGGTTTCAGAGTATTTATCAAGCAACTCTGTCTTACTAATCTCCACGCCTGCAATTTTGTAGTAGTCGGGGGAGGTGGAACGCTGCCAGAAATCGGGCCAAACCACCAAGCCAGTGCTAGCGAAAGGCTCAGAACGGAAAAGGTGCGCTGGGGAGTAGGTGGGGAGGTTATCGCTATCCATCAACAACACGTTTTCGAAACTGGACAACAAAATAGCCAAGGACTTGTACTGGTAGCCTCTGAAGGTCAATTCCAAGTGCTTTTCCTCGCCGTACAAAGAGGCGGGCAAGTAAATACACTTGGCATTCATGGCAGGCAAGATATGCGAGCACAACTCGAGCTCGTACTCGTCCAAGGATGGGATCAATACCTCGACGGGCAATTGGCAGCCAGAGGCTCTCATGGCTCTGATAGAGAGCAAGGTCAACCAGTTGAATCTGCCACCGCCGACGTAGACGATACCGTCGCCAGAGTAAAGGCCCTTCGGGGGCTCGTTGGGGAGACGGTCAAGGACATACTTGTGGGAATTGGTCATGGCACGGATCTCCGCGGGGGTGAGCTGCAAGAAATCGACAAGGTATTTCTCCGAGTACATTGGCTTGTCCGGAGTGGACTCGAAGCGCTCCGCCAGAAGCTTGCCGGACTTGTACCGTTCCAACGGCCCGCAGGCAGGCTTGGCCGCGACAATGTCCTCCAAGATGTTTCCGTAGAACTTGTGAGCGGTGGCCAATTTCTCCGCGTTGTCGCCCGCGAAGTAGGAGCGGATGTGCTTGAGCTTGAGCTGGTTGAGCTCCTCCTTTTCGTCGGTATTGATCACGCGAGACGACGAGGGCAGTTCCTTGTCGACTGCCGCCGGCGATTCGAACAAGGCGTACAAGCCACAGAGGAACCCGGGGAGGTATGTGCAACCCGGCAGCGGGACGGCGGAGGCCGGTGCGAGATCCGATGGCCAGAGGAACAAGACGAGGATCACTGCCGCCGTGAGCGACGCGAGAATGAAGACCTGCTTGTGCCGCCTGCGCTGAATACGTAACCGGACCATGAAAGATTGGGTGAGGCCCATGCTATTGGAGTGTTATGTTACGGGCTGACAGCTGGCGGAAAAACAGTGAAACCGGAGTCAGCACGACCGTGCGATTTTGATGCGGAGCAGGACACGGCCTACATGAAGGTCTGGCTGTCACCTGTGCGAGCCAGATGCGCGGCGTTCGAGTGGCACCCTTGTGAGTGCACATTGGGTCGGGTTGGACGCGGAAAAGTGCGTGGCCTGGGGCAGATCGCTGCGGAGGAGTGGTTCCGGAAGTGGGCGGACGGATGCGTAAGCCCAGAGCACGCCTCCGGGTGTTTTGAACGCGCCTACGATGTGGCACCGGGCTATTGTCTGAAGCGGAAGCAGCGGCTGCCGGTGGCGGACAGCGGGCGCACCTTGTGAGACGCGCCAGCAGAAGTGTATCTGAGGTCTTTATGCACCTCCGACAGCGGCATCGTCCATGCCGCGGACCGTCTGGTGATACTCTGGTATTTGCTACAGTGGCATCTGAGTGATGTGAACCTAAGATTGGGGGACGAGCTCTCTTACGTCCACCCCTCGTGACCTGCTGTCCATCTCGCGATCTGCTGTCTATCTCGCGATCTGCTGTCTATCTCGTCAACCTGTTGTCTATCTCCGTCACGTGTTGTGGATCTCCGTCTATCTCCGACCATCTCTACCATCTCGCCTGTCACCCCATCGATTTCCGGGCCTGCCCCGAATACCCGCAAGCGCAGGCGGCGCGCGTCCACTGTCCGGGTGGGTCATAGCGCCAACACCAGCAAGAAGTGGGGCGTGCAGCTCAAGTAGTCGTAGGTGAAGTCGCGCGCCTGGTCGCACGAGCACCTGCCCGCGACAAACGGCGGCCCCTGCGGGCACTGCAAGTAGGGCAGGTGGAAGTAGCCCATGTCGTGGAACCACCACACTTGCAGCGGGGCCAACAACCAGGCCACCGCGAGGGTGTGGACCGGGGCATCGCCCCAGCGCTCGTAGAAGAAGCCGCCGCTGCGGTCCAACGCGGCAAAGTAGGCGTCGTACTCGGGCGAGCGGAACACGTCGAGGTTGGCGATCTCGAAGTTCAGCCAAAAGTGGCACAAGTTGTAGGAGCCGTTGACGCCCGGGTTCTGGACGAGGTCTAGCATGCGCGGCGGATGCGGCCGCGACGCAAAGTGCGCGCGCGCGGTGTCCCAGAGCAGCGGGATGGTGGCGCGGTACTCGAACATGGACAAGGTGAAGCCGTACATCTTGTCGTTGGAGCGCATGAAGGCAAACACGTCGTAGTCGATGTCGCAGTAGAAGCGCACGCCGGGCTCCACGCGCCAGTAGTACTGGTATTGCCGCACCAGCGGGTGGTGCTGGAAGAAGCCCAGGTAGAAGCGGCACATGTGGCGGTACGACTCGCTGCCGCCGTACACCACGTCCTGCTGCTCCATGCGCCGGCGGCCCTCCGCCGCTAGCGTCTGGTTGACCCACGCCGGGTACAGCCAGTGCGGCTGCCCCACCTGCGCAAACGTCAACTTGCCGTGGGGGAGGAGCAGCGCCACGTACACCACGAACTGGTCCAGGAACACCGCGTCGTTGAGAAACACCCAGTCGTGGTGGCGGTGCTGGTTGTAGCGGTCCTGGATGCTCTGCACCGTCTCGAGGAGCTCGTACACCTCGGAGCTGCGGCAGAGCACCAAGAACGTGGCGTTTTCTGCCGACGCGTGCGGCAGCGGCGGCTTGTGCACCACGAGCTCGAACGGCAGCGTGGCCGCCAGCAGCCGCCGCGCGGTGTCGCGGGCCGTCTGCGCCAACTGCTCGGCGACCCCCGCCGTGTCGTTCCACCAGAAGCTGGCGCTGTGCGCGAGGCACGCGGCGACGTGCACTGCGAGCGCCTGAAGAAGCATGGGTCGGTGCCACGGGCGCGCACCCGAGGTGTCCTGCCGCGGTCGTCGCGGGCACGTACGGCGCACCGACGGCCCGACACGTTCTGCCGCGCCCGACACGTTCTGCCGCGCCCGACACGTTCTGCCGCGCACCACTTTGTGCGGCCGCGCACCACTTGGGGCGGCCGCGGCGGAGGACTGTATCGTATTGCCCACATGGCCGCACGTTGCCCAATAGACGCTGCGCGGCCAGAGTGCGTGCGGCGATGACGAGATAAGCCATTGCAATGCCCGCACACTCCATTGGCGCCCAGCGGCCAGAGACCGCGTCGAGACCGCGCGGTGCCGACACGGCGCGAGGAATCTCGCGAGGGCGCTGTTTTCGCTCCAGGGCTGCTGCTCTTCCGTGCGGGCCGCTTGTTTCTTGTCCAGCCCATCCTGCTCCACCAGTGCACCGAGCGCGAAAAAGCCCACGCCACAAAAAAACACCATCCACCCAGTGCTTCTCCCAGCACCAGCCCACCCACCGTTCCTTCTTCCCCCTCCTCCCACGCCCCGTCCGCACCCCCTTGCCACACTGCCGGACCCACCTTCCTGCCCAGCTAATGCCCCCATCCCACCCCCGCCTTCTTCTGCCACCATGGAGCGTGTAAACTCCCCCACCACGCCTCCGCAGGACGAAGACGTTGCGGTCGTGACCGGACGCAAGGCCGCACACTCGCTCCGGCTCTTTCGTGGTGACGGCGAGCCGGGTGACGACTTTGCCGCGCCGTCCGACCAAGGCCGCGTCTCGCCTCGTCCGTTGCTCGAGCCGGTGTCGTCCGCCACCTACTTCCCCCACACCCCGGTCAAAAAGGCCGCTCCTGACCTGCCCCACGCCACCGACGCGCTCCAGCACCTCACGGCCGACGTGGAGTTCGACCACGGCACCCGTGGCGACATCACCAAGATCCACAAACACCCGGCGCCCGGCCCGGCCCCCGCCCACAGCCCGGCGCCGGGTGCTCCCGGCGGCCTGTCCTACCCCTTGTCCGTGGAGCTCCGCCCGTTCAAAAACAAGGTGGGCGGCCACACCGCAATCTTCCGCTTCAGCCGGCGCGCGGTGTGCAAGGCGCTCATGAACCGCGAAAACCTCTGGTACGAGGCCATCGAGCGCCGCCACTTGGACCTCCTCAAGTTCATGCCCAAGTACATCGGCGTGCTCAACGTGCGCTACTCGGGCATTGTCAGCGAGGCGCCGCCCGAAGCGGCACTGCAACCCACGTCGGCGCGCCGGCCCTCGTTCCCGGATTACACCCCGCCCGAGGTCTCGTTGGACGACAACCGCCACATCATCCCCGACGGCTTGTGGCAGCGCTACTCGCACTCTGCGCCCGACGCGAGTGGCTTCGACAGCCTTCTGCTCTCACCCAAGCGCGACGCGACGGCACTCGACTACGGCGCCACGTCCGTCAACACTGACTTGCAGGCGCAGGTGATTCTGGAGGTGTTCACGCCACACCCGTGGCGCCCGGAGGACGCGCGCGCGGAATCGGACGCCATTTTCGCCATGGACGACGAGCCCGACCGCGGCGGCGCCGTGGTGCGCAAGCACACCCGCTTCGAGCGTTACATCCTCCTCGAGGACTTGACCGCCAACCTCCACAAGCCGTGTGCGTTGGACCTCAAGATGGGCACGCGCCAGTATGGCGTGGACGCATCGGACAAGAAGCAGGCGCTGCAGCGTGAAAAGTGCCGCTCCACCACCTCCCGCAAGCTCGGCGTGCGCATGTGCGGCTTGCAGGTGTGGGACCGCACTCGCAACAAGTACTTTATGCGGGACAAGTACTTTGGCCGCCAGTTGCAGTCGGGCCAGCCGTTTGCCAAGGTCTTGGCCAAGTTCTTGTACGACGGCCTGTCGCAGTACTCGGTGGCGTCGCGGCTACCGCACATTGTCGAGCAACTCCAGGAGTTGTTGGTCAATTTCAAAGCTTTGCATGGCTACCGCATGTACGGCTCGTCCATCTTGTTGACGTACGACGGCGCTCCTGCCGACGGCGTTCCGGCATCCGTCAAAGTCCACATCATCGACTTTGCCCAGAGTGTCATCGCTGCCGACCCTCACAGCGCGTCATTTCTGAAGCCGCCTCTGCATTCTCATCTTCCCGACATGGGTTACCTCCGCGGCCTCAGAACGTTGATCCGCTACTTCAAGGACCTCTTCGAGATCACCACAGGCGCCCACTACGACACCGTTGCCGACAAGACCGCGTTCTTGCAACAAAATCGGGAACAGCTCGATATCCCGTGCTACTGGATTGGCACATACCCCGAGACGGATGACGACGCAGACGCACGCGAGGGCCCAGACCCGTTTGACCGCGTTTACGCATCTGATACCGATGAGACAGGAATATCGGATTGACGGCATCACTGAATTACTGATGAATCTTAATACAACATCTCACTACGCCAGAATCTCCGTAGAGCGCTCAGTTTATGTCCACAAGCTGATGGCCCCAACATGGTTTCCTCTTGCTACGTCGTTCGTACATGGATTTGATTCTTTATTGGTAAATAGTATATGCATCCCGAAAAGAAATAATACACCACAATGATACTATTTAGTATACAAAATCAAAGGATTATTATTGGGGACAGATTCTTTAAGGGTCATGAAGGCATTAAAGAGCTTAATCAGCGTTTCTCTTAGCAATCTTCTTGGCGTGGGTGGCAGCAGTACCAAAGATCTTCTTGTCTCTGTTCTTCTTTTGCTTTCTTTGTTGTCTGGAAGGCTTCTCAACCTTTTCAGCCAAACCGTATCTGACCAATCTGTAGGTTGGCTCGAATCTCTTGGCGTCAGCAACGGATTGGTAAACCAAACCGAAACCAGTGGACTTTCCACCACCAAATTGGGTTCTGAAACCGAAAACAGAGACAGCGTCCTTGTCAGCCTTGTACAACTCAGCCAATCTCTCTCTCAACTCATCCTTGGAGACGTTAGCTCTGTTTGGGTGCAAGACGTCGATGACGAATTGTCTTCTGGCCAACAATGGGTTGGTGATAACCTTTCTAGTTCTGATAGTAACGGAGTCACTCTGGAATGTTAGTAGAGCTCATGGGAGGTGAATACGGGCTGAGTCGACTGGGTTTGCAAGGGATTTTGCAGAAGGATTATGGATCATGAGGAAACATCGAGAACAAGAGCAAACAAAAGCGAAAGGGATGTGGGGATGGACGGAAGACTTTCAAATAATAATTATCGTAGAGTGACAGTCGATTAGTCGTTGTTTGAAATACATACCATCTTGATAATCTCTGTGAAAGTTATTAGGACAAAGGAATGAAAAATTTCTCAAAAGTTTTTTGGTTTTTTCGCTGAACCAAACCACGCACCGTGCAGGTTGAGGCACTGGTGCGGCATAAATAAAGCAGTCACTTGAATCACGTGTATACTATCTCGCACTAATCGAACATCAGTGCACCCTGAGCTGGCTTTCTGGTGCTCCACCACACGTGATACGAGTCTGAGCGAGATGCGGGGACCAATGATTGCCATGAGCTGGAATATCTGAATCAAGACGAAATTCTTGCCTTACGTGATTAGAAAATTTCACACGTGCTTCGCTTCGTATACTCGGGATATCTTGAGGCGTTTTGACATAACGTGGTAGCCAATCACCACCTGTTCACTGTTATCGTCAACGGGCCCGATTTCGTGGGGCGACCTAGCTAAACTGAAATTATATCACAGCAGCACAGTATTGTGCTGTCGTGATTTCGTTCATGACAAATTTTTTTCTTTGCTTCACCTAAGTATTTACATCTAATGTGCTCCGTCACCTCTTAACAAGGTGTGAACCTCTGAACCTGTATGAAGTTGTTTGCACGTTTGCACCCGTTACAAATTGGGTCCGGCTAGTTTCGATTGCGACGGTTTCATTTCTGCTGCAAAGTACACGTACTTGCTTCCATTAAAAGTGCACAATTGCTTTCAATGATCATCCTAGAATATTACAGAAGTGTCAATCGGGAATATATATATTTTCATCCTCATCAAATTATTTGATATCCGAGGTCATGATACTTACTTGTGGATGGCCATTCTGACAGCCTTAACTTGGGTGTAGTTATCCAAGACTTCCTTACCCATCTCTCTGCCGACACCGGAGGCACCGAAACCACCGAATGGAACCATTGGGTGAAAGTCGTTGTACGTGTTGACCCAGACGGTACCAGCTCTAATTCTTCTCGCGACATCGATACAGGTGTTGACGTTAGTAGATTGCACACCAGCAGCCAAGCCGTATTCAGAGTCATTGGCCAACTTGACGGCGTCGTCGACAGTCTTGAACTTGTGGACAGTAATAACAGGGCCGAAGATTTCCTCCTTAACAATAGTCATGTCTTCAGAAACATCGCCAAAGACAGTAGGTTCAACAAAGAAACCCTTGGTGCCAGCTCTCTTACCACCAGTCAACAAAGTAGCACCCTCCTTCTTACCGGCCTCAATGTAACCCAAGATCTTAGACATTTGGTTCCAGGAGTTTTGGGCACCTTGCAAGACTTCCTCGTCAAATGGGTTACCAACCTTGACGCTCTTAGCAGCAGTAACAAACTTCTCGACAAACTCGTCGTAAATGTCTTCTTGGACGTACAAACGGGAACCAGCGCAGCAAACTTCACCGGAGTTGTAGAAAATACCGGTGATAACGTTGTTGACAGCAACGTCGAGGTCAGCATCGTTGAAAATAATGTGAGGGGACTTACCACCCAATTCCAAGGTAATCTTCTTCAAGGTGTTGGCACACTTGGCCATGATGTGCTTACCAGTGGCGGTGGAACCGGTGAAAGCGACTTTCTTAATGGTTGGGTGGTCGGTGATGGCGTTACCAGTGATCTTACCGAAACCGTTGACAACGTTCAACACACCAGGTGGGAGCACGTTGTTCTCCTCGATCAACTTACAGACGTACAATGCGGACAATGGGGTGGTTTCAGAGGTCTTCAACACGATGGTGTTGTTAGTGGCAATGGCTGGAGCAACCTTCCAGGTGAACATCAACAATGGGAAGTTCCATGGAATGATTTGACCGCACACACCCAAAGGCTCTCTTCTGGTGAAGTTGAAGTGGGAGTCGCCGGTCTCGACAACAGAGCCCAAGATCTTGTCGGCCCAGCCGGCAGTAGATCTCAAGCAGCCGATGGAGAGAGCGATATCGCCTCTGGCGTTTTGAATTGACTTACCGTTGTCCAACGACTCGATGGCAGCCAAGGTCTCGGCGTTAGCCTCAAACAAGTCAGCCAACTTATTCAACGCGGTAGCTCTCACCGATGGGTCGGCACTAGACCAGCCACCATCGAAAGCCGCTTGGGCAGCCTGAACAGCGGTATCCACATCTTCCTCTCTGGCTTCGTACACGTGGGTCACCTCTTCCTCGGTTGAAGGGGAAATGACCTCGAAAGTCTTCTTTTGTTGAGGCAAAACAAATTTGCCGTTGATGAACAAACCGGTAGGTTGCTCGTAAGACTTACCATTGGGCAAGTTAACGGTGACCGACAATGGCAAGTTAGAGTATAATCTAATCATGGAAGGGGTCCACGACTTGCGGATGGCGGACTTGGCGAAAGAGGATCTAATCATGGTGATAAGAGGAAGTCTGGAGGGAAAGAAAAAAAGTAACGGACCAGCGCATTGGGGCAATTTATACTTCCTCTTCGGCAATAACCAGTGTGGGGATAATGGCACGCTTTGCGGTGGGTTCCCCTCCGTTCGGCGTCCTGCACATGTAAGTCCGAGTGGGATACTCCTTCGATGTAAAAGCCGAAGATGGGGTTCGCGTCGCATACAGTGACCGCCCAATCAGGCAAGTTGGCCACGTATCCAATTGTGTTTTTTCGCTACACGGAATTGCAGGACCTGTAACTAGCGGCCAGTGCCAACATGAGCCTCCGTGTGCACTGGCAGCAAGCAATTGCCAGCGGTTCTGGATGTCGCGCACTGCACATAGATCACCGTCGTTAGAGGGATCCGAGTGCAGACAGAATAGTTAATCGCCGAGAGTGACCTAGCACTAGTCCGGCACCCCGACCGGAACACCCATTTTCGGCTCGCCCGGGTACATTGCGCGGGGAAATCGAACCTGCGGGATGGCCCTAGGCTCAAAGGGATCTACCGCCTCTTAACATTTTTTGCTTTGATTATAGGTCCAGAAGTCAACCGCCCAAACGGCGCTGGCGCAAAAGCGGGGGTGCGATGCGCCGGCGTTAGTAGAAACGGCTTCTGTATACAATCGAGAGCCAATTTAGTGGAGGGTGTTTCTGGGGGCGGAGATTGGTGCAGGGCCGGGCAATGCCATTGTGGGGGAAGCAGGCGGGTGGCCGGAGAGAGAGCGTGGTGAAAGATATGGTTTGGGATACCATGTGAAGAGCCTGTTAGGTGGAGCGCGTTGCTTGGAGCAGCCTATAATTTGGAGCGCGATGCTTAGAGCTAATGACGTAGCTTGGAGCTGATGACGTAGAGGCTCGGTTCACACGGCGCGCACTGTATGCCGTCTGGTGCTTAAGGCCACTATAGACTTTGCCATTGGTCGATCTGGTTGCGTCAAGCAAATACTAGGCATTGTGAGCGGCGGCCTTTGGAGCAGCTAGGCTTGCAGACAGAAGCGCACTATAGGTGGTGATGGGATGCGAATTCGAAGAAATCTAACAGAGTTGAGAGGTGGTGTACAGACTATTGTTCTGTGCGATGTGCTAAGTAAAACACTCTTGCTAGCTCTGATGAAATGTCATGTTTTACGCGTCAATGGGGTATAGCCCTTTTCGGATCTAATGTGCATGGCTCTTGTCGCTGTCGATAGGCATGTCCACGTGGCCGAATCAGCGAATTGTGATCCGGTGCGTGGGCCTGTCCTAACCCGTTGGCTGCGCCTAGTGCCTGCCACTACTCTAAAGCCAGAATCTGGATGTCTCCCGACCCGCAGTCCCAGTACGTCGAATGCACATCACGGGATGTGTCAAGATCAGTTTTTCTCGATAAGTTTCCTTGTACTTCCATTTTGGCTAGTGTGCTACCTGTCTTGGACCTCCTGCCACTGGGATGGCCATGTGATCAAGGCAGTGATCCTTACCCCAAATATCCATTTCCGCCTCGTCTCTTGCATCAACTGGCGGCTTATTCTCGGTCTCTTCGTGCACCTCTTTCACCACTAATACTTGCGCTCTTTCCCTACTAGTACTCGCGCTCTTTCCCCACTAATACTCGCGCTCTTTCCCCACTCCTACTCGCGCTCTTTCTACTCGCACGCTCTCCATCAATACTCGCACGCTTCCTCCATCAATTCTCGCACCCATACACTTACCCCCACCCTTCGTAAAAATTCACTCTCAAATTCCTTCACTTTGTCGCCTTAATGGTGCTCATCCAGCCCTGCTCTCGTGAGGTCAGCCCCATACCGTCCTACACCTAGCCCTCATTGCCTCCTCCACCTTCACCAGTCTCGGTTCCTCCGGCACATAGACCACCACTTCCTCATGTCCCAGGTGTCGTGGCTCCGCGGCCCCGTGTGCGGCGTCGACAACTGCCGCTCGCGGCTCTACCGCCTGAGCGCAGGCCGCAAGTTCTGCCAGTTTGGCCACGTGGTCGAGGGCAACTTCGAGTTTGACGATGACGACGGCATCGCAGTGACCCAGACCAGAAGACTCAATGTGCTGCTCACCGATACAGGCTTTGGCGCCCGTGTGTCGCAGACAAGCGCCTCTCAAGTGGCCCAGCCCGCACAGAAACGGCTTTACGGTGAGGCCGGCCGCATCCACTACCTCCTGTGCCTTCAGTACCTCTTGCGGCGCCTCGTTCCGGAGGCAGTGGCCGAACTCCATCCCAACCTCTCGCCAGCACACCAGGCAGCGTACGAGCGTGACCTAACGCCCATGGTAAAGCTAGTGTGGCGCTGCTGTGCTCGCACTGCGCTCAGCGGCGTCATGCCTGCCCACCTCGACTTGTATGTGATACTCTACTTGGCGATGCGGCGCCTCAACCACCATCCGGTGGGCGTGGACGCGTTCGTGGCCGTGCTCAAGCGTAACGGCCTCCACTATATGGGTCTCTACGCACTTCTCCCGCTGGAAATGGCGCGGGTGATGACGATGTCAGGAATGGCGTTGTTGGCAAACGCGCCGGCGCCGCTTGATGACCTCTTCTACCGCGGTGTGTGTCGGTGGCTCCGCGTGCTTCCCCGCGATGCTTGGGCAGTACCGGTGGACAACTTTCTCCCGCTTGCGTTTGGCGTGCTTGCCGATTTGCGCTTGGGCGAGGCGCCCCGGCTTCTTGTAGTGTTCCACCGGCTTGTGGCGTTGGTGCACCGCGACTCGATGCCTGTGGTTGGCGCAGTGTCGGCCGTACCAAATCTCCCAGAGTGCCAGTATGTGGCGTATCTCTACCTTGCCATCAAACTCTTCTTGATGGCGCATCCCACACAGCCTGATATTCAGCAGTGGTGCCTGTGGCTTGACTCCCAACGCTCGCACCTACCTTTCCTTGACCACAAATACCACCAAATGGATACACAGCAGTTGCTTGAGCTCAGTGACGCCCAAACCGAGCAGTACTGCCAGTGGGTTCAGGACGCGTTGGTGCTGGAGCCGTATAAAGGTGATGACGACCTGCTCGGTACGATGGAGAAGCGTTTGCTTCGAATATTTGCTCTCGATATTGCAGCTGTGGAACTGCAGCAGAAAGAGGCAGCGCCGAAATTCACGGTGAGGCACGGGGCATTGCTGGAGACAGAGGTGGCGCGGGCCGAACACCATTTGCTAAACTACTTTTGCTACCGCTTTGGGCTCAAGCGATCGACACTACAGCAGGCGGTGCGTTCGGCAAATAAGAAGGTGATGGCACGACTGAAACAGCTCTTCGAGTGAAGAGCTTTTCACGCGAGGCCGCCATGCTACAATTTAAGGACATCAATATTTGCGGAGAGTTGGTGAGTCTATAATCGCCTAACACTTGCGAAAACCATTTGCCACTTAATTAATATCTCTTCTGAGCCGACCGCCCCCGTGCGGACCGGATATAGTCATTTCAAAGTGGATGTCGTTCGCGTCCGCATTGAAGCTTCCGCAACTCCAATATAGTCGCATTTGCATCGCGCTCTATCAAGCCGCGCGCACACTAAACATAATAATACACAACAGTGCACCGATGGAGTCTGAAAAAGACGTGCGTACTCCGTCTCCAGTTGGTAGCAGCATAAAGCTGCAGCCACAACTCCCACTGGATCAACAACTGGCCGTAGCGCATCCGCCGCTCAAACCTTTTCAGCCACATGGAGGACCATCGGCTCTCTTAAAGACCGACCCGAACACAATCGCGGACCCTGTTCCCGACACCACAGAAACACCAATCCAAAATCCCGCTGTTCCTCAAACCAACTCAAATCCCCATACTGTCTTTGCTGAGGTAAACCTGAATATCAGTGCCCCTACCACAGTTTCCACGAGCCACCCTACCAACTCGACAAGTACCACCCCGCATATGGTTACCCCTACTACCGGCTCTGACGGAGACACTCCCGAAGGTCCAACCTCAGGCGTATCTCAAGAACTGCGCACAGAAGAGGCTACGCCTGCCGTCCAATCAAGGGAGCATACCCCGGATGCCGATCCGTACGCCAGTGACTCGTCACATCGCTCTTTTCCCACTGACACCAGCGACAACGAGGATCCCGCGCCTAAAAGGCACCACCCCATGTTGGCCGTAGACCGTGCTACTCGGCGTACGAACACACCCGACTCCGACTACGACCCGCTCAATCCGGCCGGAGTGCGGAAAGAGCGGGTTCGCAAGCGAGTGGCTGGCAAAGTGATAGAGAAGCTTTGGGCGCCTCTCAACCGCGAATCTTACAAGTCGTTTGAGAATTTGTGCGACGTGTCACTGAACAAAGTGCTTGAGCGGTACGGTCCAAGTCCAGCGCAGCGAGCTAAAGTCTTGGAAGCCCAAAAAGTGCTCAGCCACCACTGGCACAGCGATCTGAATGCGCGGTCGTTTTTGGCCCGGCTCCACGTCACAAAGCTTCCGCCGCTCAAATCGCTCCACACGCGCATAAAGGGCGCGCCCGCACAAGACATCGACCCTCTCAGCATCGACCTGGTGCTCCACAAGAAGGCAGTGTGCGAGACGTATCTCCTGGCCGAGCTCAAGCAGCTTGAGTCTCTTGAGCAGTCATACCGTGCCCTTCAGGTTGCATTTGACCTGGACTCCAAGTATCTTAGCGACTTCACCAAAACCACCGCCTCGCTTCACGCCCACATCGCGAGGGATAGACAACAGAAGATGGAAGAACTACATTTGGATAAAGCCACCCCCATAGCAAAACATTCTCATTCGTCTACACAGCCGCTGCCGCTACTCCGCGGCCGCTTCAGTCCCAACGACGACCCCGACATACAGCGAATGCTTCAAGATATCAGCCAGGTGGTTGATGACTTCAAAGAACCGGTGCGTGAACTCCTCGACTACTGTGACAAACTAGATCTCATCCAGAGTAAGCTCAATGCCCGCCTGAGCCCGCTCTAAGCCGCATAGATCCAGTAGATGGTCACGAGATACGTGTGTTCCGTCGCAATCTTCAAAGTACAATATCCGTCGCGGCCGCTATCCCAGAGCGCCCCGATTGATGAAGAGACTGTCAAGTCCACATCTATAGAGGCGGGTCCCTTCAAGGTAACGAGTTCCACGAGAAACTTGTGCCTGGAACTCTTGACGCCCAACTGAGTGGTGATGGCGCCAATAAACGCTTGCTTGTCATCGAGCTGTTCAATTTCTTGCTCAACGAGCTTCTGGAGAAACGACACTTCCACTGGCGCTTCCTTGGCCTTGGACGCTGCTTGTACCGTTATCGACATGTGTGGGAATATGAGTTTAGCCTGAGGGTATAAACAGAACCGGACTGCATTCTGTCCACAATTACTACTACTGGGCCCTCCTCCGTGAGCATGCCATCAAACTTGACCCGTATCGCTCCGTAGAATGAAATGATGAAGATTTTACCAAAACTTTCTTATTTCAACGTTTGTGGGGCCCTTGCCATTTGGTGAGATGCTGGCTACCATATTATCTGGACTGCTGCGCGTACGTCGGCAATTCGGCCATATATTGCCGGAGCTGAGCCTCCAGAGACTTTTGCTCTAGGAACATTTTTGCGGGGCATCTTAGTGACGCTCATTTCATATCTGCAAGCAATAAAGGTACACCAGGCCCTTTTTCCCCGTCTCTGGCGAAGTAAATTATCCGGCCATGGTCGGCGATTTTGTGCGTGTGCGTGCCGGCGCAGTGATAAATATCAACACCGCGTATAGAATTACATATACACTGCAAGACCATGGCGATCTTCAGAAAAAAAAATATAGACCTGCAAGGCGCGAGCAACGAGAGCCTGGAGACCGTGTCCGTTTCGTCCAAGTCCACAACGGTTTCTGCCTCCAGCACGAAACCCGGGCTTATCAAGCGTCATGTGCCATTCGAAGAGCCCATAAACCCGATCAAGCCGCCTGTCTTCGATTTGACTCAAGAACAAGAAGAAAAATACGAAAAGGTTTTGACTCACTTTCAAGAGTACATAAAAAGAGATATTCCTGTCAATGACAACTCCGCCGCCGCAACATACCCTATCACTACTGATGAGAAGGCTTGGTTGACCAAAGAGTGCTTCTTGAGGTACCTTCGGGCTTCAAAATGGAAGGTCGACAATTGCATCAAAAGAATTGAGGAGACTATTATATGGAGAAGGACTTTCGGTGTGGTGAATATTCCAGGCCATACCGACCAGTCCAAATTGATCACTCCAGAACTTGTGGAACCCGAGAACGTCACTGGAAAAAACCTTATAGTGGGCTACGACATGGATAACAGACCGTGTTTATATCTCAGAAATGGATACCAGAATACCAGTGCATCTTTAAGACAAGTTCAACACTTGGTGTTCATGTTGGAAAGAGTAATTCAGTACATGCCCGCCGGTCAAGATACTTTGGCGCTTTTGATAGATTTCAAGGCTGCGCCTGCCCACTTGAATCTCTCCTCTAAGTTCCCATCACTTGGCATTTGCAAACAAGTTTTACACATATTACAGAATCATTACCCCGAACGCTTGGGCCGGGGTCTTTTCACAAATATTCCTTGGATCGGCTACACGTTTTTCAAGGTGGTGGGTCCTTTCATCGACCCGTACACGAGACTGAAAACCATTTATGACCAACCCTTTGAAAACTTTGTACCTAAACAGCATTTAGATAAAGAATTCAATGGCATGTTGGATTTTCAGTACATACATGAAGTCTACTGGAAGGAAATGAACGAGATTGCAGACAAAAAACTTGCATTATATAAGGCGAACCACGAAAAGCTTGGAGGCGGGATCGGCTTAAGTGAATATGATTTGAAAAGCAAAAGTGCTGATTCCTAGATTCATAGAATAGATACTTTATTTTTCTGGCTTCTCTATTACACAAAGTGTCCATCTTGAATATGATTGACGTGACAGAGCTCTGACTCAATGTGCGCATGTGCAGAACATCGAGTCAAGCTTTATCGACTTTCATTCGAAATAGCCTTAAGAGAATGCTGACGTATGACCTTACATTTATAGCCCGGGGCGATACTTTGACGCTTGATGAACAATCTGAGATTGATAAATTCGTCACTTCTAGGTTGAAGTTGGTTGTTCTTTCTAAGAAGGAACTTTCTGCTAGCAGAGTTATTGACTTCCAAGTCAATACCAATGTTCCGGAAGTTGTCTTATCCTTGGTGAAAAAGGAGATGGAGAAAGCTAGCCTCACCTATGACATATTCTTCCAAGAAGCGGGCCAAAGAAAGAATAAAAAGTTGTTTGTCTTCGACATGGACTCCACTTTAATTTACCAAGAAGTTATCGAATTGATTGCGGCATACGCAAATATCGAGGACAAGGTGGCCGAAATTACAGAAAGAGCTATGAATGGCGAGTTGGATTTCAACGAATCTTTGCGCGAGAGAGTTTTGTTGTTGAAAGGGATCGATGCCACTACTCTATGGGACGAGTTGAAGGAAAAAATCGAAATAACTAGAGGCGCTAGAGATCTTTGCAAAGCGTTAAAATCCTTGGGCGTTGTAATGGCCGTCTGCTCCGGAGGCTTCATTCCTTTAGCCTCATATATCAAGGAACAATTAGGCTTGGATTACGCTTATGCCAATACCTTGAGCGTGGATGAGAACAATATGCTTGATGGCACGACAATTGGGTATGTCGTCAATGGAGAAAAGAAAGCTGAGCTCTTGCAAGATATCGCAGAGAAGCATAGCCTTGACGTGTCACAGGCGGTCGCGGTGGGTGATGGTGCCAACGATTTAAAGATGATGAGCGTTGCTGGATGGGGTATCGCTTGGAACGCCAAGCCTAAAGTCCAGAAGGAGGCGCCATGCTGCTTGAACACCAAGTCTTTGCGTGACATTTTGTACATCATGGGACTCAATGACGGAGAGATTGCCTCTCTTGTTAACTAGATCTAACAGATATCGCATATTTTGTATTCATACCCGTTCCATTCCGGTTCACTCCCGGCTCGGACTGAATATACCTGTTGGGTCTTTGGGAGTCATGATATCAATTATAGAAGTTAAATAAATCCTTTTATGGTGCCCCTAACGACACCTAAAACTCCGTTCAGCAATAATACATCTTGTCCGACTTTAAGGTTTTTCAAAGAAATCATTCCTTCTTTGACCGCATTCTTTTGTAGCAAGAAATGGCGTACTACACCGCACAAGCATCCCGATGTAAGCTGTGGTGTAATCCATTCGCCCGCTTTTGTTTTGATCGCGATATTGGTGATTGATCCTTCCATAACTTCCCCGCAAGTATTGATTATAACAACCTCTTCACGACTTGTTCTCCCAGGGAGACACCGCTTTCTAGCTTCATCATAAACATCCCGTTTTGTGGTTTTGAATGAAGTGAACGGAGAAGGAAGTACTGGGGTGCGGTCCACGTAGATGTCATAGCGTAATTCATCCGGATATTCTTTCTCCAAGCCATCGAGGAGATTCGGTCTTGGTAAAGTTTCGTACAACTCTACCCTAATATTTCCTTGTAGTGATAGAAGCAATCTGATTCTAAGCGGTTTTGACAAGCACGCGTCAGCATCTTTGATTGCTTCCACGATAGCCCTGAAGATGTAATCCTCCTCAACTTCAAAAGGGAGGCGGTCTCCATTCGACCCATTCAGCGAAGCGGAAAAGTATTTAACAGCGAACTTCAACCTCTTCAAATGCTCAGTAAACACAAAAAAGTTTCCCTTGGCGATTTCAGAGGTTGTTTGCGGCGCTTTCTTTGTGAGCCCCGGGTCGTATCTGATGGTCGAGAGAATCTCAAAAGAGCGGGGATCAAATGTTAAAGAGCCCTTCAGAACTAGTTTTGAGAGGAAAGCGTTGTACTCAATGGACTCATTGCTGTCTGTCATGACTTTAGTACACAAAATAAGTAACCACTAAGTCGGAGAATCTTGCAAATTCGCGATAGTTGTGGGCCGCGATAACTCCTCTTATCGTGTCGGATAAGTTCATGTCTATTATACATAATATTTACTTTGCCAATCGAAGCGTATTAATAAGGTCTGAAACGCTTTTTCTCTTTCATTATTTTAATTCTCTCTTGATCTTGCTTGAATTTCTTTAACAAGTCAGTCATTTCGGCCTTTTTCTTTTCTCTCAACTGGAATCTATAAAAATCTTCCTTCTCTTTCTTTTTCATCTTAGACTTAGCATTATCAGAGGCAACGGTGGCAGCATATTTTTGTTTACCCATGATACCTGCCTTGGTCTTTCTGTGTGAGCCAACTACCAACGTAAACCCATCTTCATCAACTAGTTCTGTTTGTCTCTTCAAATCCTCTCTCGATTCGTGTTCGGCCCGGTTGAAATCCGAAAGTGCACTGGACACAGAGGCAGCAAGTTTAGCCGGATCACAAATTTGCCCTTTATACTTTCCGAGTAAAAATTTGCTTCCTAATGTGGGCATAGGCCAGTTAGTACTCTTCGAGTCGTTAGAGAGCTTCTTCAACGAGTTAAATGCAAGCTGAAAAGAAGCCTTGTCGATGAAAGTTATTATTCCGCAGTTCTTGGGTAATTTCAGTGAGATGTCGAGAATATGACCATCTTGTTGATAGTCGATGTCGGAGGTTAATTGAGAGAGATCAACGTAAATGTCTTCCTCAGAATCGGTCACCATACTAGGGTAATAGGTCTCTATAGTAGCACCTATAGCCACCTGCTGGAAGTATTTCTTCAAGGTCGCAATATTAGTTTCTATTGGGAGGTTGAAGATGAATATCAGGCGACCACTTATATACTGAGAAGTCGCAGATTGGTTGCCTTTGACATCGTGTTTTCTGAAATAGATATAATGGGACCCATTGCTTTCCGGTAGCCTCACTGAGAGGATTTGAAATCCTTTAATTTCCGTAATGGCCATGAGATGAAGAGATGATCTCAAACTCTGCTACAAGATTTTTCTCCCACTGAGGTGCGAAGATATATACAGGTACAGACGACTTGTTAGCCTGTGCATATGGAAATACCACACAATACTAAGACAGCTAGACGTCGCTGTCATTGTATCATCTAAATATCACACTCAACAGTTTTCATTTGGAATTGAAAGCGGGAGATTTTGGGACTGAATCCGCCAAACATCTATAGTCTTCAATTTGGTATACAATGGCCATATCAAATCGCCACGACTAATATTCAAGAGCCTAAGTTTTGTTAGCTGCTATTTAGGTGCAATAGAATCCCAACACTGCTCTATGCGTCTGTCACTGACATTAATGCTAGAAATGATTTCATTTTGCTATTTTCCTATAACGAGGTTTTGGTGAATAGTATGCAGTATTAATGTTTTCGTCTCCATATTATTGATGTTCTCGATATTCCATCACAATCATCACTATGGACTACAGAGGCCGAAAGAAAGACAGTATAGAGCAGTTCATCGAACTGCCTCAAATAATTTTGGAAAACAGTCTTTCCCAACTACGATACATGATATTGATTGAAGGTTTAAGTGTACCTGAAGGGTATGAACAGTGTCCTTATAGAGCATACATTTGGTCTATAATCTGTAAAGTTCCTGTCTTTCCCGTCCGCAAATACACCAAATTGATAAATACCATTCCCAGAAAACTAGCCCCGGAAATGTATCAGAAAATCAAAAACGACACTTTCAGAACTTTAATGAACAACCGAACATTCCATTCCAAAGTCAGCGAGGACTCACTCATGAGAATCCTTGCGGCCACAGCAATCTCCATGCCTCAAAGTAAAGTTGGTTACGTTCAAGGGATGAATGTATTACTAGCGCCTATAGCGTATGTTTGCCACAAAAGTGAGCCCCAAGCATTTGCTTTACTTCACCACCTAGTCACTGAACAGATTCCGTTGTACATCACACCGAACTTGGATGGTGTTCACACAGCACTTAAGCTCGTCGACTTGGTCTTGAAGATCATTGATCCCACCCTAAGTGACTATCTCGACTCGAAGTTTTTGAAAGCCGAAATTTACGCCTTTCCGTCAGTTTTGACGTTGTGCGCATGTACACCTCCTTTGAAGGCAGTCGTCAAGCTTTGGGACTTTTTGTTTGCCTTTGGTACACACATGAACATTTTATTTATTGTTGCCCAGTTAATTATCAATAGGGTCGCCATTCTTCAAAGCACACAACCCATGAAGATTCTTAGAAGTTTTCCTAACTTAGAAGAAAATGACATCATCAAACTCAGCATGAGCTTCATTCCTGAAATACCCAAAGAGCTATATGATTTAATTGCTAGACATGGATATGATGAGCAAGTTCCGAGGAAATTGAAAAATTTTGAAGAAAAAGCCTGTCCTAAAGCAATCCCTTAAGATAGTCAGAATGGCTGTAAAATGCACAAATTACAGTTCTGTCATTATAAGAACGACCTGCCAAACCCATAATAGCATTGAGGGCAACTTTTTCATCCTGAAATTCGATAAATACCTTGCCAACCCCTGGCTCGTTTGCCGGCTGAACACCAGGTAAAGGTTCATTTCCGGGCTTAGGGATCTTGAAAGAGACCACAGTACCGAACAGTTTAGCTTCTTCCATAATATCATGTGCCATAAACTTGTATGTTTCTTCGTCGAATAGTTCTGTAGGGGTGACGATGTTTATGAGCTGAATGACTTTCAGCTTCGGATGAAACTGAACGTATTCATTCCGAACCATAGCTTTCAATGTTTTGAAGTCAATGGGGCAGTCTTGAATGCTCGTTTCGACTTTGTTGTCTTCTCCAATGCCAATGCACGAAAACGAGACTTCTTTCACAATGTCCAGCTTTCTGATTTGTTGTGCGTAATTCGTTATCAATTTCAATGCCGTTTTAGTGTTGGGATATTCTTGAGGATTTACATAAAATTCAACAAATGCAACTCCTAGTGATTCCTTTGTACCAATGGCTCTTAAAAGCTTGAATGCCCTTACTTTTGCCACTTTTTGCAACTCATCTATCAATTCTGATTCAGTTATCAGTGCACTAATAAATAAGGTCAATTTCCGAGGACTGTCAATGACATCTTCTTGAATAATATCTTCCTCCGACGAATAAGGAGGAAGGCATTGAACGACATACTCGCCTGGTCTCTCGACACGTGCGACAAATTTATCATTAGAGGCAGCAATTCCTGATTCATCAACGGAAAAGCTTTTTCCATTCAAAGTCATCGCGACCGTAGCACATATGCTGTTCTTGAATTGTATGATGACTTTCGAATTATCAGGCGTTTTCTGTGATTTTTCAATATTGGTATCGAGAAAAGTTCCTTTTAAATCAACAGAGGTGATATACTTGTCTATGAAAGCAATCAATTTCGAGTGGGGTATCTTCAGGAAGTCCACTCCACCGACAATAACTTTGTGCGAGTTTTTTGAGTCGAGAGGATCAATCTTTGAGGTAGATAAAAGCACATCCGCTTTTGCTGACCCTTCCTTCAACGCCAAATCCAATTTAGGACTTTCAGATGTATTAGAAGTACCCGGAAGAGGAAAGAGGCCCGATAATTTGGCCCTTTGAGCGGTCACTTCTTCAAATCCTTTCGGTCTAACACCCCATTGAGAGTTTTTGATGGGGAAGGCGTTTACAGTAGGATGTTTCAAAAGATCAGCGAGTATCTTTTCATATTTGGCGATCTTCTCTTCTTTAGTGAGAGCTGCATCAGGATTCGTGTGTGGCTCTCTTTTCTCGCGTCTGATATCTCCTCTGTTCGAGTGCTTCTCTCTTCTTGACGCGTATTTGTCATTCGCTCTGCCCCTCTGGTAATACCCTCTATCACCATATCTTTGATCTCTGTAATTTTCCTCCCGATAATCATTGTGTCTTCTTATTCTAGGGTCGGAACCTCTAGTGTCTCTCATTCTCATTTCTCTGTCTTTCGGGTCATATTCTCTAATCTCTCTATTGCGATACGCTCTGTCACCTTGGTTGTTACCGTTGTTATCCTGATAATATCGGCGCTCTCTGTTGGGGCCAGAATATGGATAGTCGTTGCTCATGGGCGTTGATCGTGGGGAATGTCGAAACTGACCTTGAAGAGTTTGTGCAGATGCACTTCCGCGCAAGTACACTTACAGTAGTGCACCATGACACCTCAAACTGGACTTTATGTATTCGTATCTATAACTCATCATGCTTCGAGAAGTCTTTTGATTCTTCAGCATCCTCAACCGCAGGCTCTGTGGAAGAACTGTTCTTTTCGGATCCAACTTCCTTTGGGTCAACATTCTCACCAGAGTCATCATTTAGTTCATTCTCATCTTCCACCTTATCATGGCGCTCTACTGACTCTTTTTCTCCTTTGGGATTTTTTTTGTTGAGTTCTCTCTGCGCCTTTCTTAACTTTATCCTTTCGTATTGGCTCGACAAGTATTTTAATTTCTTTTCGTGATTGGATTCAAGAGTATCAATTTCGTCGCGCATCTCCTCAACAAAAGTTTCAATGGATTCAACAAGGTCGTACAAAGTTGTTTTATCAACATTAAGGAACTCTTTTTCCAGCATTTCAACCAAGGAGGATATGTTTTTTAACGACAGATCCATTGATAATAGCATTTTAGGTACTTTCATGCCAACAGGATCTTGCTTTCCATAGGTATACCTTATGGCTTTCTCATTTTCATTATTAAAATCAATAGAATCAGCATCATATTTTTTCTTCACTAAATTTTCTTGTTCGCCGAGACGCAGAATGATCTCTTGGACGTTTGACACAAGAATTTCAGCCTGCTTGAATGTAGATTTAACCCTCGCTTGAGACAAGTCCACATTTTGCAATCTCATCACCTTTTCAATTTTTTGCTTGTGGCCAATAATTACTTCGTATTTCTCTTGGATAGTGTCGATTCCAAAATCGTCAGCATCGTATTCCAACCATTCCACGACTTCATTAGCAAGCTCAAGCAATTGCTCAAGAACATCCTCTTTCACGTCGAAAGAAAGAGCGTCTCGATAATCTTCAATTGTGTTACGCAATGAGTAGCATGCGCTCTCAAGAACGTTCTTGGCCTCTTCGAATTTGATTTTCTGCAAGTCATGAAGTTTCAAGTCGTTCAATTGTGCTGTTATTTTCCTCTTTTCAGATCCACTCAATGGTCTAAGATTAGTGAATTTCTTTGCGGGCAAGGGAACATTGATGGAAGTTAACTTCTTCAGAACAGTAGAATTGAATTCAGTGGAATTTTTGCTATCAGCGGCTATCTCGTCATCTTCCTCGGGACACTTGATAGCCAAGTTCGACAATTTGAACAACTTGCTTCTGTCGACGGTAAAAGTTCCAAACAATACTCTCTCTTCTTCCTTACATTTCAAAAGTTTCGACTTTTGTAGGAGCCCTGAAATGTTGTAATGTGAAAAAGCTGTTCCATCTTCGAACATTGCAATTTCTGCCTTGTCCACAAGTGGCCCCAAAGAAACCACTGATTCGTTTTTCGAAGACGTGCCTCTTTCGAAAACATTGATCAACGCAGAGCTGCCGATCGAGGCTTGGAAAGTTTTGTGGATTCGATCATTAACAATTACTGGTGTGTTTGTTAAAATGGTTTTCCAGTTATAGGCTTGAACAGCTGTTCCAAAGGCACATGCTTCATCAGTATTCACGACTTTGGCGATCTTTTCCTCTGAACCTAACAACGACACTAACTGCTTTTGAATAAAAGGAGTTCTGGAGGATCCACCATTCAATATAACAGCACGGAGATCGCTGAGTGAGACCCTTTTATCAGGACTGTTAGCCAATGAGTCCAAGATAGGTTGCATAGAGCGCTCGAAGAGCCCCGATAGGGCAGTTTCATATTCTTCTCTGGTGATTTTGAATTGGAAGTCGGCATCGTCATAAAAGCTTTCCAAGGTTGTGAAATATTCGGAGTTGGCAGATAATATGATCTTGGCTTTTTCAGCAGTCTCTCTCAATCTCGCAGCCAATCTTGGCCGTAACGATTCACTTGGATCGAAATTAAACTGCTTGCAAACTTTCTCAAACATGAGCTTGTAGATTTCAGTTGTGAAAAGCTCACCACCGAATGTTTCATCATATCCAACAGATTCGATGTTTACTTCAACAGTGTGATTATCAAATGGAGTGTAAGAAAACAATGTTGCTGAGGTAGATCCGGCACCTACGTCATACACCATATAATGGCTGGTTTTACCGTCATACTGCTCCTCAGTCAACTTATTGTTTTGGGCAAATGCAATGGCCACAGCTGTGCCTTCATCGACTAAACCCAAAACCGAGGAGTATCCGGCCAAGTCAAGTGTATCTAAGTAGGCGTGTCTTGTCAATTGAGAAGCGTATGCTCCCACTGCAACTGCGACGTCCTCTGCCTTCGGTTGAGCCTTGGCGTTTGTTTCCAACGTCTTGAGGACTCTGTCTTTCAAATGACTCAAAGACATGGCAGCCACTTCTTCGACGGGGAACTCAACCGCATTCTTACCCGATCCCAATCTAAGAGAAATGGCATCGCGAGAGCCTTGCTTGGATAATGTCACGCCAAAGTGGGTCAGAAGGTATTCTGACACCATTTCATCATTGGAGGATTTTCCCAACAATCTCTTAAGGTTGGGTGCACACGCTTCTGGAAATCTGATACAGAGTGATCCAATTTGCGATCCATACAGTCTTTCGGCGCCAATGACTTCTTTGCCATCAAGAATTGGTTTTAATGAAAGCGCCGACAAGTCTTTTCTCTTGCCCTCATCAGTGAAGACAATCTCAAATGGTATTCCTGGAGCAACCATAATTGCCTTAGTGAATTGATGTCCATAATCAATACCCACAATGGCCGCGTGTGCCACCGCAAAAATCCAAAATATATATAGAAGCCTCATGATTGATGAATAATGGCGAGCTCGATCGATTAATGGTGTACTGCGACACCTTTTGTCACGCGCTCTTGTGCAGTATTTGACACTTGGCCCCAACCCGGGTGATTGCCTGTGCGCAGGGCACATCGAACGTACCCTAAATAAAATGAAACGAGATACAGGGGCCGTAAACTGTCACCGTGACTCTCGAATACTGTACGCTCTGAATATTATTACGCTTGATTGGAAGCATAGTCCATGAGAACAACAGGCTTTCGTTCGAACAGCTGGTTTTGTTCTTACTTGCAGCAACTGGCAGACTTATAAACAAAAATTTACCAGTTGACACTAAACAATGAACAGGTATGACAGCAAGTCACTTCTCACTCAACTGTTCCACTGTGTTCGCCCCCGGTTTACTCCAAGACTAGATCACGTGGTACCTCGGCGAAGAATCAGATATCCTGCCGTTAGTTTTAGCCGTTTTTAAATTGAATTTCGTTGTATGCAGTATAGAAGCCGCGGCGATGCCGAGGTGATGCCTCCTTATATAGCCCCCTTTGATCACTCACAAACATCAACGTGATAGGGACACAGGCAAAAATAACTGGGTTTTTCTACTCCTTTCCTTTTCTACTTCCTCATTTATATAGAATAAGTTAAAGAGTGTAAAGTAAATAGAATCTAGCGATGTGTGAGCATCGCGGACGTAGCAATATGTTACCATGTACAAAAAATTCTGCGCACACTATAAAAAACTAATAGTCCCGGCTTCGGATTTGATCTCGGGTACTCCCCAAACCTCGCCTGAGAAAATATTGAAACAGCACAGAAAATGGACAGCGTTGACGTCGAGGCCACTAAGATGTACATCACGTACAATAACATTCACCAGTTGTGTCAGGAGACCTCTGAGAAGATAAAGCAGTTCAAACCTGACTTGATCATTGCAATTGGTGGCGGTGGATTCATCCCTGCTCGTATGTTGAGAACCTTCTTGAAGGAACCTGGTCAGTCAAACATTAGAATTATGGCAATCATCTTGTCTCTTTACGAGGATATAAACACTGTGGGTTCCCAGGAAGAAAAGGTAGGTACTCAGGTCGTTAGAACTCAATGGATCGACTATGCCCAATCTAAAGTTGACTTGGTCAACAAAAATGTCTTGATCGTGGATGAAGTCGATGACACTAGAACTACCTTGCATTATGCTGTTTCAGAATTGCAAAAGGATGCCGATGAACAAGCCAAAGCTCAGGGCCAAGACTCTAGCAACACCAAATTCGGTATATTTGTTCTTCATGACAAAATCAAGCCAAAAAAGGAAGACTTACCCGAGTCTATCATGAGCACCGGTAACTACTTTGCTGCAAGAACTGTACCTGACTACTGGATTGCGTACCCATGGGAGTCTTCTGATATTGTTTACCACACCAAAAGAGCTATGGAGCAAAACAACGACGTGTTCCTCCCCTCAACTACTGAATAGTCGAGCAAGCGAATCAAGTTTATCGCCAAACCCTCATTAATTTCATTACTATATAACAGACTTAGTCATCGATCTCAATGTAGTCTGGGCTGCGCGAATAATTCTTCAAGGAATGATGCTCGGCCCCTTTGTTTCCCCTCTTTTTGCTCTGCCTCAAAGACTTGCCCTCTCCAACAAAATCCTTGATCTCCTCTTTCTTCATTTCGGCATCTTTCGGCACAGGAAGTACAACAGGCCAACCCAAGAAAATCTGATTTTCAGGCAAATGCAATGGAACTGGCGCAGAACTTGGATCTAAATCATCAATATTAATCAAAGGCTTCTTCTCCTCGGTGGTTGCCTTCCCCGAAAGCTTCTGTCCATTTCCATGGAAAACCTGATTGCTGTTTCCATTCGCCACAATTTCGGTGTAACGAATCAGTTTGGCCATAGTAGCAGCACCTACTCCTCTGCTGACTTTGGTTGGGTCTATCGGTGTTGTCGAAGACTTGATTTGTTTGGGTTTATACTCAGGTTCCACGTATCCCACAGGCGGTGCGAAATCGGTCTCTAAATCAGTCTCAACGACGCAAATACTCCTATTGGGATTCTCTGGTTTCACCTCTAAAACCTTTATTCCAAACTTGGTGTCATTGTAATCGATTTCAATGACATCGTCCACCGTCAAAGTAGAAAATTTGCGCAAGGTATTCTCCAACACCGCTTTCGGATCTGAGATATCTAGGAATTCCACCGACTGAGGTTCGATCTTTACAAACTGACCATTGGGCAAATCACAGTTTGCGATTTTCACCAATGATCCTGGTTGCAACTTCAAGGTTTCCATCATCCAACTAGGAAGATACACCCTTCCCTCCTCCGCAACGAACTCTAATACACCACTGTGAGTTCGTAAATCCAACGCTTCATTTGTGATTTCAAAAAGCATTGGGTATCTAATATGAAGCATTGTGAGTTTGTTTAACGCTGAAGGTGGAAGAAATATTTTGCCTCCGAAGTTGGCATCGTCCTTCCTAATAGTGTCGGGCATAAACGCCACAGGATAACATCTAAAGTAATCTTCGAATTTGTTACTTGTTGGGACGAAATTCCCCCCGAAAAAAGTCGATCCAAAACCAGAAAACATGATAAAGTATTTGTTTAATGTAATAGCCTTACTCAATCTATCAAATCGCAATGGTTCGACACCCGTGCACCATATAATGGGTATCGAGTTTTCAGTTTCACTGATGATGAATGGTACGAAAATAAATCCTGTCCTTTATTAACATAGAGCTTACTTATGTTGGAGATTAATTTGGATGATTCTGTTTGCGATCTCTTTTTGTGAATCATCTAAGTTACCGAATACGGTTTGGTAACGGGCAACATCCAGTTGTTGAACCATCGTAGCCTTCTCTGCAAAAACTTGGAATGCATTGATCGGATCGAGAGGTGTTTGCTTCATAGCTTCAAGCTCTGCCTCATCAGCTTCTAAATCATCGTCATAGAATTCATCGCCAAACTCATCGCCCTCATCCTCTTCGTTTTCAAAATCCTTGGCACTGGCCTTTACACCGTTATCTTTGTCAAGTATCTCTTGTCTGGCTCTAATGGCATGAGGCAAAGCTTCCAAATTAGAAATAAGCAAGTTGACTGTCTCCTCCAACAAGTCTTCCAGGGGTAGCAAGTTCAATGGTGAGTCGATTACAATGGCCAAAGAGGCCAAGGTTTGAAGTTTGCATCCGTAGACACTTTGGAAGTCGTCCGTGTACTTTATCCACATCTTGTAGAAAGTGCTCGTAAACTGCTTACCGTTCATAAACAGCAAAGTAGTCTGAGGCTCCACGTACAAGCAGGCGAAGAATATCTTCAATATCGAAAGGTGGTGCAACATGTAACCATCAAATGCATCTTGCGATTCTAAAGCGGAAAATATGTTGAAGATCTCAGGCAAAAATTGAGGCAAGAATGGAATTAGTTTTTTGTTTAACGCTAAAACAGAAAATTCAATCAACTCGAAAGCATAGTGCGCAAAAACTGGATCAACATTATCCCCTGATAAAACTTGGAAGCAAATTTTGAATAATGATTGCACATTTGGATTATCGATTGTGATTTCATCCGTTCCGAATGAGTTGAGAATGACACCTTCCAAGAAGGGATGAAAGGTATCGAAGAAATCCTCAGCGTAAGTATCGAAACAAGATATGCAGGTATTATATAACTCCCACATCGTCGGACTCATCTTCGTCGTACTAAACAAAATAGACTCCAACATCTCGACTACCTCGGTCAAAAACAGTTGCATGGCATTCTCCAAAATAAATTTGATCATGTCTTTGAGAATGATTTCTAAGTGGGCTGAAACTTGGGGAGAAGCATTCATGGAAATAACCAAAGAAGTTAAAGTGTTCAAAATCCCTGCAGCTTGGTATTCCTTGTCGATATCGCTCGTGCCGTCGGCGTTCGATTTCTCCAAAAGCTCATGCGCCAATTTCAAAAATTGTTCGACTAACCTGACAGAAAGCTCGTTAGCATATGGCTCCAAATTCATTGCGAACTTTTCGACAAACACATCCATAACTGTGGTTAAAATGTCACTCTCAAAATTTTTGGACATATCGAGCAAAGTTCCCATTAATTGAGGTGCCTGTTCAGCCACTTGAGCAGCAACAAAATCTTCCTCCACCAAGGTACGCAAAGCATCAATCGCTGTTAGCTGGATGGGAAAATGCTCTTGTTGTTGAAAGCACCACACGATCCCATGAAATATTTCCTGCAAGACAGATTGGTCTTTAAATTTATGAACAAACATAGCGATAGTGTCACAGGCTCTCGCTGTGAGCCATGGCGTTTTAATAATAACTTCCTGAGAGAGTTCTGGATAGACAATTGAATGCAAAAGCTGATCAATCTGGCCCTTAATCGGGCTAGATTTTTTATCCAATTTATATGAAATGGTGGCCAATGTGCGGAGAGCTCCCTCAGTTTCCATGGCCACTTGTAAGTTGTTTCTGTCGGCGGCTCTTTTTTCGAAAATACCGTTAAGAATAGATAGTAACAATGGGACCGAACTAGCGAATTTAATGGATGATAACCGGCAAAAGAAATTAATAGAAGCTGTATCCGCAGTGGTGTTATCTCTGCTAATGTCAAAAAATCTTCTGATGTACTCCTCGGGCTCATCTTCATACAATTCAATGATCTCTTGCGAAGAATTCAATGTTGGCAATAAAACATGTCTGATGATTGCCTCCATTTTATCTTCGATCAACGAATAAGCAGGTGTCTCCACAAGTTGCTCTAGGAAAGAAATCAAATGAAATAATGACGCTTCGGACAACCAAATCTCTTTGGTAGACCACTTTTCGATGATACCCCAGTACGAATTCAAGATAACTGGTACAAAGTTAGCCAAGAACTGCTTCACGAACTGATTTTCCTTCGATTTCGTGCGAATTCCACCACCATGACGCAATAATAACCTGTGAAGGTTGCCGAACCCCCACTTTACTGCCTTGATTCTTGGATTTGAGTTTTTTACTTCCGTTGAACTTTCATTCAAAACGGAAGAAGGCAATGGCTTGTTGATAAGCATGATGTGAATCTGGCACCAGTTTCCAAGCTTTTCCTGAGATTCTAAATAAGACGGCAAGCTTGTAAAGGTGGTGTACTTGAAAATCTTTAAAATCAAGTACAACATATCATCGGAAATTACGGAATCATCGTTGAGTAAATTGCCAGCTAAGGCTTCCAATGTTGGGAAAGTATCCTCAGAAATGCTATCCAAGACAATATTTTTCGAATCTGGAGTATCAATACCGGCATATCTGTAGTTCTTCGTGTACTGAAACAAGCAAAGCAATCCAGTGTAGACATGGTCAACATTCGATGTATCGCTAAGCAACTGAGGAATGATTTGGCTGAGTTCATCCCATTTATCGTGGTTTAAAATACAGCTCACCGCAGTAGAAAGTTGTACTCTCAACTGGTTGTTCTTGTAGGTCTTACTTAAAACCTCTACCAATTTTCCCTTGATCGTATTTTTTTCCTCCTGTTGAATGTACCTCGCGGTTGCGGCCTTCAATTCGGGAACATTCCAGTATCCTGAAACTCTATTTTTGAAGAAAATGGCGGCGGATGTTTGGACACCCAAGTTGACCGAAGGATCAGTGATAAGGTCAAGCAAGTATGCGGTGAAGCCGGGCATTTCTTCAAAGAAACGCAATTTTTCTTCACTGCTCTTTCTCACATCATAGCTGGCATCAAGGGTACCCGCTAAAGATTTAAGGAGAGTGACTTTATCCATGGTTGGTACTTGATAGCTGATCCCACTGCAAAGGTCAGAAAAAATACGGTGGGTAAGTGCGCGAACCATAACAACCCGTCTCGGCTGGTGCTACGGCTGAATTGCTGCAGTGGCATTAATCAAGTCGAATAAGGCACTATATAGACACTTCGAAAATGAAAGATTTGCAATCTGTTTTCTCGATTTCGTCTCTGTTTCACTGTCGAACTCGGCTATGTAATACTGTCGACTGGAGGTTCTTCTCGTACGAACGTTAGCGTATTAAAAACAAAATTGCAGAGCCAAGCTTTGATGCTTAAGGAAAATAAATGATGCTAGCCGCAGTTTTATTCCGAAATAAAAAATTCCAACCTGAAGTCCAGGATTGGCGTTTTTGCAGTAATTACAACCTACCAAAGCCACAAGTTAGCAGTGTGTATTGTTAAATTATGCGCGAAACTCGAACGGATTGCAATTATCCAAGCTCTCACTGTTCCATAAAAAAACCAGATCGCTAAAATAAAATGTGCAAAGATTTATCTTATCATGGAAGAGAAAGACATGACTATTTCAAATTTATATGACTATCGAAGGGTAGAAAGATGATTTAAAGCACATAAATCTAACTTAGACCCATCAGAGGTACTGGTGTACGACGGTTAACTTTGCTCACATACACAGGCCTAACGATTAAATCGACCACCATGTTCGGATTAGGAAAATTGCTTTACGTGATCGTTCTTGCAGTCAACGGTGTGGCAGTTTTGAGTGAGGACAGGTTTCTCAATAGAATTGGTTGGGGCTCCTCGTCAACGATTGCCACCCCTAACCAATTTCAGCTGCAATACGGAATGCAAGCAACTAACGATGCCTCCATCAAAAACAGATTGATCACATTGATTAGTGCCATAAGGACATTGTTGCGGTTGCCATTGATCGCTGTTAATGTGATCATCATTCTGTATGAAATTATATTAGGCTGATTAGTGCCCTGTGACCTGCGAAAGAGTGGGTGAACACACCAACTATAAACCAGGGGTTTAAATCTATTGCGGAATGAGATGGCTACGCATCGTTTCACTATTCATTTCATCGCTATTATACAGAATCATTATACTAATATACACGGATTCAGTGGTTTCAATTCTCTTGTTTGATTTCTGGGGATCCAGACCCACTACTTTGTAAACGGGCACGGGACTTTTTGAATAATTCTTCCTGTTGCTTCAACAATTCCTCTTCACTCAAACCGGAATTGAGGAACTTATTGTTTTTCTTTTCTTTTCCTTTCAAGAGTTCTTTGTGCTCATCCAACACTTTGTTGATGATACTAAGGTAGTTGTGGAAACCGAGCTCCTCTAAAGCCTTGATGACATGGTCTGAGGCAATCGTTTTCTTCGCCTCCTTTTCGGCGATGTCATTCAGTTGGGTGGATAATATCATGATAAATTCTATGCTGCACTCAGTAATAGCTTCTCTCGCTTCCTTAGAAATTGCGATATCCTTAGGTAAAACCTCACTGATAATTTTCTGTACCGTCGCTTTTGGTAATGATAAATCTTCCCCCGACCCACCTGGAGTAGGACCAAACTCGGACATGATGCTTGGAGCTCAAATGGATCAACTGTGGATTTGTCTGTTTCTTGCACGTCAGCGAGCAACCGCCTGCTATATATACAATTCTGCAAACACTCATTCAGGCTTACATAAGCAGCTCCCATGGCATGCGGCCAGGGATCATCACATGCGAGTTACTTCAATGCGGTGACAGCTCTACGTAATTTTTACTCAAGAGCTATATAGGGTTCATGAGGCTGTACGTAAGTAAATAACAATTGCTAAGTAGGGTATTCATTGGAAACGTACTAGTGCATCTGTCGAGATGACCCTACAAGAGGCAGGATCGTGGAAAAGTCAATATGCATGCCTGCTACGAACCCATGTGTGTATGAAGCCAAATGCGCAAAGAGAATTTTGCTGCCGCAAGGACTCTCCATTGTGGTTGTGTTTCAATTGTAGACTACAATACAAGCTACGGCACAAATTTAGTTGAATATATTAGAACTTAGCGAATTATAGTTACTCTATAGAAGGAAGCTCCTCTCTTTACTTTAACAGCTTCATGAAGCCGTCAATGAACTCCTTTGGCTTCTCTGCCAAGATGAAGTGGCCAGTGTCAAAATCCGTGTTCATGACGTTGGAAAAGTATTGCGGAAAGTCGCTTTTCAAATTAGATTCGGTGACAAATCCAGACTGGACGCCTCTCAACACGTGTACAGGCTTTTCGAATCGCAAACCCTGGGTCGCTTTCTGGGGCCAACCACCGACTTCAGAGAGTACGTCGTCTTTCAAGAAATTCAACACAGGCACTTTGTAGATCGAGCCAAGCAGCTTATCTTCCTTGGTCTTCTTTCTGTTCAAGCTGGCCGCCAAGTATTGCCTAAAGTGATTGCAATCGACGTAACTCTTCAAAATCTCGTCAATTTTTATAAGACGTTCCTGCTGAGGCATCATTTTCAAGGCAGAGTCTCTTTCAATGCTAGCCATACCCAAAAGGACCCGCATGAATTGTGGATCGAGTTTCTGGACAACGGGACTGTTGTCAACAATTATCAATTGCTCGAACAAGTCTGGTCTCATCAAAGAGGCCAACATCGCTACCTTCGCACCCATCAGGTAGCCCGCCAAAATCACCGGCTTGTTCATTTTCTCCACATGAGCAATCGTGTCCCTAGCCATGGCGATGTAGGTGTGGGGCGCAGCAAGCTGAGTACAACCATGGTTTCTCAAGTCGCAGGATATGAAGTCCCGCTTGGTAGTGGCGGCGATAGCGCGACCTACACCGCCAAACATCTTGCCGTGGCCCCAAATGCCGTGGACCATCACCACAGGTGCTTTCTCCTCGTCGATCTCAGCTTTTCCTCGATGGCTCTCTGCAGCAAGAGGAACAATGTCACGATGGGGGAGGTCTGGCACATGCTCAATGCGAAGACTTCTCAATTGCTTCATCGCCAGGGACAAGGAAATTCTGCGACTAGCCACAGCTGTGGCTGAGAAGGAGCGAACACTAAGCCTCGTTGGCACGGATCTGAGTCGGGTGAACATTTGCGTACGTCAGTCGACCGGACCAACCTGGCCGGCTATCAGTGGACTATATATAGCGGGCGGAATCCATTCCGGTCCGGTTTAAAAGCCGATCGACGGCTCCATGCTCGCTGCGTCTGCACTGCAGAAGGTGTATATGCATCTCTTGACCCAATCTCCGGGATGCTATAAAGGCTTTAAAAGTTCATCAACCGTCATTAACGGAGACGTAACTCCTACTTTTTTTTCCACCGATACGGATTTCTTCCTTTGCACGTTTGAAGGTCGCAGGGCACAGTCTGAATCATGCTTCTTGGCACTACGCTCCACCGGCTAAACAAGGTTAAGCATGGCTAAGATCCGGATTATGCGCAGGACGCGCATCAGAATCAACAGATAGCGCTCCTGTCATTGGCAATTTTTGCCCCGAGATGCGGATCTCGCATACTTGAAGCTTAATACTGCCTTTCAATCTGCCCGTCAAAGCGCTAAATATAGATACACGAAATTGGCCATTTATCCGATCAGAATGTTCCGGTGATTGGTGTTATCGTAGCCACGGAATGCTTGTTGTATTTGCAAGCATAAGAGTGTTGGATGCTTTGTGATGGAACTGTGGCCACAAGGATATGCAAGTTCATCGTGTGGTATCTTTGCGCTGAAATGCCTGGATCCGTAGGTGACATGCAGTGCTACTTCTTCAATTCTTCCATCCATCTTACATAAGTAATTGTCAGTCCGATCCTCTACTTAGTGATTGTGTTTCACACCTTGCAGATCGATTAGCGCAACCGCGCAGCTACAATGTTGATACTAGCAATCAAGAGCAATACTATACACCATGCATATGCAGCCCTTGTGGATCCTTCCACATTGAAGCACTACTTATCGATCAAGTCGTCCAAGTACATGCTGGGTACCGTCTTGCGCTTATGCAGCGGTTCATTGGAGGGACCAGCGTCGATCTGACTGGAGTCCACCGAAAACATCGCACTTTCGCCGGCCTTGTTGTTGAGGTACAAATGAGGCACTAATTGCGAATGGCGGGGCGAGGCGAGCGCCGAGTGAGTCAAACCCGCTCCCAGCTTACCGTATAGGGAAGCTGAGCTTACTGATCCATCCCAATTCAGCGATTTCTGCCGGCTGTGGGTCATCACCTGCTTTGTGGGTGACAAGAACATCTGCGTCACGTCATGGTTGCTGGTAGCATCCAATTCTCCATAGATGGGCGAGCCTCCTGGGATGAAAGATTTGCGCCCACCGGTGCCCAAAAGCGGCACGCTAACCACTGAACCGCGATACTCGGTGTCGGGGAACGACAGGGAATGCGCGTTATGGGCGGTATACATGTAGGCGGCCTTTTCGCCCGAAATTGTCCTTTTGGCTAACTTGGACGCCAAAAACGACCGAACGGCGTAGAATAATAGAAACGCCAAAAGGATGAATCCCACCACGGCACCCACGGCTATAAAAACAGTACCCGACGGACTTGTAGGCCTCGAAATGTATGGATTGTCGGAGCTCGGAGGGACGGTTATTGCGGGAGTAGTATAATCAGCAGAGACAGATGATGATGACGATGACGAGGAGGAGGAGGAAGCGGTGGTCGCGGTGGGCATTCCACTTCTCTTGATGAGAGTAGAGATGGACGCAGCCAGGGTAAGCAGAAGCGACATGATGCGTTATGGAGGAAGTAGGCCGATTAAGCGACAGAAAACAAATCTGGCGACCCAATAAGCAAGGGCGGGTGGACAGGAGTGGATCAGATCTTTTCTCCGCCGGGGTGTGTACCTTTTACTGTTTTCGCGCTTCGCCTCGATAAACAAAAATAAAACCATAAAAATTGCGCAAGCCCGGAATCGAACCAGGGGCCCAACGATGGCAACGTTGGATTTTACCACTAAACCACTTGCGCTGAGAGCTCCGCGACGGGGAATTGAACCCCGGTCTACCGCGCGACAAGCGGTAATTCTAGCCACTAAACTATCACGGATTTCTTGTCTTATGTTACTCATGGTTGAGTTATGACAAAGAAATTGGGATAGCAGTCACTTCTCCGGTGCCCGCGAGACTCGGCCGTGTACTAACGACGATTAGCGATATTTGTAATGGCAAACTTATCGAAACTGGGGAATCATATTTCGTGCCTGTGTGAAGAAGCAGCTATCCATCCTCATGACTTAAGTCGCGCATACGCGTCGCCCTTAACTTTGGTACATCACTACTATGCTTGTGAAAAAATACCTTTGCGCCTTTGAGGGTTGCACCAAGGCATACAACAGACCCTCGCTACTACGACAACATGAGCGGACGCATACTAACGAGCGGCCGTTTGTTTGCGATGAGGAAGGGTGTGGCAAGACCTTCACTCGCAAAAACCACTTGCAGATCCACCAGCATTCCCATCAAGACAATGACGAAAAGCCGTTTCACTGCAAAATCTGTGGCAAGGGTGCTATTTCGCGCCCTCTTCTACGTCGCCACGAGCTCACCCACACGAAAAAATATAAGTGCACTCACGACGGCTGCACTCTGGCGTTTTATCACCACAAATCGCTTCAACACCACATCGACACGGTCCATGACCAGGTGTACACCTGCGGTATATGCAATCGCCAGTTCCAGCGCAAGAGATTGGTGGTGGAGCACAAGCGGAAAGAACATGGCCAGATCCACTCAGTGCCGTGTCGGTTTCCCGGATGTTTCGAAATGTTTGATTCACAGGCAGGGTTGAAAACACACATTCAGGAAACTCACCCAAAGAGCAAGTGCCATGAATGCGGTGAAACATGCGATAATGACACTTTGCTCCGGGCGCATATGCTTAATCATGCCGACCCGCAGACAGAGCAGGCTTTGTTGCGATGTCACACATGTGCTGCAACGAGCTTTGTTAGCAAGAACGAACTCATTGCTCACTACCATACTGTCCACAATGGCACTTTCCCGTCCGGCTTCCTCACCACTTCAGAAGTTGGTAATCTAGAGAAAATTCTTAATGATTCCCAATTGCCTTCGCTCCAGAGGATGCAGCGTGACTCGCTGTTTAAAGCAACCATTGTGAACGGGGAAGAGAATATAGTCCCTTTCAGAGGCCGGCCAAAAGTAGATGCTGCTTCATCGTCCTCTCCACTTCCTTCCGTTGAGCAGTCAGTGATAAAGATGATTCTGGGTAACTACACCAAGAGTTACACATGCCCGAAAAAAAACTGCCAGCGTAAATTTACTCGGCACCACGCATATGTTAAGCACTTGGTGTGGCATGAGAAAAATATAGAAAAGATGGATGAGTACTTGAAGTCAATTGGCGCTGGGTCTAGCGACGAAGAAGAACAAATTGAACTGGATCATTTCTCTGACTTAGATGACTCTGATTTTTCAAATGCCTCTTCTGACGTGCCTGAGAAGGCAGAAATGTTAGAATCTGGATCCGAGGCAGAACCTTCAACGATGCTTGATGATATTAAAACTACTGAACTGGAGTTGGACGCCTTAATTTACATGGAGCTGCAGCTGCTCCAGCCGTGAGCCGTGCCGACTATATAGTGACTAGTATAGGTCGTCTACTCGACGATGTTGTTCAATAGATGATACTCACCCTAGATCGACAAATCGGTATTTCTGGTATCAGTGCATTTATACTTGGTCCATTCTTAATATCTCTGTCTCTTGTCATAACGGTTGGCACCGTCATACGTTCTTTTATGCCCATTTCTGTATCGTCCATTCTCCCCAGAGTTGTCTGTTTTCGGAGGGGGAAGATTGGGTGGGGGCAATGGGACGGCCGATTTTTGGCTGCTGGGAGCAGTTCTGTTTTGGCTGTTGTATTGGCCCCCATACCCTGGCCTGAAAGGTGCTTGTTGAGGAGGTAATGGCGCCCTTTTACTTGCCACAGGAGGTGTAACAGGGGGAGGAATAGCGGCAGGAGTCAGCGATCTGGAACTTTTACTGGAATCAGACACGGATCCAGAGTCTCTTCTCCCACTTTCAGAGTTCGAATTTTTCTCTCGGTACTCTTTCTTGCCTTCATTTATCCTGGCTTTGATGTTGGAATTGATCGAGCGAGGCGGTGCTGCGGGCTTAGAGCTTGTAAGTCTGTTCAGGAAAAGGTCATTTTGAGAAGGCTGTGGTTGCCTTGGTTTAGTGTCTCTAGGCAAGTTCGCTCTCGAATTGGATGCCTGGGACGTTGAATCGGTTGAATCTCTTGCTTTTTCGGCAGACCCACTTGCATTTGCCGGAGAATGTACTTGGTTAACCGAAGAACGTAAGTTGGAATTTGTAGAGGTTTGTGAGTTAAAATTAACTCCGGGACGTGCGGCAAGAGGGCGTGTGCTGGAGCTGACAGAGGGGTGTGACTTGGAATTGGCAGGTCGCGTGTTAGGGTTCACTGGAGGCCGTGTGTTAGGATTCACTGAAGGACGTGTGGTAGAACTGACAGGAGGACGCGAGCTTGATGAGACTTGATGATTTGGGGCAGAATTGACTGCGGAGCGCGATTGCAACGCCGGTCCACTTGGGGAATTCACTGAATCTTTGGCTGCCAACGAATCTTTTGATATGGTAGAAGGTTTAGGCGAGGACCTGGAGAAATCACTGGACGGAGGTTTACGCGCAGCAGCAGCAGTTCCCGCAGAAGCAGTTCCATGGGAGCTCTTTGGAAAATTAGAAGTATTTCTGGATTGGGGTCCCGTTGACAGAGATATCACTTGGTCAGTACCCAACGATGAATATTTGTCATATCTTCCACGAGCAGATTCACTTGACCTAGCATGCGCCCTCTCGGATGTAGTTTGAGCATCATCGTAGCTGAAGGAGGTTGATGCTGCTTGAGCTTTCGAAGACCTTTCGAGCTCGCGTTCCCGGGCCGATCTCTCTTGTTGCTCCTTCAATCTTCTGAGCTCTTCGTCTTGCGCTTTCCTCTCTGCTTCTTGCTTTGCTTTCATCTTGATTTGACGTGCTTTTTCCCGTTCTTTTTCGAGTGCATCACGTTTAGCGACTTGCGCAGCCTTCGAAACATCGTCCATATCAAGGAAGTCCCACATATGAACCCAGGTGCTAGCACGAGACTTGACATGACCGATCAACGCGCTAGATGATAGTTTCAAGTCATCTCTGGAATCGTTTTTGGCAACATTCTCAATTGCTTCGGTTATTGCCTCACAGTGATCTTCCACGGTAGGATAAATTCCCAATAGGTTTTTCAAGTAGATGATAGCATTTCTTCTCGACATATAATCCTGAACAGTCAAAGATTTTGTGACGTCTTCCAATAGATCTTTGTGATAGTCAAAAATAGTTTGGCGAAATTGGCTTAGCGATACACCTTCCCGCGACTCGTCAATGAACAACGCACCTTGTGATTTGCTCTCGAATACTTCTTTTTGCGTCCATAAATTTAATCTTGACAAGATACATGAGTAAAATATACCCAAGTTCTCTGCTTCGGCAGGCGTGCATGTGAATAACGTTCCTAACATCAAATTGGAACTGAACAATCCATTCAATGCGAACAACAAAGAGAAGTTATCTGTTTTCAATTCGTGAAGCGTGAACAAAAACTCGGCACTGAAAGTAGCATCAAAGGAAGAATGCACTGCTCGGGGAAGGACGCAATTTTGCATAAAATCATTCGTCATCGATTTCAATTGCTCGATGCTTTCAGAGACAAACCACAGACTGGATTGCAGCAAAATGTACTCAGTTATAAGCCGATCATGCTTCTCGTGAGCCTCTTGCTCGATTGGAATATTCGAAAGATATTTTTCTGTCAGCTTGAGATCGGCCGACAATTTGAGGAGGATTTCCTTCGTTGTATTCCTGTCTCTTCTGGCAAAACTAATAGATTCTTTTATGCTTGTAATTTTACCTTTTAATTTTTCGAGTTCGCCTTGATAAATTGCTTCTGAGTAATTTAGGTCATACAATTTCAACTTCCAAAAAGTCACAAACAAATTCGGCGAAATCCCAGTGGCGGAAATAGTATTTCCCGATTCCAACGACGTCAAAAGGCTCAGGGATATATTCGAATCAAGATGATATCTCCACAATTCAAATGCCCACGGTATGGGAACATCATAATCGTCCACTAATGCGGAGATCAGAAGAAGCTTTTGAGTCGAATTTTTGTCTCCAAAAACACCAACCAATGTACAGAGAAGATGTAAAACTGCATTAAGATCATCGTTCTTATTGGCGAGCACTTTTAAGGGCATGTGATCTGACCCCGAAATAAGGGTACCATTGAGTTTGCATAATAAAATTAATAGTTCATTGATTTTATCGCGGTCAAAGAAAGTCTTGCAAAGTGCTTTTCCTGGTTGCTGCCTTTCGAATCTCTCATCTCCAATCGTTGAGTATACGATCTTTTCCAAAGAGGAACCGCAGTTTATGAGGTTGATTTGCAAGTGAGTTAAATTGGTGATCGCTTGGATACCCCCCATATTAGAGAGCATTTCTTTTAGCACTAACAAACAAGAAGATTCATTAGCATGAAACGACTTCATTAAATATTGAAGAATCACCAGTAAATCAACCTTCTCGGGATATCTCAGGCAAATTTTACCAATAAAAGAGGCAAGCGATTGGATCCATTGCCGTTCATTCAAGCCATCAGCTTGAGTGCTGGCTCTTCCTGTGGCGGATAGCCTCATTAAAATGGCAAGGGTCAAATTGTCCCACCCATACTCATTAAAAAACCCAGCAGCTTCAACAACCAAATTATTGAGATTATCATAACTTTCGATCTGCTGTAATATAGTCAAAAAACAGGGGAGTGGATTCGAAAAACTAATTTTAGCTAACTGGCGCATCATCGACAGGACATTTTCCTTGGAAAGCCTCTTCAATAGATTTTTCGTAGCTTTTTCAGCCTTACCGTAGAAAATTTTTACGTGAGGATTATTTTTTGCCAAAACTTGATACAACTCACCGTACAAGTTGAATCTCTCCTCCGCTTTGAAAACCTTCATGACCTTGAATGCTTTGTCAACAGGAACAGAATTATTGGAAATGGATCCTAATGTTGGAAAGATGTAATTTCGGAAATAAGCAAACCATGTTTCTAAGTTCGATTCCGAATTGTCCGCATTTAGTTCGGCCAAAATTATGTCGCACAATTTTGAAAAGTTACCGAGGTCCTTGGTTAATTCGATTCCGAAAAATTTGACGAATTCGCGGGAGACTTTTACTAAATCCTTGCAAGATGAGGCAATAGGAATTCCTTGACTCCATTCAGTATAGAAGTAGATTGATTTTTTGTTGCCAATTGAGTTCCCCGTCGGCTTGAGACCGTATACAGTTACCAGAACCGGGATGTCATAGTGAATCTTATTCATGGGACGTGAATTTGCAACACATTTTTCTTGCTGAAAAGTTTCTAGTTCCAATTTTGTGAAAGGATTAACGGCCGAGAAAAGCGGGTCGATTATTGTCGATAACAAACGATGCATCAATTCGGGAACTTCAGGGTCCATGTGGACTAGAAACGGGTATTTCGAAAGAATAAAGATAGCAGGCCAATAGAGGCCAACACACATGAGGGTTTTGAGCATCTGTAATTCCAAATTATGTTTGATTAGCGACGCACTGGTGGAAATTTCGTCGGCATTTTTCGTTTGACTCAGAGAAGCTGAACTTTTAGAAGCGGTCACATCATCTTCATCATTCATTAAGGGGGCAGCGAGAGCCAATGCACTCGCGCTGGCTTTAAAGACCTTATCCTCCAACTCTCTTTTATATGTTTCTTCAAGGATCGACATCTCATCTGGGGCGCGCCTCCAGAAGTTATAAATAGAGCCGAAACTAACGAATCCTTCCTTTATTAAGATTGCGATCGTGGTTTTGAAGGTCTCTGGCAATTCTTGATCCACATAATATTTAATAAGGCGCAAAGCTAAACAATTAGCGGCTGTATCCGACCCACCGACATTCAACGTTTCAAGACTAGAACAGGATCCAGTTTTGGAAGGCCACCACCGTGATGCTTTAAGAAAAAGGACCATGAATTTATGATTTCCCACAATGCAGTTGCTGAAGATGTCGATAAGAATATCAAGAACTCGATTAGGGTCTAAGCGATAGTGTCCAATCATTTGCTCCACAGCTTGAACGGTATGATTCACCTGGAAAACCTTATCGGGGCTCTGTAGGACATTATAAACTTCATTAATCATTTTCGTGTAGCCTTCAAATTCTTCATGGACCAAATTAAATTTTTTTTGAGTGTAAAACTCGTCTCTCTTATGTGTGTTCAATTGGCGATAAAGGGAAGTACGAGGAACAATTTGCAGCTGTACCAACAATTCGGGATCAAGATATTGAGCAAGTGTGATTGGCTTGATGACCTTTTTCTTCTCATAGAGATACACCAACAACTCCTTCAAACGTTCGTCGTGAGGAAAGACATCAAAGACTTGGCAAAATATGGCAGCCTTTGACTCATCTGTGATCGCTAGCTCCAAAAACTTAGCGAGTGTATCAATATCCAAACTTTCAGCTTCAAAAAGCATGAGAAGTTCGGTGAACACACCACTAGCGACATCGACAGAGTGCTCAGCAGATAAGTCAGGCCTTTGTAGTTTCTGAAGTAGGTTTTCAGTCCCGGAACCTTTGAAATTTTTAAGTATTTCGTGATTCACAAATTCATAAGTGGAATCGGGCTGATCAGACATGTCTAGTCTGAGCTTGGAGTCCAAGTATAATTTCGAATTTTGACAGTGCGCGTAAGAGTTTGTATACCATTCTTTGCTGTACGCACATTCAAGCGCACCCAAGAGATGGCTGGGGAAACACGTGACATATAGATTTTGACAAGGTTAATAACTTGACTATTATCTACGAACAATATCTAGAAAGTGCTGAAAGTATATGGTGCTTTTGCAAGGACATCTTTCAGCTTCGTTCCTCATGGCCCAATGGTCAAGGCGTCTGGCTACGATTAAGTAACCACTTCTGGAACCAGAAGATTCCAGGTTCGAGTCCTGGTGGGGAAGCTACTTTTTTGGCAACATGTGGTCTGTGTTTCCCTCGCTACCCCACTTTTAAAAGGTGGGGTTCCTCGCGGATACCCCAGAGAATCATCCTCAACCCCACATCGAATACAGTAAGGTCAATTTGTTACCCACTCTCTAGGTATTCACATTCCTTTTCGGCTACATTTGGTTGAGTAGGCAACAACTACCTGCCGGAATAATTGCAATATTATGGGGATATATTCCCCCTGCACCCCGGTTATATGAATTGCGTGCATGAGAACCCCGAGCCAGCAAACTACAATTCCTTTGAATTTGCTATCCCTGGAACTCATCTTCCATTACAGGGTCATATTTAGAACACTCACAAAAAGTGATCACTATCGTTTACAATGGCACCTAGATCCGTTCTTCTCAGACTCTCCGATTTCGGTGAACCCATCAACACGAATAATGCCACAAATGGAGTTTTATTGCTTCCAGCATTAGCGTCAAAGCAGGGCCGCGATTCGTCCGAGCCATTGTTCAAATTGAAAATCGTCCTTAACGCTTTGGCCGAGGTGAACAGCAATGGCGTATTAGAGACTAACGTCCCTCCAGATGGTGAAACCCCGTTCAAAAGAGAGAAAATGTACGGACACCCGCTTTCCAGCTCTTTTCACAAGGACGTTTCTGTTGAAATACCAATCTTTAAGCCTGGCCCTTACTCTTTTTCTATCCGCTACGACTCAGCTGACAAGAAATCGACCAGAACAGAACAATTCCATTTTAGCGTGCCGCCACAGCTTTTCGTGAATTCCAAGTATCTCCCATTCAATTCCGTCAACATTCAAACGGCTGTGTCCAAATGGATTGGGCCATTGGATCAATGGCATGAGTATTTTGCGTATGTGTCACAAAAGGGCTACAATATGGTGCATTTCACCCCGTTGCAAGAACGAGGCCTGTCGGACTCTCCGTACTCGATTTACGACCAGCTCAATTTCGATCCCAAATTGTTTGGCAGCAATGAAGAGGCGGAGTCGTTCATCAAGAATGTGACAGCTAAGAATGGCTTATTGGCCATGACCGACGTGGTATTCAACCACACCGCCAACAATTCCGCTTGGATCCGCGAGTGTCCAGATGCGGGTTACAATGCCGAAACGGCTCCACATTTACAATCAGCCATCGAACTAGATAGGGCTCTTTTTGAATTTAATGATAAGTTGGAAGAGTTAAACTTACCTACAAATTTGAAGTCTGAGGCAGACTTGGACCAAATTATCTTTGCTATACAGAAAAATGTGTTAGATCCACTCAATTTGTGGCAGTATTATGTGTACGAAAAGAGTGATTTAACTCAAAAGATAAAGGAGCTCTATCAAAATGATATGGTCTCTCCGGCAGATATTCCTAGCTCTGTCGATGTAACAAACTTAAAGCAGTTGGCGGAGTTTGCGGTATCGTATGCCAGTGTTGGTGGCCTGCCAAAGTTGGAGGGAAGATTTTCTAACAGGTTGGACCCTTCGAAAATTTTGGGAATGTTGTTGACTTTGGCTGGGGAAGAGGAGATTCTGTTCCATGACATTGCAGATAAAACATCACGAATTGTCGATGAAATCAACTTAGACTTGTACAGGGAGTATGACGAGGATATTTCCAGTATCAAAGACCAACTCAAAAGCAGAATGAGATTTTTGAGGTTGGCCGAAAATGGACCTAAATTGGGCCCGATAACTAGCGAGAACCGGATTGTGGAGCCCTATTTCACAAGGTTTGAGGACAAAAATGGCAAGTCCTGGTCTTTGGCAAATAACGGCTGGATCTGGGGTGGCGATCCTCTCGTAGATTTCGCATCAAGCCAATCGAAAGCTTATATACGCAGAGAGGTCATTATTTGGGGCGATTGTATCAAGTTGAGATACGGCTCGCGTCCAGAAGACTCGCCAAATTTGTGGAAACGGATGATTGAATACACTCAAACGTGCGCCAAGATCTTTGATGGTTTCCGCTTGGACAATTGCCACTCAACCCCTTTGCATGTTGGCGAAGCATTATTGGATGCTGCCAGGTTAGTCAACCCAAACTTGTACGTCGTTGCCGAGTTGTTCACCGGCTCTGAAGCAATGGACAAGATTTTTGTGGAGAAGCTCGGCATTAACTCTTTAATTAGAGAGGCAATGCAAGCTTCAAGCGTCGAGGAATTGTCCAGATTGATTCACAAGCACGGTGGAAGACCCATCGGATCACTCTCGTGGTTACCATTGGATGAGTTTGCGTACCCCGCGGGGCAAGAACCCAAGTCGGGTATCGCGTCCGGTAGTAATTCTGAGTTAGAGATCCCCCAAGTTCTTACAAGGCAAGCTCCTCATGCATTGTTTATGGACTGTACTCACGATAATCAAATGCCAGCTCAGATTCGAACGATTGAGGATACTTTACCGACGGCCGCATTGGTGGCATTCTGCTCGTCTGCAATTGGAACCGTTTTTGGTTACGATGAAACTTACCCCGAGCTTCTCGATGTAGTTGGAGAAAAAAGGCAATACACCTATGACGGAAATCCTGGAATTCTGTTAGCCAAACGGAAATTGAACGCAGTTAGAAAATCACTTGCTGACGAATCCGAAGATGCATTCATGGAGCAAGAGATGTACATTCACCACGAGGGCCAATACATTACGATTCAACGTTACAACACTCGCACAGGTGAGGGATGGTTTCTAATTGCAAGGAGTAAGTTCAGCGAATCTTTCGAGGATCAGACATTAACACCAGTAAAGTTGCAGGGGACAGATGTCAAATTTGAGTTCAGTTACCGACTTGAAAAGAGAGGTAATTACGCGCACGATGGAAAAAAGCTAACTGGGATCCCCACTGCTCTTGTGGAACTCGAGAGCCCGGAAATTGTTAGTACTGGTGCTGGATCTGCCATCAATCTTAGCAATGATTTCGCTCCCGGTTCTATTGCCGTATTTTCTACTAAGATACCAACTGCGAATGAAAAGCTTGACCTTTTTGTGAAGCAAGGTGCAATTGAAGCTTCCGTGGATCTTAATTTGTATGACTTGAATGCGGTGTTGTACAAATGCGATCAAGAGGAAAGAGATGCCAGTCACGGCACCTCCGGAACCTATTATATTCCAAACTATGGCCAGTTAGTTTATGCCGGTTTGGAAGGTTGGATTCAGGTGCTTAAGACTGTTATCCCAAACAACGAACTTGCACATCCCCTTTGCGATCACTTAAGAGAAGGTTTGTGGGCTGCTGATTATGCAGTGAATCGGTTGGACAAGTTTGCAGAAGAATCTCCCGGGGTAGCCAAGTTTCAAAAATGGCTCCGCTCGAGAATGGATGCGATTCGTGCTGTACCTTATTATTTGAGGCCACATTACTTCGCTCTTGTCATCGGTGTTGCGTATGAGGCTGCACGTTTCAGAGCGTTGTCCCAGCTCGATGAAAATATCAAGAATGCTACGAACTTTGTTCAAAGCATTGCATTGACTTCTGTTCAGATGTGTGGCTACATGAACAATACGTCCTTGCTCCCAGATAAGAAGGTGGCGTCGCTTGCTGCTGGTCTTCCTCATTTCAGTAACGATTACATGAGATGCTGGGGAAGAGACGTGTTCATCTCTTTTAGAGGGTTATTGATTGTCCCCGGTCGATATGAAGATGCTAGGCAGCATATCCTCGGCTTTGCTAAGACCTTGAAGCATGGCTTGATACCGAATTTGCTTGACGCAGGCCGTAATCCTCGTTACAATGCGAGAGACGCAGCGTGGTTCTTCGCTCAGGCGGTTCAGGAGTACGTGAAATCCGTCCCGAATGGGTCGAAAATTTTAGATGAAAAAGTGAGCAGAAGATTTCCTCTCGATGACACATACATTCCTTGGGATGATGAGCGGGCATTCAGCTACGAAACTTCAATCAGAGATATTCTTTACGAAATTTTGCTGCGCCATGCGAGAGGCATCCAGTATAGAGAAGCGAATGCCGGTCCGAACCTCGATCTGCAGATGAAGGACGAGGGATTCAATGTGGAAGTTTACACCGATTGGCAAACAGGTCTCATTCATGGAGGCTCACCGTGGAACTGTGGCACGTGGATGGACAAGATGGGAGAGAGTGAACGCGCGGGTTCTAAGGGTGTTCCCGGTACTCCTCGTGATGGTGCGGCAGTGGAAATTCAAGGGCTTTTAAAGAGCACATTGAGATTTGTGAACGAGTTGAATGCCGATGGCCTTTTTGATCACACTGAGGTGGAGAAACCTGATGGCACCAAAATCAGCTTAAAAGCGTGGGAGGATTTGCTTCAAGAGAATTTCGAGAAATGCTTCTACGTCCCCGAAGATTCTGTGGACGATCATAAATTTGCTGTCAACCCCGAAGTAATCAACCGCAGAGGCATATACAAAGATCTTTATCGGTCTACCAGAGAGTTTGAGGACTACCAACTTAGACCCAATTTTGCGATTGCAATGTGTGTGGCACCAGAGTTGTTTTCGGCCGATAAGGCATTGGCTGCCATCGATAAGGCGGACACTATCATTAGGGGACCGGTGGGAATGAGAACGCTTGACCCTTCGGACTGGAACTACAGGCCAAACTACATAAATTCCGAGGACAGCGATGATTTTGCTACGTCGAAGGGACGGAACTACCACCAGGGTCCCGAATGGGTATGGTGCTTTGGCTACTTTATCCGTGCATTCTTGCACTTTCACCGAGAGGCCGACGGTGGGCTTGAGGTGGAGCCTTCAAGTGATGTTTTGACGTCAATCAACCGCCGCATCCGGGGCCACGCCAAGTGGATTCGGGAGAGTCCATGGGCAGGGCTTACGGAGTTGACCAACAAGGACGGTGCCATATGCCATGATTCGAGTCCGAGCCAGGCATGGAGCACGTCGTGCTTGCTAGACTTGTACTACGATCTCTGGAAACATTAGGCGTCTGATGGACCATGCCAAACGCAGAAACTTTGACGGTGCCAAAACAATAGCTGAAGCGTCCTATAAGTCACCGAGAGAAGTTGCGGGATGCCCACTGAGCGTGCGTGCCGACATCAGAACCAATAGTTGCACTACAATGTACATGAGTTAATACCGCGCGTAGGTTGCAAAGCGATAACCCTGCACGGGACTACCCGAATAGGCAGGCCGTGCCGTTGCCCCAGGATCCTCAGGTTTGGCATAGCGTCAGTACCGCCCCAAATCGAGCCCCGGACCACGAACACGCGTTTCAGCGCTGGAAATTTGGAATTGAGGGGTAAGTATTTAAGTCCGGAGATTTCCTCCATAGACAATGTGGTTGGGGAAGGAAAGCGTCGCGAGTCCCGTTCCGTTTCGGCACAAAAATGCGGAACCCCAATGCCGCGCCCCGAGTATATAAGACCAGTCCTGGCTTCTCCGCATTTCCGTCCTTCACCACATTTTCCCAGCCGCTGAAGCCAATGTTGAGAACTTGGACCCGTGCAGCAAAAACCGGAGCCGCCATTCGTGCGGCCCGCCGCCTCGCTACCATTCCGCTCAATTCGAGTGTGGAAAACTACCCCACACTGCACCTGGACGGCTCGGAGGTGTACTTGACGCCCTCGTTCCACAACAACCAGTTGATCAAATCTGCAGCCACCACTTGGTATGACATCCACGACCCAGCCACCAACCAAGTGATTTCCAAAGTGCCACAGTCGACCCCGGAGGAGTTGGACCAGGCAATTGCGTCAGCCGAGGAAGCATTTCACACGTGGAAAAACTACTCGGTGATTAAGCGCCAAGGGATCGCATTCAAGTTTGTTGAGTTGTTGAAACGCAACCACGACCGCCTTGCAGGCATGATTGTGTTGGAGCAAGGCAAGACTTTTGCCGACGCCCGTGGCGACGTGTTGCGGGGACTACAAGTTGCGGAGGCCGCGTGCAACGCGCCCAACGACTTGATGGGCCTGACATTGGAAGTGGCGTCCGACATGGAGACCAAGATGGTTCGCGAGCCCTTGGGCGTGGTGGCATCCATCTGCCCCTTCAATTTCCCCGCCATGGTGCCTTTGTGGAGCTTGCCACTCGTGTTGGTCACGGGTAACACCTGTGTGCTTAAACCTTCGGAGCGGGTCCCCGGCGCGGCGATGGTGATTGCCGAGTTAGCGGCTGAGGCCGGTGTGCCCGCGGGCGTGTTGAACATAGTCCACGGCAAGCACGACACCGTGAACAAGATTATCGACGATCCCCGCATCAAGGCAATCACCTTTGTGGGCGGCGACAGTGCCGGTAAGTATATCTACGAGCGCGCCAGCGCATTGGGCAAACGGGTGCAGGCGAACCTCGGGGCCAAGAACCACATGATTGTGTTGCCGGACGCGGACAAGAACCACTTTGTCAATGCAGTTAACGGTGCGGCGTTTGGTGCCGCCGGCCAACGGTGCATGGCCATCTCGGTGCTTGTGACTGTGGGCAAGAAAACCGACCAGTGGGTGCAAGAAGTGGCCGAGGACGCGGCCAAATTGGTGGTGGGCTCTGGATTCGACAAGGCCACCGACTTGGGCCCCATGATCAACCCGGAGGCGTTGCAGCGCGCAGAGGAGATCATTGCGGATTCGGAGAAGGCAGGCGCCACCGTGCTCTTGGACGGACGCGGATACAGACCTGCGGAGGCAAAGTTTGCCAAGGGCAACTTTTTGGGCCCTACGATCTTGACCGGGGTGAAGCCGGGCATGCGGGCGTACGACGAGGAGATCTTTGGTCCTGTGTTGGCCGTCGTGAATGTGGAAACCTTTGACGAGGCCATCGAGTTGGTCAATTCCAACCGGTATGGCAATGGAGTTTCCTTGTTCACCCAGTCAGGCGCGGCGGCGCAGAAGTTCACCAAGCAGATTGCGTGCGGTCAGGTGGGTGTGAACGTGCCTATCCCGGTGCCCTTGCCGATGTTCTCCTTCACCGGCAACAAGGGCTCGTTCTTGGGTGACTTGAACTTCTACGGCAAGGCGGGCGTGACATTTTTGACCCAGCCCAAGACCATCACTACGTTCTGGAGAACCAGCAATGTCGACGAGGTGTTGGCGCCATCGACCTCGATGCCAGTACAAAGCTAATTAGGGTAGGTGCAAGTAGAGCACTGCGCCGGCAGACACGAATACATGAACTAGCCATGGTGGAGTAGGCGTTACACGAGGACATGCGAGATGCAGACCGTGGGCCGGCGACGATCAGCTAAACCCCCACGGAGTCCACTAGAGAGAGCCGGGCGGATGCGAATGAGATTAGGGTGCAGAGCGCGCAGGCGACACGACAAGACCCGTATACGAGGTAGTCGGCGCACCACGTGGAGTCGAGGCATTCGGGCGCAAGCCCAGTACGAAGCAAGCAGCCGGCGCCACTGGGCCGACAATCGACTCCTGCCGCGACACGACTCCGTGGTGAAGATTGCGCCGGGGAAGATTCTCGGAAGTGACCTCGCTGTCCACAGGACCGTGAGACCACGAGCCCTACGGAACGGTGCAGAGGCCCGGATTTTGCCCGGTGGCCGGACACGGTGAGGCCCGGCAGTGCCGGGCATTTGCCTTCTGGGTAAGCGACTTTTGGGCCGACCCTATTGGCTCCGTTACCGCCCCGACGCCGCCTGCCTGGTTTGGGGCGCTCCCACGCGGCCGGTGCGGGTGTGCGGGCGACACTCTGGCTGCGGGCGACACTCTGGCTGCGAGCGACACTCTGGCTGCGGGCGACACTCTGGCTGCGAGCGACACTCTGGCCGCGGGCGAACTCGGCCGCTTCAGCCCATTCGGTTTGGCACGCACTAGAGCCCTGATCCCGGCCCGCAGCTGGACTGCCCCAACGGGCCAGTGCTTTCACCACGAAACGTTTCCACGGCTACCCCAGAAAACAGTGTACAGGGGCGTGCACACCCACCGATTCCTCACCCGGGAGTCCAGTCCGAGGCGACCCGCGCGCAGAAACCCAGCCGGCCCTGCCTGAGTCCAAGCCGCTGCGGCGTTCGCACGGCCGGTGCGCGGTCCCGAGCGAAACGCTGGCCGCCTCATCGCGCGCCCCAAACACCGGTTCCGCGGGCCCCCGCTAGCCGAAGCAGCACCCGGCGCGGCCCTGGGTGGCCGGCGTTAGGCCCAGCCTGCGTGGGGCCGCTCACGTGCCGGGCCCCGGTGGGCCAGCAGCAACGGTACCCCCGGAAAAGACGCACCCGGCATCGCCCGTGGGTAGGTGCAGAATGCACCGAAAATGCTTGTCCCTCATTGGCGTTTTTATATATAGGCCGCAATCGCGCGGGCTGATAATACCGCTACATCGCTTCGGCCCGGCTTTTTTCCCAGCCCGTCGCACTCTTCTCCATCGCGTTTTGCCTGGCCGTGTTTCTGCCGCCCGCCCCTCGCCCGCTCCCCTCGCCTCCTCGCCCCGCCCCGCGGCTCCCGTCCCTGCTCCTCGCCCATCGGGCCCTTCGTGCTACACCTCGCATCCGCTGCTTGCTCCACCTGCGGGCCGCTTCCTCCTGATTTGCCCGCCTATCCCTGACGCCATAGCATGTCTCCATAGCCCCATGTCGGTACCTTCTCCCCACCCCTCCGTCCCGCAACCGATCTTGACCATCACCACGTCCAGGAACTGGGTGTTGCCGCCCAGACCGAAGAACGCGGCGAAGGCGAAAAAGAAGGCCGCCCGGCCCCCGCTGCCCGCCAGGCCGGGCCCCAAGGCAAAGCAAAAACCCGCCAAGCCGCTGCTACCGCCCTCGCTGCCCGCGGCCCCTACCCTGAGACCCTCGGATCTCCACGCCAGCATCCGCGCGGTCGAGCGGGAAAACTACACCCTCAAAACCTCGTTGCTCTCGCTCATCCACGACTACAAGTCCTTGCGCGCCCTGGTGCTCTCCGCGGGCGTTGCCGGCGCCAGCCTGCCCGCGCCATTGTACGAGCTGCCCACCACTGCCCGCAAGCGCTTGTTCACCGAGCTCGATCCCATGAGCGAGCTCATATCCGACATGAACGAGCTCTCGCACGCCAGTCCCTCGCACAGCCCACCGGCTCACCTCCTGTCGCCGCCCGACTCCGAAACCACCTTGTTTGACTTTGTCAACCTCGACAACGACGCCGCGCCCGCCTCCGGGGCCGACGTGTCGGCCGACGAGATCGTCGACCTCCGAGACGAGGAAGTGGATGACGAGCTCGACTCGGCGTCGCTCCTGCTCTCGCGCTCCGTGTCAGAGTCGGACGAGAACACGCTCATGACGTCGCTCACCCGCTCCACCACCGTGTCCACCAACAACCTGTTTCTCGAAAAGCGGCCGGGCGGCCTCAAGTTCTACGACTTGCCGGTGTATTCGGAGGACGACTTTGCCTTTCTGTTTGAGAAAATCGACCCCCACAGCAAGATGATGTCGCTCATCCAGGAGGACCACTACAACCAGGTGGCGGACTTCCTCGAGGAAAAGCTCTTGCGCAACGACGTGGAGTATTACGTCGACAAGAACCACAACCCTGCGGTGTTGTAGTGCCGCCGCCTCGTCCAACCCATGCCTCTCGCAGGCAAGTGCGCATCCGCACCTATTTATTACGTTTCATGAGATCAATGCCCACGCCACCACCTCCGTTCACCAGCCTTGTATCCCCCACTACGCCACCGCCTTCTGCCACCCACCCGTAGCTGCTACTGCACCGCCCATTGCACCGTCAAGTTGTATCTTACCGATCGCCAGCACTGCACAGGACTGCACTGGACCGGCCCCAGAGCCCTGCCGAAACCGGTGCGTGCGCGCCCCACCGGTTGACCCCCAGTGGGTTCCCGGTCTCTTCCGGTGGTCGTGACCGTCTCTCGGACCTCCCGGGAGAGCTCTGCGCCCCGTTCGCCAACTCCATCACCAACTCGTCTTTCGTAGGCTCGCGCCGGAGGTGTTTGCCCGGATACGTTTCCACATTCGTCACGCATCCGGGGACTCCCTGCAGGTGACAGTATTTGCCCATATTCTTGCTGGTCCCCCACATACACCCACTTATATAAACCCTTCGCTTGGCCATGGAAAGTATCGGCTCTCAGATCAGCAGCTTCATTGAATTTCCTATCGATTTCGAAGGTCAAAAGAAGGTCGACCGTTTCATCTCCTCCTCTGTTTACGCTGTGGGTATCTTGAGTGTTCTCGTGGGAATTTTCTCTGCAAACATCTTTTACTTGTTGGCCACCGCCGTTGCCGGAATCGCTGCCGTCTTCGTTACCGTCTTGCCTCCGTGGAAACGCTATAACCAAAACCCCGTCCTGTGGCTCAAAGTGAAATATGGCTTTTGAACACGTCAACTACTACTTGGGCTTCGACTTGTCGACCCAGCAACTCAAAATCATCGTCTCCAACGACCATTTGGAGGCAGTGAAAACTTACAACGTCGAGTTCGACGCGGCATACAAACAAAAATATAACATCCACAAGGGAGTCCGTTCCAACCTGGACTCGGGCGAAATCGTGTCTCCCGTATACATGTGGCTCGAGGCCATTGACCACGTTTTCGGCCAGATGAAGGCAGATGGCTTCCCTTTCGCCCAAGTGCGAGGTATTTGCGGCTCTGGAATGCAGCACGGCTCCGTTTTCTGGACAAAGTCGGCGCACGACAAGTTGCGCCAGTTGGAGTCCGCTACATCTTTAGCCGCGGGCTTGCAAGACGCATTCGCGTGGGACATGTCGCCAAATTGGCAAGACCACTCCACCGGCCAGCAAGCTAAAGATTTCGAGAAAGTGGTGGGTGGCCCTGACGAGCTAGCGGCCCGCACCGGGTCTAGAGCCCACCAGCGCTTCACTGGCTTGCAAATCAGAAAGCTTGCGGTATCTCCTAATCTGAGAATCTATCAGAACACCGACCGCATTTCGATCGTGTCGAGTTTTTTGGCGTCCTTGTTGTTGGGGAAGATTACCTCCATCGAAGAAGCTGACGCTTGTGGTATGAATATTTACGACATCACCAAAGGCAAATTTGATCCCGAGTTGTTGTCGGTAGCTGCAGGTGTGCACCCTGAGTTGGATGGGGTATCTCAAGAGGTGGCAGAACTGGGGATCAAGGAGTTGGAAAAGAAGTTGGGCAATACCAGCCCCGTGTCGTACGCAGCATTGGGCACCATTTCCCCGTATTTCATTCGCAGGTACGGCTTCAGTGCTTCAACCAAAGTGTATTCCTTTACAGGCGATAATTTGGCCACCATTATTTCTTTGCCTTTGAAGCAGAATGACGTGTTGGTGTCATTGGGCACATCCACAACTGTTCTTCTAGTCACAGAAAACTACGTCCCCTCATCTCAGTATCACTTGTTCAAGCATCCGACCATGAGAAACGCTTACATGGGTATGATTTGCTATTGCAATGGATCTTTGGCGAGGGAAAACATCCGCAATCTGTTGAATGAAAAGTACAATGTGGAACAGGATTCGTGGGACAAGTTCAATGAATTGTTGGACCAAAGTTCCAGTTTTAACAACAAGCTTGGCATTTACTTTCCCTTGGGTGAAATTGTGCCTGATGCACCTGCTCAAATCAAAAGATGTGACATCAGAAATGGTCAAGTCGTTGATGCCAAAGAATGGCCCATTGAAGAAGACGTCGAGTCGATTGTTGAGTCTCAAACAATCAGCTGCAGAATGAGAGCAGGCCCTATGTTGCTGAGCTCTGGCGTAATTCCAGAACTCGAGTCTCAAGATGAAGGGTTGCGCAAGTTACACAGTGACTTGATCTCGAAGTTTGGCGAGATATACACTGACGGAAAACTTCAAACATTTTCTTCCTTGACTTCCAGACCAAACAAATTATACTTTGTCGGTGGTGGTTCTAGGAACAGAAGCATTATTCTGAAAATGGGTTCAATCATGGGGGCCACAAGTGGGAACTACCAGGTCGAAATCCCCAATGCCTGCGCCTTGGGCGGGGCTTTTAAGGCTAGTTGGAGTTTTGAATGTGAGAAGCAAAACACTTGGATTGATTATAACCAGTACTTGAACTCACACTCAGACTTCAATGATGTGGAAAAAATAAAGGTGGACGACAAGTGGACCGACTACTTCCCCGCTATGGGTATGTTGGCGACGATGGAGTCTAGTTTGATCTCTGATTAATGCTACCGAACTTGATAAAACTAGCATTGGCTTCAACTACCACGTACAAGATTTCGATGGGAATACGTGCGATGGGCCTACAAAGCAATAGAATCATTTATCGACCACAACTTGAGATTCATTTCTCCATGTAACTAGCTACGTAAATCGAAAGTTTGGATCGTCTAGCGACATTACACCCTTCTCTTAAGAATAGGAATAATGTATGAATTCTGGGTTTTACGATTTACTTGAAATATTCGGCAACAATTTTAACAAGAACTCAAAAGAGCTCGGCCGCATAGTCTCATACAGGTGGTTTCCAAACCGTGCACTCTTCATCGCGTATCACAAATTCCTAACACATATCCCAAATAGTCGATCCAGCGCCCAGAATTAACTCCCGCTACCATGTCAAATTTCTTCCTTTTCGCGAGGAATTGTAATAAGGTGGGACGAAGATGGAATTCTACCTTTGCGGATTTAGTAAAGAGCGTGAAACATGGTGATGACCTAGATCTCGCGAAAGTTAAAACCGTGCTCGAGTCCAGAAGCTTCAAGCCAGAAGAGATCACTGCATTAAAGGAGCTGTTAAACCCTAACAACTCAAATGACGCGGTAAATGAATTGTTACACTTCGCTCTACCGCAAGATTTCTCTATCTACTTTTCATTGTTAAAAGAGAGACCTTCTCATGAATGGAATGACCACGCATTAGTTTCGCTATTGAAAAGCAACCCTGGAAGAGTTTATTCCCTGACTGACCTTATGAAGAAGCATGGTCATTCATCTGTCGGGGAAGAAGTTCGCAAAGTAATAATACTGAAATTATTATACGGGGAAAAGGCTGAAGTGCATGATGGCGAATTTCAGCTCACCGATGGTAATATAAGCGAAGCAATTGTCCATTTGAACAAATTTGGTGACGTCGCACAAGTCACGGATTTCTTGAATACTATTATTGATCACGCCATTGAAAAAGGAGCCTACGCATTAATGTCAGACATCAACATCCGTGGATATGCCAATTGGCTTGCAGAGCACAAGGTCAAGGAAGTGAAGAACAAAGAAGCGTTTTTGCGTCTCACGGAAATTGTTTTCAACCAAAGCCCGCAAAATTTGGCTAAGCATATCTTAAGTGATATTTTGGCGCTTGAGGACAAAGAACTTTATCAACGCAAATCAGAATTTTTCGATCGGGTGCTAAGCTATATTGTTGAGAACCAATTGGATCTTGATAAGAGAGATGCCGAGTCCCTTCTTCTTAGAATTCAATTGATCGCTACCTACGGTATCAATAAAGATCGGATCGATGTGGCTCTTGAGAAATTCCACTATTACCAATCGCACGAGAAGTCGGGTATTGAGCTTGTTCAAACGAAGCTCGTTCAAGCCTTTTGCTACCAATCGTTTGCTAAAAGCGATCCAACCTTTCTCAAAATTGCTGAGTCCTTAATTGTGGTGGACGAGTTGCCAGTAAAGACCATTGCACAACTTATTCTCGCAAGTAGTAAGACTGAAGGAAAGGATTTGGAGATTTACAATGACTACATCAACAATGTCTCCAAGGAGGTAAATGAAAAGACCAAAAGATCTGCTTCAGGGATTCTCACTGAGGCGATGATGATTGCAAGCCTTTATGGAAATGATCGGGAATTCGCTCAGCTCTTATTCGAAAAGGCGGTAGAGAACAAAATCATTTCCGACGAGATGGAAATAGCGACCTTGAGGAAACTATTCAAGGTTTACGGAGATGCGTTTGAGGAAGATTCGTGGGAAAGCGCGAAACCGAAATTGGAGAAGTATGTCCTTGACACCATAAAGCAATACTGAAATCGAACGCACCACTCAATTACACAAGTTTTTCGCTTTATGTAAACGGTGAGATAGCCATTTAGAGATCTTGATCGTGCTATGGTAAAGACAGAAATATTAAGAGACAGATATATACAAAATCTAGCGAAGAGAAAATGAGGAATACACGAGAATAATGAACTCGGGTATTGGCGGCGGGCGTTGAGGTTTTCCGTCATTTTACACTCTCAATTTATAGCGGCGCATTTCGTGGATTAGTCACTGCGATAAAGGCCGATAACCAAAGTCCTGTGTATACACACCTGAGTCACCATGGGGGAAATGCCATACATCCAAATGCAGTACTGTGGCCACCTGCCATATATAGTCGTACTTGACTGAACGTAACACTTATTTACATTTACCATAGATTATAAAATGGCACAACCTGTGATTTTGCACCTCAGAGCCGAGACTAAGCCTTTGGAGGCTAGAGCTGCATTGACCCCCACAACCACCAAGCAGTTGCTAGACGCTGGATTCCAAGTCTTTGTTGAAGAAAGTGAGCAGTCTATTTTCAAGGCCCTGGAATATGCTGCTGTTGGCGCCACCATTGTCCCTGCTGGATCTTGGAAGTCTGCTCCTACAAACCGCATAATCATTGGTTTGAAGGAATTGCCAGAGAATGAAAATTTCCCTCTTCTCCATGAACACATCCAATTTGCCCACTGCTACAAGGATCAAGCGGGATGGCAGGATGTTTTGAAGAGATTTACTGCTGGCAAGGGAACTTTGTACGACTTGGAGTTTTTGGAAAACGACCAAAACAGAAGAGTTGCAGCATTTGGTTTCTACGCTGGTTTTGCTGGTGCTGCTATCGGTGTGTTGGACTGGGCGTTCAAGCAGAGCAACCCCGACTCCAGCGATTTGCCAGGTGTCTCTCCTTATGACAACGAGACGGAATTGGTCAAGCACGTGAAGACCGAATTGGATATCGCCTTGACTAAGACTGGTGGTGAGTACCCTCAATGTTTGACTATTGGTGCTTTGGGCAGATGCGGGTCAGGTGCTCTTGACTTGTTTAGAAAAGTGGGAATCCCAGAGGAAAAGTTGTTAAAGTGGGATATGGCCGAAACCGCTAAGGGCGGTCCATTCAAGGAAATTGCCGAATCTGACATCTTCGTCAACTGTATTTACTTGTCGCAACCAATTGCTCCATTCATCAACCACGAGTTGTTGAACAGTGAGTCGAGAAAGTTAAGATCGATTGTTGATGTGTCTGCCGATACTACCAACCCACACAACCCAATTCCTGTCTACACTATTGCCACTGTCTTCAATGACCCTACGGTTTTGGTGGAAACAACCGCCGGCCCAAAGTTGTCGGTGTGCTCCATTGACCATTTGCCTTCTTTGTTGCCAAGAGAGGCATCTGAGTTCTTTTCCAGAGACTTGATCCCATCCTTGTTGCAATTGCCTGAGAGACAAACCGCTCCAGTTTGGGCCAAGGCCAAGAAGTTATTCGACCACCACGTTTCCCGGTTGGACTAAGTACTAATGCGTGATTCGATAATCACTGGAATATATACATGGTTCAATTGACGCTTGTGGTCATGACATTGTTTCCGTTCCTTATTTAGCGTACTTACTCGAGAGTCACCGACACCTTGCTCTTGTTACCCTTACTCTTTTTCCCTCTCTTCTTCTTTTGAGTGGTATCCATCATTATTTTCCTCACGTCCTCTCCATCAGTTTCGTACTCCGACTCGCTAATGTCTTTGACATCAATCTCGTTGTATCTTCTCTTCATTGTGTCCTCCTTTTCGACTGACTCACCACAGACAGCAACACAATTGAGCCTTTCACCGCTATCGTACACGGCAACTTGGTCTCTAACATTTTCGGAAACGTCCCATACCACGATCTTGCCATCTGAAGACACCGAGATCAAGTATGGAATATCACTGGTCTCTTCGTTGCAAAAGAAAGAAAGACCCTTTACACGGTTGGAATGACCCCGCAATACAAAATCGGGTTCTGGGGTCTCTTCTTCTATAGCCCTGCTAAATTCCAAGAATTCAATAGATCCGTCGCCACGTCCGGTGACAATGTACTCTTTCCCACCCAAGATGATCATCTCAACACACATCAAAGTGGTCTTGAATTGAATCTTCTTGCGGATTTCGGCTTCAGCTCCAAGCTCGTAAATGAAAAGCTGCTTCAATAAACCGACAACGAAATTCTTGCCGGTAGAAGTCCATCTAACAAATTCAGCAGATTGACCCAAGTGGTCTCTTCCCTTGATTTTGAGGACAGCGGCTTTACGCGCAGTCATCAAGTTCCACAATCTGATGGTGTTGTCCGTGGACACCGAGATGGCAACTCTTCCGGTGGGGTGAATATCCAAGTCGGTAATACGTCCTTGATGGCCCTTCAAAGTACCAAACAATTCCCAGTCTTTGGTTCTCCAAATATTGATGCGCCCGTCCTCAGAACCAGATAAGAGCCATTTGCCAGATTTGTGGGACTCTTGCTTCTCCTCTGCCTCTTTCGAGAAACGCAATGTAGTAACAGTGCCTTGGTGGCTTAACAAAGTACCAAGCTCCTTTCTTTTCTGCAAGTCATAAATACGAATGTGCTCATCGTTCGAGCCTGTAACTAAATAACGCTTGGCGATATCAATAGATTTGATTGACAATGCATGGGCCTGGAAGTGGAAAATTGGCGTAAAAAGGGGCTCCTTCTTCGCTTTCAAAACGAGAGATAAACATAACAAGTTATGTTCGTAGGAACCAACCATGATTCGGAACTGGGTAAATGGCCTGGGGGTTTCCGACATTTTCTAGTATGGTTAAGTTGTAAAATACTCGTCATCTTCCATAATGCTCATCTCTCAGTCTCGGTGTGCATACAATCGAAACTCTCTCTCCGAAGTACAGTCAACCGGGAAGAATTTCTTCCAAGCTCAATTGAAAAGATTAACATATCTATTTAGATCGTGGCTCCTTCCGCTTGAAATCTAAGCTATTCACCTAGGTCCATCGTCCATAAAGGTGGCATGGATATCGTAATCCACCGTGCTCCAAGATAGTTGCACTAGTACATGATTTTAAGCGTGCTGGCAATGTGATGAAAGTAATGTCTAGAAGTCTTATTCGTGTCCGCAATTACCCATGTCCATCATCTTACTTCTCTTGCTGGGGAAATTGTTCGTACTACTACATCCTACACGCATGCGCGACGCAAACGCGAACGGCTAGTTTACCAAACCACAATTATGGCCCAGAATCAGAAAACGCCACTGCAACACAACTCCACATTGTTCATTTCACCGCAAATAGTGAATCGCCGACGGAACATATTCATAACTCCCCCAAATCCTCAAAACAATCTCTTTGAGACTCCAGGATCTCTGCTGTCGCTGTTCTATAACATAGACAAAGCCAGCGGGAATCTTTCCAATGTCTCCCATGCAAAAGAACCTCAATACCTACAACCAGAAGAACCATTGTCGCGTGCTGAAAAGCTACGATTGTGGCGCCATGATGCATTGATGCAACACCAATACGACACGGCGGAGTATATCGGTGATAAAATCCTTTCTCTCACCAGTGATCCTAACGATGCATTCTGGCTCGCACAGGCATACTTCAATCGAGGCGATTACTTAAGGACTCATCTGCTACTCACAAGTACCTCCGAGTTCATGCAATCTCTCAGTTGTCGCTACCTTGCGGCATACGCTCTCATCAAATTGGAAAGGTGGGACGGCGCTCTAGATATCTTAGGCGAAACCAACCCTTTCAAAGAGCAAAAATACAAAGTAAAAACTTCTGATGGAGGCGTACTGCTCGAAGCGTCAATGTGTTATCTTCGTGGGCTTGTCTTTGTGAACCAAAATAATTTTGAAAGGGCTAAAGAAGCATTGAAAGAGGCTGTAACGGTGGATGTTAAATGCTTTGAAGCATTCAACGAACTAATAAAGAATAATTATCTTTCGCCAAGTGAAGAATGGGAACTCGCAAATCTGCTAAAATATTCAGAGGAAGACGACAACGATGAGCTCATTAAATTACTTTACACCTCGAAATTGAGCAAGTATCTCAACACTAACAAATTTGAAGAGGCCGAAAGTATTCTTCGCGAAGAATACCGGTTGGGCGATAACTCAGATGTCCTTCTAAGTCGAGCAGACTACCTTTACATTCAGTGCAATTACGACGAGTGCTTGAATGTGTGTATCAAAGTGATGGAGAAGGATCCTTGCAATTTAAACTTGATGTCAAATTATCTTAGTTGCTTGTATGAGCTCGGGGGTAGGAATAAACTTTTCTTGAAAGCTCACCAGCTTGCAGAGTCTCACCCCACCCATCCTTTAACTTGGCTGGCGATCGGAATTTATTACCTTTCGATCAACAAGATACTTGAAGCGCGGAAGTATTTTAGTAAAGCCACAATGCTTGATCCCAGCAGCGGCCAGGCTTGGATAGGGTTCGCTCACACCTTTGCATTGGAAGGAGAACACGAGCAAGCCATTAGCGCCTATGCATTTGCTGCTCGATTATTTCCTGGCACACACGTCCCCAATTTATTTTTGGGAATGCAACATTTGCAGATGAACAATGTGAACCTAGCTGAGGAATACCTCTCTGCATCCTATCAAATTTGCAACTCAGACCCCCTTCTTCTTAACGAATTAGGTGTTATCAACTATCATAAAAGCGCATTTCAAAAGGCAGAGTCCTATCTTCAAGAAGCATTGGGGGCAGCAAAATACTTAAATTCGGAATCTCAAACTTGGATCTCAATCCATTGCAATTTGGGCCATGTATACCGCCGGTCTAATCAACCCTACAAAGCGCTTGATTGTTTCAACCAGGCCTTTAAGTTGAGTCACAGAAATGATAGTAATATACTTTCCTCTATGGGACTACTATATATGAAGCTCGGCGAAGTCTTCAAAGCAATTAATGTTTTACACGATGCATTGGCGCTCTCCCCGTCCGATCCTGTTGCGTCCGACTTACTAAAGCGAGCACTCGAGTCAAACAAGGATAACTCATCTTTCCTCTCTGAGATGGGCCCACGGGACCTCGATTTGTCCTTGAGGCTGAATAAATTCAGACCTTCAGATAAGTCGATGAAAAAGGAAGCGTTAGATATTGATACCAATTTATGTGGTAATAAATTGGCTACTCCAATGGGAGGAAAAACTGAAAAGTCATCAGTGAAATTGTTGCACGTGCCAGAAGGGCCTTTCAACACTGATTTTGATGCTGCGTTTATGGCGGAAGAATATAAAAGGGGTGAAGTATCCAGTGACGAAGAAATTATGGATCTTGAAAGTGACTGATAGTAATTATGGAATTGCATTCACGGGATGTACAACTTTAAGCTCGCTCACATGAAACTTTCGGCTGGACCATGTTTAGCTCGTAAATCACCTTGAAATGGCTCATTTAATTTAAAATATCACCTTCAAATTGACCAATGACTCCCTTGTTACCATCTATAGTTGTGGAGTTGAGTCGGTCAATTATGACATATTCCACAAAGAACGACCCTCCTGCACCCACTAAACAGCTGAACGCTACTATTTTTGAAAATCTTATCCCAATTCCAGGAGGGAGACTTACCCTATCGAGTATTAAGATCTTTAACAGGCGACAGTTGCGTTTCGTACTGGTCAAAAAACCGATTAATTCCGACTCTGTATTGCATCCCTCGAGTAATTCTCGTTATTCTATTGTTGTTTAGTTATAGCATAACCCTCACCCCTGCGTCTCTTCGATACCCCAGTTTCACATTCCTGATGTACCATGAATACCCATAACGCCATATCCAACCTCTCAGACAAAGAAATGAAAATATTGGATGTAACATTCAACCAGGACCAAGGTTGCTTCTCTGTTGCGCACGAGAGGGGCTTTCTCGTCTACAATACCAATCCTATCGACCTTCGAGTCAAGCGCACGTTCAATAGTACGACTCTGTCGGGTTCTGGAATAGGACACATCTCAATGCTTCACCGCACGAACTACCTTGCATTAGTTGGAGGGGGAAAAGCTCCAAAGTTTCCCAATAATAAAGTGATCATCTGGGACGATCTAAAGCGCAAAACGAGCTTAAGCTTAAGCTTCATGAGCCCAGTGCTAAGTGTTTTGTTATCTCGCATAAGGATTGTTGTTGTTCTTCTCAATCTGGTCGTCGTATACGAATTTTCTGCACCCCCCAAAAAGTTTGCATCATACGAAACCAGCCCCAATGAACACGGAGTCGCAGATTTATCGGCTCATTCAGCGTCACTGAGCGCCAACGCAATAGGTCATGACGGACCAACAACTTTCACTTACAAGGAAAATGCAAAGTCGCAGATATTGGCTTTCCCGGGCCGAACTATCGGTCAAATTCAGCTCGTTGATGTCTCGCCCGAAGGTCAGGAAAAGAATTCCGTCAGCATCATCAAAGCCCATAAATCCAAGATAAGGTGTATTTTGTTGAACAGATCAGGAACTTTAGTTGCTTCCGCCAGCGAAACAGGTACTATCATTCGAGTGCATTCAACATCAACAACCGCCCTTTTATACGAGTTCAGAAGAGGCGTTGATCGTGCGGTGATTACTTCCATGAAATTTTCACATAATGACCTTTATTTGGCGATATTGTCGGATAAGAACACTTTGCATGTATTCTCTATGAGTCCCCGCAAAGAAAAGGCTTTGGTAGATCCATACGGGGATCAACCACTAATAAAGGACACTCCCCTGAATCGTCGACACTTTTTCCAGCGCATTCCAATACCTATACCAATCCCACAATACTTCAATTCTACTTGGTCATTTTGCTCCCTAAACACAAGTAAGTATCATACAAACTTGGATGGTACATCCACGCATAGCAACGACACTGGAATACTTGGTTGGTCTGGAGACGACAACATAATAATCATCTGGAAAGACAAAAGAATCTGGGAAAAATACATCATCACTGAAAACGCTTCAACTGACGGTGGGAACATTCATCATAAGTTTGAGTTGATCAGATCTGGGTGGAAGGCCTTGGAAAGCTTTCTGGATAATCGGGTTTAATACAGAGAGTGTTCACGTCATTTCGTATTCACATAATCTTTACAAATTGCATTTTTTTTCGTTTAATCAAGTATCTCGCAGAGTATTGGCTCATATAATGCCTTATCCTTTCGATTCAGAATCTTTTCCCATTTCCTACCATGATGATTACGTACAAATCGTCTCGCGTTTGCTTCGTCTTTAAAATTCAATAGTGTTGAGGTGGTTTGAGTAACGGGATCCGAATGTATATGTGCAATGGAATTAAGAGGATTATCAGTTGAAGCGAGCTGATAGTCCCAAAGAAGGTTCAGTAATGCTGGTTTGGAGAGGCCAAATGGGTAATTTCTCACGACAACTTGTTTGTATCGACTGGGCACATCCATGTAAAGTGCGAGAAGATCGAAGAGCGGATCCTTTGTAGTATGTGTGTACTGGGTGCGATCTGCGTCTAGCAATTCAAGTTCATCGATAATTCGGAGCTTTGACAGTGAATGACGAAAGATGTCACGAATTGCCATAATGCCCACAGAGGTGGGGTCAACAGCCTTTGAAGAGTTTTCCACGATTGCGTTACCATAAGCCTGGAATAAAGGGGAGGACATGCGTTTCAAGTGTTGTTCTGTAGGAAGAACAAATGCAAAGTTCAACTTGAAGCCATTGATGACTTTTCCCTTTGTTTCAGAGTAGTATACGCATGCTTGATTCACATTTGGAAATACCAAGTAGTACAGACCGCTAAATTTCAAGCTAACGGGATTCCGACCTTTCACTGTGTGGAAATTCAATCCTTTTCTTAGCTCCTGGTCTAAGAAATAATGACGCTCTCTGTTGACGGGAAATATGTTGTGAAAATCCAGGCGTCCCACCAAGGAGTTTTTACATGGAAAATGCAAAACGTTCGAGAGAGTAGCATTGGGCAATGTATTTTTCACATCAAGGGTGGCAGTTTCGATGGGTTTTTGTCTCCACAGCCGTTCCGTCAACTCGTCGAGCACAGACTTCAATGATGCTTCGTCCGGGTCTGAATCATATAGTACTCGCTTGACTATTGGTAGCTTGGTATTGATTTCTGGAACAGTCTTCTTGTATAGAAGATTTAGTAGCCTGTTGTGAGCACCAGGTGGTAGTTTGCCCATGGCGAGAACCAATGAATCGCACAAGAAACTCATTTCGCGTTGTGTATGTTAAGTCAACTGTGGTTTTTCCTACAACAATGCTTTCTTTACTTGTGCCTTATTTCAAGCCTCTAATTTTATCGATAATGGGGTAAGCCCTGGTTCGTGAATTATAGGAAGGTCGTGTAGGTTTTGTCTGACAATATGTGGTCTTCATCAGTTCAAATGAATTTTCATGGCTGAAGCCCAAAGACTATAGAATCTTCCTACACCACATGTGCGTAGTCAAATTTTGTAGCGTGACTATTTCAAGTTGTTGAAGTCTGTCGTCTTAGTGGGATAAAACTCGAAATTTTATGCATTGTCCTAAAATATACTGTTACACATGACCCAACATCAGTATCAGGCGAGATTGTACCTGCAGAATAAAAATAAGCGTTCACCACAAATCAAGGAACTTTAACGCATACCTCAGAACGAAAGTTTAGCCCGCGTCATTCTAACGACACGTTGCAACAGCTTTTTTTGCTTCCAGGGTACTGATTTCGGTCTGAATACGATCGCTCGGTTACTGTTATTTATTCGAGTCCGTTCGAGAAGTGAAGAGTATTCGAGAGAACGAGACATCTGAAGGCGACCTTGGCCTCCTTCCACGCAAAAACGAGAAGAAGTGACTTGAAAGGAAAGAATAATTATTCAAGGTTTACTTCAGCGGAAAAAGTTCTCTTTGCGGACCATTTTTGATCGTTCTTTACTTGTTTTTACTCGATTGTTTAGTTGAGATTTCCTAATCGGCTAAGGGCAAAAATTCTGACACTTGTACATAATGCCATCCGAAACAATATGGTCCAATACTTCGGACTCCCCGAGTGCGCATGTTTCTTCAAACTACCGCACTGTCTTTGATCAAGTTGATCCAAATGTGGCCAAGATATTGGGATCCTCAAACGGGGCGCTAGATTCAAGGCGTTTATCCTTTGACGAGCCACAGGAACTAGAGTCAAGTCTCTTTTACTTTAAATCGGGCTTGTCTCATGTTCCTTATACTGCAAGCACGGGTGGACCTCACGCGCCAGTTACATTTGGCTCTTCCAAACCTAATCCCATTCAATTGGGAACTGCTTCCATTAACGGCGGAATCGCAAATATTCATGCACCGCAAGACAGCTTCCTCAACAAGTTTTCTTCTATAGCAGATGCTACTCGTGATATTGAATTGTCGAGTACCTTGGGTACTCTCTCCTTGGATGCAAATACCATGAAGAGTAACAACAATAACAATGAGGCAAACATCAAGCAATTCAATGTGTCTCCTCACGGATCTTTGAATGAGAACTTGAACATGCCTCAACCTCGTACTTCAAGGCATCAATCCATAAGTGAGAAGATCGACAACTATAATAATAGCTCTCCAATCCAAACATCGGTCGCCATGTCAGTAAATTCAGACTTGAGTGCGAATGTGAACAATTTACCCGGAACGGAGGGACTTAAAGCGAATTCTAGCCAACCTCAAGGATTTTGGAATCCGGCGACTGCCCCAGTATTCACCCCTTCCGCTCCGTTCAACTACTTTCTTGATCAGCAATCTTTCCATCAACCAGGGGGTCCGATACCGCCAAATCCTTATGGCAAGCCGGCTCCAATGATGGGCCCGGTTAATTCACCCCCTTTCATTATTGGGAATTTCATGGAAAGTGGAAGGTATGGGATGATGACTTCTGGTGTTCCTGTTCCGGAAAATGATGCCAACCAGGCATTCTTATCCGAGGGAGAAAAGAAGTCGGAAGAGATGGCTCAAAGCGTCGATGCGAATGTAGAGTCCTCTTCACTGCCCCAGAAAAACCTGGGCTTACCTGGAATCGGATTGATGAGTCGTCCGCCTCATCCGAATGCGGCGGGGTTTGTTTTCCATCCCTTCAATCCGTACTCCGGATTTCCTCAACATCCACCTCCAAGCTCACTGGGGCTTCCGTCAATGACGAATAGCAAAGATAGCCCAACGCTGCCAATACTTCAGATGCCCCCTCCACCCGCCTTCGATGAAACTGTGAACGACACTCGCCTCTCTAATACTTCTCCACTGTCCAAAATTTCTGCCCAAACTCCGCTGCATGTGCAAAATTTAGGTAAAAGAGGGAAATCGGGAAGAGGTGGCCATGGAGGAGGACCTGGAAAAGGCGGTCACCACATCTACAGATCTCCTCTTTTGGAGGAAGTGCGGTCCAATCCTAAAGGAAAAGAGTTTTATTTAAAAGACATCCATGGGCATGTTGTTGAGTTTACCAAGGATCAACACGGTTCTCGGTTTATTCAACAAAAACTACCATCTGCGACGGCCGAGGAGAAAGAAATCGTATTCAACGAGATCCGGGATATTTCGTTCGATTTAATGACCGATGTATTTGGCAATTATGTCATTCAAAAATTCTTTGAACATGGTTCCACAACTCAAAAGCAGATTTTGTTGGAGTACATGAACGGTAATATCTATGACCTCTCCTTACAGATGTATGGTTGCAGAGTTGTGCAAAGAGCGTTAGAGGCACTTCCTTTAGAAGGCCAGATTGCAATTGTTTCTGAATTGAAAGATCATGTTCTCACCTGCGCCAAGGACCAAAACGGTAACCATGTTATCCAAAAGTCTATTGAAAAGATACCTTTTGAAAATGTTCGCTTTATTTTGGAAAGCTTGGGAAGCCATATTTATCACCTCTCCACTCATCCTTATGGCTGCAGAGTCATTCAAAGATTGTTGGAATATTCTAACATCGAAGATCAGAAGAAAGTTTTGGCTGAATTGAACAGGTTTGTCTTTTACTTAATCCAAGATCAGTATGGAAATTACGTGATTCAGCATATTTTGGAACGGGGTAGTCAGAGCGACAAGACAGAAATCCATAAAGTTGCCTTCAGCTCCATCGTGAATTTTTCAAAGCACAAGTTCGCCTCTAATGTGATAGAAAAATGTATCAAAAATGGTACTTTAGAGCAAAGACAACTAATTTGGCGCGAAGTCATGTTAGGGAATGAAGATTTAGGAAAGGAAACCGTGGAAGATGATTCTCCATTGGCATTGATGATGAAAGACCAGTATGCGAATTACGTGATTCAAAAGCTTGTGGAATGTTTCGATGCTAGAAGCAAGGAGAAAAAAGACCTAGTGGTGAAGTTGAGACAGTATTTGAAGCAACTCTCGATGAAAAACAACTACGGTAAACATCTTGCCTCTGTGGAGAAAATGATCGCGGTCGCTGAGACAGCGTTGGTTGACGCAGACCGTTTCTAAGGTTCATTTGAGTGTATCTCACTTGTTGCCATAAAGATAGTTTATATAACAGGTGAGGACCTGGTATATCAACTCCTGTAAAAAGTTTACCCGGCCTCTCCTGCGTTCGGCGTTTACTCATATTTATATCGAATGCACTAGCGTTTCAGATATAGTTCATATGGATGTATATAATTATTAAATGTTCGAAATGTAATGTCGACAGCGCCGGCGCCAGCCGCTGGTGAGCCACTGGTATTACAACGAGCGGAATTCAAGTTATCAGCCAATTTCAGGGCTTTGTGGCGACGGGGTGAAAGTGCTCGAGTATCTGCTCGAATTTTTCCCCGACTAAAAACCCTCGTGCTGGCTGAGCTTTGTACCATGATCGAAGCACCGAACTCTTGCACGCAAATGTGTCATTTGCATCATCCTGGTAAATTATATAATCATTCAATGCAATGATCCTGAAAAAGTCAGCTTCGGTCCACGATTTGATCGCCAGAAGGTCAAATTTTTCGATCAGATTCTGTCGCGTCAACTGAGACGTGGGTGATACGGCAATGGTTGATTCCACGCTCAGGTTTTCCAAATCCAGATTTGGGTTTTGTGTTGCGATTCCCTGGTCAATGCTAAGGGAAATGCCGTCTATGCTTTCTCGTAATTGATTCAATGATAACGAAGAGGAGTAGCTGCCGGAAGACGAGCTACGCACTGAACCCGAGGTGGTGAGCGCTGGGTTTAAGTGGCTCAAGTCAGAGCCAATGGAACCTCCAGGATGCATTCTTGAGAACAACTGGCGACGCTTGAGCCTATCGTTTTCGATCATTTCTGCCAATGCTAAAATCACAGCATCAGCCATGACGAGTTGCAAGGTTGCGGACACCGTAGGCGCTGGCAATCCGTGTACACTAGTCTCCTTCAAATGCCCCGGCAATTCGACTTGTAACAAGTGTTGAACCTGTGGGTGTTGAGCGAGATCTGACTCACGATTGCACGAGAGGAGGACGATGGGGACAAAGGGAGGTATGTGTTGGAGGATAGCCAAAAGTTCCGGGGTGTTGCCACTAGCCGTGAAAAAGAAAAGGCAGTCGTTTTCACTTATCAAGCCAAGGTCACCGTGCAACGCTTCTGTGGGATGGAGAATATCTGACCGAATGGACAATGACCTCATCGTCGCTACGGACTTGGTGGCTATTTTGTACGACTTTCCCACACCCACAGCAACGATCTTACCTCCTCTCAAAGTGGTGTCATAGAAGCATCGCAATACATCCACCAACTCCATCTGGCATTCGATCTTGTTCAGGTATTGGGCAGAAAGATTCAAAAGCGCATCTCGCTCTGATGCCAAAGTGGCTTGCACAGACTTAACTGCTTGTAACGCAATATTGTGATGGCCCATTGAAGCAAACGGAAGTCACTGCCTCAACTTTCGCCGTTAAGAAGAAGACTGTCAGGGAAGTGAAAAAGAAATAGCGGTAGTCGCTAGAAGGATGCAGCAGGGGCGAGGCCGTTGCCAGTTAAGGCCGTGAGCGCCACAACCTTTTGACTGCATGCAGCACTTATCTCTGTCCGGACATGGTTGCTCCTCCGGCGCCGGACTAACGTCTTTTGGTGGCGCAAAACACAAGAATTTCGAGACCGACACCAGTCATGTCTGCATTACTTCCTATGGACAATTCCCTGCAATTTATTGACGGGAAATATCATCGACCAGTAACGGTTCTTTCGAGCCTTGAATTCCGCGCCGCGCCGAAAAATGCTCACCAAATCGGTGGCTAAGAAAAATTGAGCAATCCGCCCAAGTCGGATTTGCGCCGTTTGGCCTCAACATAGCCGTCCTGCATTCGCCAACCCCACGGTCTTCGGGGCGGCCAGATTTAAATTGCGGACTGCGTACACCGCCATCAGAGATTGCATCATCTAGGACACCACAGTCAAGATATAGCATGATCATGCATAAGAATTGAACTCTAAAGATGAGTACGCCTGGGAATCGGTTTGGGTCACATACTCGAATTTTGAAACACCTTGGTTCACAGACATGGGAACAACAGTGCTGGGTTGAAGTTGCTGCAAAAATGATTTCGTCATGTCCACGTATGCGTTATCTCCAGCAGCTATGCCGGTTCTGGTAATTCCGCTGTGGTCCCCTTGTCTCATTTGCTCGTGTTCGAGCAAAAGATGACTTTCTTGCGCCTTTTTGCAGATTGTGTCAATATGACGCACCCGCAACTCCCAGTTGGTGGTGTAAGCGCCCCGTACCGAAGAGTGCCATACATGTGCAAACCGATCAGCAATGAGCACAGTGTTTCGAACGTAATGAGCCAATTGTTCCCGGGAAATAAGCTTTAGGTGTGTTGTCGAAAAGATTCCCGGCACGCCGCTGCGCCGATATATCTTCACCACATAGAAATCGCTCCTATCTTCCGTCGCGACCAGATTCGACACTGAATGCGGCGAAATTACGATGTTGATGAAGTTGAACTGTGACTTGATCACATTGAAGTTGAACTTTGATCCTGATTCGTCAAAGAACACATTGACGTAATTGTTGCCAATGTGGCGTTTCTTGGAGGAAAAGTACTTGTCGCTCGTTTGGTTGGGCATCATGGTGGTGGTGTGGAAAATCAACTGAGAGATATGGTCGCTCCAAAAGTACGCGTAGTCGCCATCAGTGCCATTCTCAGAATCCAAACCTCCGACGTAGACTGTTCGTGTGTCTTTTAACCGTATAAGATCTCCCACATTATCAAGGAAGTAGTTATATGCTTCTGATCCCACAGTATTACTCAATATTTCGTCTTCCTGACTCTGACCTGGTCCGATATACACAATACCGGCTTTGTGGTGGGATACGACAGCTATCCTGTCTAATGTGTTCATAGCCCGATCTGTTGCCGTATCATCAAACAAAGCAACTGGCTTGGATGTATCAGTGGGGTCGAGAGGTTTTATTAGCTGGAGCAAGTAATGTGCATTCAGCAATATTGTTTTGTTGTTGCTGGGACTTATTTGAGCCGGGAACATAATCGGATCCAATTTTACGTCGTAGATGGAGGTTCCTGTGGGTCCGCGAAGGGTTATTGTCGATGCACCCGTTACCGGATCTGCATCAATGGAAACAATTGTTTGACCCACAACCCACCTGCTGTTCATCGTTGAGGTGCTCGTTTCTCTTTTAGTATTGGTCACAATTTTAAGCGGTATATCACTGTACGTGAATCTGTGGACAAAATCCAAAAAAGCGACAGTGCGCTCGTTGAGGCTCCTCGAACTATCATACCCGCTAGAAGCAATTATGCTACGGATAATAAATCCACTGAACTGCCGCCTCTCGAACAAACTAATCTTCAAGAAAAGACGACATATCACCATTTGGGAGAGCACGAGAAGATACTCATTAATAGTTGGTGTGGCATCAGTGGCTTCTGTTGAAACCTTGTTTTCCACTTCTGCATCCACACCATGACTTTGCAAAATGGATATCCCTTTGCTGGTTTGTGAGGCTATTCGAGTTTTTGCATCTAATGAATATTGCATGTACTTGAAAGCAATGGCAAAAACCCTTTTAAAATCATCCAGAGTGAAATTAGAGGTCAAAATTTGAACGTTGATTAACGACATCAAAAATTCAAGCGCGGGCATACTGGCAAACGCACTAGTAACACCATTTTGCAATCTTGTTAAAATGGCTGTGAAGTACTTTTTGATGGAAAGAGGAATTTCATAGCAGCATACGCTCAACAAGTGAATACATGGAATGGCTGTTTTGTGCCATGAATCCAAACTGAAAAGAAGCGAGCTAACTAGTTGGTCTTCTTCTGTTTTTCGAAATGCATCGTGATATCCTAACATCGATGACATTGTCCTGATGTGCACGACTTGTAAATCAGATTTTGCCAAGACAGGCCCTTCTGGAGGAAATGTCAAGCTCTTCGGTAATTTTAAGGTCAATTGGTCGCACAAGATAGCATGTAGCTTAGAAATATTATTACTTTGGCCAGCAAAAAAATATTTGTTCGAAAGTTGCGAGCACAAGTGAGAACAGCAGAATGAGTACAATTCCCAATGCAAAAAACATTCCAATATGTTGATGATAATCTCAATGTATGAGGATAAATCAAGAGTGACCACATCATTTTGCCCTGTTTTGTGAAAGGCGCCATCTGCATCAAACAACTGAAATTTCTTGTTAAATCGTCCAAAATACTCAGTTGGGAGAAAATCACATTCTTCGGGGTATCTCCACCAAAACGCTGTATTTTCTTCGTAATCGGAATTCTCTGTATTTCGTTTGAGTGCCGTTGCAATTCCCGCCATGTCACCAGGATTGACAAAATAGAATACTTTGTCTGATGTAACTCTAAGTCTCGCAAAGCATTTGAGGATTGTTAGCATAGGCGGGTATATTTGTGACTTGAGACAAAAATTGAGGAGATACATTAGAAATTCATGAACTTCCTTGGCTTTCACTGGGTTTGTTTGTGAGAAAATCACGAAAAACTTACAGAAAGATTCAGCAATCGGTTTAAAATGGTCGGTGCCCACCTGATTTTTCTCTCCCGTGTTTTCCGCTGTTCGTTTGATAGACCGACCGCGAGGGTGTAAAGAATTTGATCCATATGAACTCAAGGATACAACACTTTTGCTTTTCTCATGCTTTGTATGTGATTTTATGAGTGTAGTAAGCACAGCTATCAATGACTGCAAGAATGCTAACGAAGAATTTTCAAGTAAGCTGGAAAGGAACGTCTTGTTGACGAAAACAAGTAATTCTGAATTTGTCTCATCCTTGGATTTGCTGAACACATCGAGAATTCTTGTTTTATCTAAACATATATCATGCGCAATTGTTGAGGAAAATCCATATCCGTCAGCAATGGTAGATAATGATTTTATGCGAAGACTTGTGGAATTCTCTGGATTGAAGTAATAGCAATCAAGTATTCTATTGCAACTATCTTTCCAGTTCGGGTTGATAATTGTGCAGAGTTTTTCTTCCTGAAAATGTTGCAATATGTACTCAGTTATCTGCTCTGGTATTATCTTGGAGTGCCTCATAAACATTTCAATGAGTTTATTTTTAGGCACTAGAAGCGACCCACTGATATACTGGTCATATATGGACGTACATATTGACCTCCAATAATCTTCATCCTGCTGCAGGGTGATTTCAAAAGTGGAAAAAAGATCGAACATAGATCTTGTTGTAGAATACCAAGTTTGAAACGGAAAAAGCGATACTGTTATTTCGTGGTCCCTGAGGAGATTGTCGATGATACGAAGCAAGCCGCTATTAATTATGGGGCTTTTATGTCTCACAGTATCGACGAGTGACGAAATACACAAGTTCGCAACGTAATCAACACGGTTGGCGTTGGAACCTGTCTCGATAAGAATTAATTCCAAAAACTCAAACGCTCCTGAAACTGTTTTATGAATATCATCGAGACCAAAAAAATGTTTCTCGCGTGATAATTCTTCCCATGACAGGATGGGGCGAAGCTCTGGAATCTGAAGAATATCAAAGATAGCCTTGAACATCAAATAGGGATAGGCGTTATACATTGACTTAACAGTGTCCCAACAGCCTTTTTGCATCTGTTTTAAGTTGACGCTCATCCAGCAAAAGTAGTTTACAACAATGGGATAAATGTCTCGGGGAATGAGTCCATAGGCCTGCGTTTTGCAAGCAAGATCGAGTAGAGCGCATAAAAGCTCTTCATTTTCTGTGTTTTTCGAAGCATCGATGGCGGTGGTTAAAGCGGAAATGATGAAATTTTCATCTATCACATTGAAGCTGTATTGAAAGCAGCTACCTAAGTAATTTGTGAATGATAAAAACATTTCGAAACTTTTGCCCTTCGCATCTTTTAAATTGGACTGACTAAGTACCAAGTAGGCATGAATCACGAACGTGCCCCAATTCTTACTAGGGTCGTATATGTATAAATCATGTATATCCCTGCCATCGTCGGTAAGATTTCGTAGCGCATTCAAGAAGAGATCAAAATCAGGGTCTAATTCTGCCTCCCTTATTTCACAAAAAGTCATCAAATCATTAAATAGCATCAACTTATTGCTAACTGAATCCCTTGTACGATCAATGCATTGGATCATTAGTTTTAACGCGGTTCGCCTTATGCTAGACTGTACCTTTATACCACATAAATCACGAGATGAAAGCCAAATGTCGGTCAAGAATGGATTGGAATACTGGCCAACATTCTCCATGATCTCGGAAATCGTAGCGGCCCTCCTTGTGAATGATCCGTTCCGGAGTTGCAGTAGGAGAGCAGATATATCTTTCCCTCCACCGACAGCCAGCGAGCGGAAGATTTGGTTGATTCCCTTTGGTGCTGAGTTTGAGGATTTGGTGAATGTTTTCAACATATCACCTAGGCGGATGTGACTACTGCCCTTGCTGGACATGAAGTGATTTCTGACTTAAATATGGTTCTAAGTGGTGCGCGCATCTTGAGATAGCGCGAAAGAAAACCTTAAATCTTGATCAGTTCCATCATACACCTTGTATACCATGCCCTTTATTATATTTACTTAAAAAAACTTGTGAATTCGAGAAAAGGCTAGAAAACCCAGAGAGCAAACGTCGTTACACCTAGCACCAAAGTTTATAAAATCTCAGGTACCATGGTTTAGAACTTAATACTTCCTTTTCCTGGCGAATTTGCTCCTTCAAAAGTTCTAGGTCTGCCTCTCTTCTTCCGGTGTCGATATCCAAATCTTTTGCAGGAATTTGGAAAATCCAATTCTTCTTCCACACCTTGTGTGCGATATAGAAAACCACCAAAATGACAGCACCTAAATAAGACATGAAGAAGTCTTCTGCGCTAGGAGGCTCGCCAATTGGATACAATGCAATCCAAAACTGGGCGATCAAAACCAACACAAAGATAAAGCAACCAAAATAAGATCCCAAAACACCGGTTTGAGACACGAACGTCAATTCGTCGGTGTCTCTACCTTGTACCTTCAATGCTCTTCTAAAGCGAATGTGAGCCCAGTTAATACTGATCCACAGCGCAATCGAACTCAAAGCAGAGATACTCATAAGCCAGTCGAAGACCAAAGCCTGCTTGCCACTAGCAGCGATGAACGCTAATAAGGCGAACAAATTGGCGATACCGATAGCCACTAATGGTCTTCCCGCTCTATCCACGTAAGCGCATATTTTTGGGGCCAAACCTTGTTCGGCCAAAGATGTCAAGGTTCTTGATGTTGCGTAAACACTTGTTGAAGCAACTGAAATCACTGAAATTAATATGACAGCGTTCATCACGTGTGGAAGACCCCTAATGCCACCCAGTTCGATAGCAATCACAAAGGGAGATGCGGTAACGTCAACACTAGAAGCACCAAGTAGTCTTTCACTGTTGTAAGGAACCAAAAAACAAATCAAAGTAAGCGAAACCAAGTAAAACATCAAAATTCTCCAAAACACTTGTTTGATAGCACGTGGCAAAGTGCGTCTTGGGTTTTCAGACTCAGCTGCAGCGAGACCAACAAGCTCGACACCGGCATAAGCAAAAGCAGCGGTGACAAATACTGAAACACAGCCCTTAAAGCCATTGGCAAATGCACCAGGGTCATGCCAATACTTTGCTCCGACGTGATTGTGGTTAGGACCACCTCCAGCCGCTAAGACGACACTGACAATGATGAACATAATCACAGCTATTACTTTGATTGCTGAAAACAAAACTTCGGTCTCACCGTAAGCACGGACACCAAACATATTAATGGAGCACACGAAAACGTAAAAAATTAGAACCCAGACATCCGGATTGACAGAGCTGTCCCAAAACTCCATCGTGATAGAACTGGAGACTAATTCAAGAGGAAGCAAAACTAAGAACTGAATGAAATAGTTCCATGCAACTGCGAAACCCACAGAAGGATCAATGAATCGGGTCGCATAGAGGTTAAAACCACCACTCACAGGAAAAGCGACGGATAATTCACCCAAGCTTTGCATGGTGGTGAAGATAGCCATTCCTGTGATTGACCATGCAATCAAAATACCAGCAGGGCCACCTGTATTCAAGGCGGATCCAGAACCGACAAATAAAGCACTGCCAATAGAGGAACCAATGGCAATCATAGTGATATTTCTCGATTTGAGTTTTCTTTGTAATGGAGACTTCGATGTTAGGAGATTCGCTTTTTCGATATCAGTCATCGTGCCATACATAATCTCCTCATCTTCTTCGAGCGAAACTCGCTTGAATGAGTCTTTAAAATTCTGCCATCTCAGGTGAGCTTCTGTTTCGAAGCGGCTGCTGCTCTCACATCGTGGTTCCACTTCATATTGTTCAGAAAATCCTTCCACGAAGGATTTATCTTTTATATTTGACATTACGGCAACCAAAATGAAAGAAGTAAAGATTTAAGATAACCAATTGAATCTCTGGCGAGATTAGGTCGTGACCTGCAGGCGACATGATCGCACATTTTCAGCAGTTCCAAGCCCGGTGTCTACGCTGATCACACAAAGATACCAACCAATAAAATACTTGAAAGGATTCGCAAAAATTGGGGGCAGTAATTTTTCTCTCTAATAAATTTTTTCTCTCTACCAAATCAAATCACCACTCAACAAATATGTAAGCTGCAATGCGCTAGAGTTCTTCCAAAATTCTGGAGTGCACTTGATAAACACGGCATCGGAAATCGCCGCACCCTATCTAAACGAAGGATTGCTCATTTCTCTCCTCGCACATGCAGGCACAAGCGTGTATTAACGATATAACCAGCGAGCACCTAACCATAAATTAAATCCAGCACAAAGCAAAACCAGCCTCCCCAAGTTATATTCTGGAGAATATTCCTCAAAAATCTTGGACGAATCTTGACGAAAATATTGCCACAATTGTAGCCCTCACTTTCAACCCCTAGACCCCATTTTATATTCTCTCTAACGTTACACCCATTCCAAAAGTTCCACCATTTGTGTCTCTCGCACGGAATTATCCGCAACAAATTTTTCTTTAAAGGACCCCGAGGCCCATCTATGTATTTGTATCCCGCGATCAACGAGTATTTTTGGCGAGGATCCTTATATGGTAACTGTTGGTCTCCCCAATGGCCTGAAAAAGTGAGCCAATTTCCGTAACGCAATTCTCTGCCAGTATCTTTAGGATTGGTGTTACTGACCGCCGGATAAACATGTTGTCCATCATATGTGTATCCCAAATAATTCTTGGTTGGATTCCATAGAGGACCTCTATCAGTGAAATCGCATAGGATTTGATAAGGGAGATCGTGCGGATGCGTTCCAACAGAAACGTAATTAGCGTGTGTCCCCCTAGCAGAGAAAATAATTGGGTGCTTCGGATCAAGTTCGAATTTTTCCAAATTGTGGTAGAAGTAAGCCCCACCGCCCCCGTGGGCAGACATCCAAACTATGATTGGCTCACCATTGTGAAATCGAACTAGGGAATGCTCCCAGTCACCAACATGATTACCCCAAGGTCCTGAGCCCATAACGAATGGGCCTAGATTAAAAGAATAGAAGTAGAAGTAAAATACATCCACCCAACCATTGCCCTTGTCCACCACTATTATGGTTGCGGGGGCGTCAGCTATCTTTCCCGTTAATAGCGAAGGTCTGTTGCTCAATCCTGTGATCCAGTGAGGATCCTTATCGAAGTCCTCATCCGCAGTCAAATAGACGTGGCGCGATTTGGGCAAATCCCCCAAATTTGAGATATTAAGCTGGCCATTCTCGGTTCCACGGATAATCGTGCCATTCTTGTAAGTGGCGTAGAAATGTGTCACAAATTTAGCCACATCATAGGGTAGATATCTCTCTTCAGAGTAGAGATGCACCAATGGTGCATAGTCAATGGCGAACTGAGGAATCTCGCCGTCTTTTACAGTTCTTTGATTTCCGGAAGGATATTTAAGTAGTGGCGGTAGATGTTTGAAGCTATTGGGTGACTTTAATACATTTTCAATCTCAACCTTTTCATCATCTAAAGCATTCCGAATGTATGAGTCTGGAAGCTCCCAAGGGGGTAGTAATGAGCCAAAAGTGACGGCAAATAGTAGGAATAGGGGGCCATATGGTACCATGGATCACACAATAACCAGGTGCTGTAGAGCAAAATTTTTAACGGATATAGAAAGATAAGAAAACGAACGGAAGACCCGGAAGAGGAAAGGAATGGAACTCCAAGACTATGCCTCAATATCTGGGTCATGCGCGCAGAAATGCGGGTGCGAGAACGCAAGTTCGCGCATCAAAGAAAGCATTGCGTAAACGACAAACGGGACCTACTAACACTTGCAACGTGGTGCATGAATTTAGTCTAAAAAAACACGTAGATGCTGAATATTCCAAAAATAAGCGCTCAAAAAACAAACACCTGGTCGCCTAACTTGGACACGGGCTTGGCTTTAGGATACCCTAAAGTCTGGGCCGCCTTCTTGATGGCGGAGACCATCAATGGAGGACCACAGATCAACAAGTTGGTGTTCTCGGTGGACTTTGGCAAGTGGTTGTCCATGATCTCTGGGGTGACGAAACCAACCGAGCCTTCCCAGTTCTCTGGGGCGTTGTTCAAAACATAGTGGATGAAAAATTGGTCTGGGTGGTCAGCCTTCAATTGTTCCAACTCCGCCTTTAACAAAATGTCAGATTCGGAAACATTGGCGTAAACCAAATAGATCTTGGTCTTGTCCTTAGGGTTGTTCAAGATAGCAGTGAGCACTTGGTACATTGGAGCAATACCAGTACCACCGGCAACCATACCGAAGCTTTCAACCATGTTAGGGGTGTAGGTAAAGAAACCCTTTGGTCCTCTAACCTCAATGTGCTCGCCAATCTTCTTCGACTCGACGTGTCTTGAAATGTTACCGTTCTCGTAGGTCTTGATCAACAAATCAAAAGAACCCAATTGCTCATCGTTCGAAATGGGGGTGTAAGATCTGACCACCTCCTTGTCGTTAATGACAGCCGAGATGGAGATGTGCTGGCCAATTGGCAAACCCAATCTGTCTGTGGACTTTGGTAACCCGAATTTGTACACACAAGAGTTGTGCGATACTCTGGTCTTACCGATCAACGGGAACTTTCTGTACTCGGTGGGATGCAAGACTGGTTGGCTCTTTTTATGTTCTTTGATGTAGTAAAGGGCAACAAACAACAGGATGAAAGTTGCGACAGATGCAAAGATCACCATGGGATTAACTTCCGTGTCAGCCATACTAAATGTTATAATCAGAAAAAGACAAGTATGTTTATGCGGTTAACGCGCGTAAGATCGTAAAAAGCGGTCGCGGATTTCCTCTCCAACTGGGAATTGCATTTACCCGGACGATCGCAATTCGAAACCCAATCCGGTCACAAGTCCCTTTTAACTTGCAATGGGAGCTTAATCCCGCTGGCACATGACTCCCTCTGTAACATTCATAAACGTTTGAAAATATTACAAGATATGAGCTTTCATCCTATATTCATGAGTTTTTCCCCTCTTTCAGTCACTTAGGTTCGTTTATTACATTACACAGTCCCCTCATTGCTACACAATTTCCTTTTCTTACTTTTAAGTCTCTCCTGTGTGAAAACTCGAAGTTACTCCGACGGATCCTCATTCTCGTCCTCTTGTAAGTATTTGACGTTCCATTGGGCACTAATATCCCATCTGGAGCCTTTCGCATTAATACTCACATACTTCACGAACTTTAACACTGATGGATCACGCAACATTAGATTCAATGTGTTCCACTTACATTGACTGGTGAACAACACGGCATCGTCATCCGGGTCATTGGTTTTGTAGACTGCCGGATCATCATCCTCGAACTCCTCGTCCGATTCAGCACCATTCATTGCCATGCACAACTCGTACCCCCCAAACTCTCCAGATTCCCAGTTCTTGGGGTTGTTCGCAGTGGGCGTGAGCCCTAGCGTAGCCTCCAATAATACGTTGACCTCATTATTGTATTCCCTCGCCAATTGTTTGTCCGTTGTAGTAGCCAATATAAAGTCCAGTCCTGGTCTGAACTTTCTCGCAAGGATCTGGTCACTGGTGGGGATTAAACCGGTAACATAAACTAACCACTTTCTGAATGCAATAGACTTCATAAAGCCCATCAACTCCAAAATTTTACGCTCCGTCTCTCGCTCACATAATTGTTTTGTGAGGTCAAAATTAGGCAACTCTTGTGGTCCAACGTGGTTCACATGTTTGATTGATTTCTCGGTCAACTCGAACGATGATTTACCGTCCATATACATATACCTTTGTTTGTGTGGCGGAACGGCACATTTCCAAGGGGCACCAATTTCAGCACCAGTCCTAGGGACTTTGTTTTCCAATTCAGTTCTGCGAAGAGTTTCTCTAAGGACTTCAGCGTACCCTTTCTGTAAAAATTCGCTTATTTCCAACACCGATTCTTCCGAAAAGGTCTCGTTCAATTTTTGTGCGGCAGAAGTAGTCAAGTAGGTCGCGTTAATAAATTGACTCAAATAACTTTGCTCCTCCTGAGAAAATCCCACAGCCAGATCCATTGATTGGTAAACTTGGAGTTCCTCCGCAGGAATATCATTCCGAAATGGCTTGGGAAAGTCATATTCTTGAAGTTCTTTGCTTTGTAACTGTTGTAATGTACTCTTCGCTTCTGACTCTTTCTGTTCTCCGACAATATAGCCATCCTCGCCTTCTTGAGGAATATGAAACCATCCTTGAATAGACAATCTCTGCTTATCCACACGGACCTCCTCAACATCATGAAACGACAATCCTGGCTGAACGGTAAAGAAAGCGATTTGATTGAATTGGGGAACCAATTTCACACTAAAGTCCGTTTCTGGTACGTTAGGCACGATGGAAGGAAATAGTCTCAAGGCGCCTCCATAGTGCGGCTTCCACGTAAATTCTGGATCTGGCAAGTAGAGAATGAAGCTCACCCTTCTCGATCCTATGACATCGTCATGAGTCAAAAGGTGACATCCTTTAGTATAGGTGTTGATGGACATGTCGGTCTTACTTCCACTCAACTTTCCACAGCCAGTAACTTTAGAAATAAAATCTCTAAACTCTTGCGAGTAAATGGCAGCTCTCAATTTGTATAACGAAGGCAATCTTGACAAGTCATCCCAATTAAGACCAGATAAGTTGGCTAAGTCACCGGACTGAAATACCTTGTAAATGTCCGTTTCTTTCTTAGTGAAGGCAATTTCTGATAGAACTTCTTTTCTGACAGATCTCAATAATGTGTCGTCGATGAGTTCCGTAACAGTTCCCCATCTGTAAGGCTGACTACCACTAATTTCGCTCTTAAGCACATCCTGAAAGTCATCCGCAAATATTTTTGGATTTAAGAATGATTCGATTTCCTCATGGGAGAACCTCGTGTCCAATCTTTTCGGTTTTGGATCTCTATCGAATTTTTCGGCCACTCTTTTTGTCATAATTGGGTTTTTGAAAGAAGATTAAAATTGGGAAGTCTTCTCTGAATCATTCCATACAATTTGTATACACTACCACATGCATCGTCTGATGCTCTCCGGCGCAAACAGTAGACACCCCGGACTGGATATACAACAAGAAGATTTTTTTTTACAATTGAAAATGTGAAAAGATGATATTGAGTGCCTAACTCATTTCTTTATTATTTAAATCTGGCATGAATTTGGTCGAATTTGCAGCTTTTTCTAGTAAATCATATTGTGGGCCAATTGTACCTCATGAGCGCGATTCAAGAGAAAATTCACACCGCAGGCAATTGGATTATTTTCACAAATATCCACACGTGACTGCGAGTCATTTCGACCGATACAGGCCCGGTGAACATTGACTCATTTTTCAATACTAATATGTAGTCATACATCATTATTATATTTTCCATAGGTTGAAGGGACTCATTTCCACAAAACACATACATAATTATGTCTTCCCCATCCCCACAGCATTCCGCTGTATCATACAACTCAGTTCTTGACTTTAAATCGCTCTCCCACAACGGCTGGGTAGTGCAAAAGTTCGGTGGAACTTCTGTTGGTAAATTTCCAGAGAACATTGTGGATAACATTGTGAAAAAATTCAACGCCAACAACAGAGTTGCTGTTGTGTGCTCTGCGAGATCTTCCAATACCAAGAGCGAAGGCACCACCTCTAGATTGCTAAAATCTGCCGATATCGCTTCGGAAAACGGTGATTTTGCTTCTCTTTTACAAGTTATAGAGAATGACCATGTTCAAAATGCAACGGATAGAATTTCTGATCCAAACCTCCAGGCAAAATTGGTTGAGGAGACCCGGCAGGAAATTGCTAGGGCTCATGAATTATTACATGCCTCCAAGATCATTGGCGAGATCAGCCCTAGGACACTTGACAATATCATGTCCATTGGCGAGAAATTATCCTGCCGTTTCATGGCTACATTGATGCAAGATCATGGATTGAATGGTGTGTACGTTGACTTGTCTAGCATAATTCCAACTGACATCGACTTCTCCAAAGGCTTTGATGACAACTTTTATCTGTTCTTGGCCACGAAATTGGGTCAATCCGCCCAATCTTTACCACAAGATGCCATCCCCGTCTTTACCGGCTATTTCGGTACTGTTCCCGGTGGATTGCTCAATGGTGTTGGTCGGGGATACACCGATTTGTGTGCTGCCTTGATTGCCGTTGGTGTCCAAGCGGACGAATTACAAATCTGGAAGGAAGTTGACGGTATTTTCACAGCTGATCCCAGAAAGGTTCCAAATGCAAGGTTATTGGAAAGTGTTACACCTGACGAGGCAGCAGAGTTGACGTATTATGGGTCCGAAGTCATCCACCCGTTCACTATGGAGCAAGTCATCAGGGCCAAAATCCCTATCAGGATTAAAAATGTGGACAATCCCTCTGGAAAGGGAACCATCATTTATCCTGACAATATTGGTAGGAAAGGCGAGGATACCCCGCCACATCCGCCTGCAGCCTACGAAACCTTATCTTCTAATTATATTCAAACTCACAAGAGAAAGTCCGCAACTGCGATCACTGCCAAGCAGGAAATCGTGGTCATCAACGTCCATTCAAACAGAAAGACATTATCCCATGGCTTTTTGGCCAACTTGTTCACTACGTTGGACAAATTCAGACTTGTTGTCGATTTGATTTCCACCTCAGAGGTTCATGTTTCAATGGCATTGCAAATCCAGCCCGACCAAGAACCTTTTTTGAAAAATGCTTTGAAGGAGTTACGTTTGATGGGAACCGTCGACATTACAAGAGAAATGGCCATTGTTTCTCTAGTCGGCAAGCAATTGGTCAACTTCATTGGCATTGCAGGAAGCATGTTCAAGGTTTTGGCAGACGAAAAGATCAATATTGAGATGATCAGTCAGGGTGCAAATGAAATCAACATATCTGCCGTCATTAATGCCAAGGATACTATCAGAGCTTTGCAATCAATCCACGCGAAACTTTTGGAAGGTAATTTCGGCTTCGCTGATGAGCAATCCGCCCCCGACATTAGATTGCAGGCTTTAAGATTGGGTGACTAAAGTTAAGTCAATACGTACATAATGAAATTGATCACGGTATCAAAATCCTAAATTATAATTCATAAACTAAATGTCGAATTCCCCCGACTCAGGTGAGTTGGCGTTTCCCGTTTTATTTGTTTTAGAATCTTCATCGATTAAATTTTCAAAGTCACCAACCATACTTTCAAGTAACTCGCTAGCTAACTTGTGGTATGCAACTTGTGCTTTAATTAACTCCAAAAATTCCTCGAGGGGTTTGGCTTGATTCAAAACATTTTGCATCACACTGAGAGCGTCTTCCACGGTGTTGGCGAATTCGTCTTCGGCATTTTCCATGGAAACTCTTAATTGAGGCTCTTTCGATGCATTCGAACAGCTTTTTAAAGCTTGTCTTGCCAAATCGTAATCAACTCTTTTCTGCTCAACTTTTCTTTGAATGGCGCCGCTTTGAGAAATCAAGGACCTCAATGTAGTTTGCAAAGGTCCGTTGAACTTAGATTTGATCAATTGATCTTGACCCAATCTTGCATTCGCAATTTTATTCAAATTGGATGAATACAAGTCCAACGCCTTGACCAATGGGTCTTGATTCTGTTCTGCTGATGATGCCAAAATAGACGCATCAGTAGCTCTGGCGAGCGCATGGTACATGGTCTTAGGAGGCTTGAAGTCACCATTCACGGGGTTAACTAAAGCAGCCAGAGCTTCGGCGGGAGTTGTTGCCTTTGACAAATTGGTGACACGATTTGTGATATTCTTGCCAAATTCAGAAAATGACTCCTGTAAATTAGTGGGGTAGTCGTAAGATTCGGACTCGTAATTTTGAGTCACTTTTAAGGTGTTTTTGTACAACTTCTCGACATTGTTGCAACGATCGGCCAAAGAGATGTATTCTGAAGGCAATTGACTGATTTCGTCCACGTCCACTTTACCCATCTTTTCTTGTACCAAGCGGCTAGTTCTTTGAGCGAAGGGCAAAACTTCATTGTTGAACTCGGAAGTAACCTTGTCCCCGATGTTCCTCAAGTTGTCCGTAAACTTTGTAAAATTGAAAGACATTGTGCAATAAAATCAGCCAAAGAGCTAGTTAACTGTACACCTAACCCCTGTGAAAGAAGTGTGAGATCGATCATGTGACCTCAAGGCTGTGCCTTTCACTACGTGAAGCTCTTGTGGTATCCTACAAGTAAACAGCGAATAGCATATGAATTTTTTCGAACAATTCCGACTAATTTTTTCCGATTGGGCCACGGCGTTACCGATCTGAAGTGAAGACATACATATTTGCATATTTCTTCAGACTGCGGAGGTTCCGCAAAAATTGTAAAAAAGCTGAAGATCGGAGAATTTTCCAGACTATAATTTTGGCTTCGCTTAAGGACGTAATACAATTGTCTATTAAAGAGTTATCATTTTTGAAACATTATGAAAGTTTCTTTCTATAAATTACTCTTCAAGTAGGGCTCCCTTAAAATTCTAAGCCTTTTTCGAAAAAGTCGTACACGGCTTGGCCGAACCTTTTGCCGCCTTCAGCCAACTCCTGATCATTGTTTGCAGGGGCATAAGTCAAGCGGAAGAAATTACCACGACTAACACTGAACTTCTCATCCACTGACATTTTGTAACCGCTCACAACGCGGACCCCATAGGCCCGGAATTTCCATTGAAGTAATTCGATCTTCTTGATGATGTCGGTGCCATCGGGAAACTTAACAATCACACTAATAAACATACCGGCACGAGGATCTATAACATCGAGGTATCCTTTCTTATAAGACTCCAGCTGATACAAACTGTGGAGCAATACGTCTCTGCGATTCTTATAAGTGTGGCGCATTTTCAAAATCCACCCTAACCAGCCTTCAACGCCCCCAAAGCTTTGCTGAATAACATTGTTGACGAGCAATTGGGAGGTGCCCGAGGAAGAGCGCGTCACGACGTTCGAATAATTGGAAATAACATCGATGACATCCTTGTGGCCCACGATAAAACCCAAACGCAACCCGGGAGCAAATAACTTGGAGAAAGTCTCAATACGCAAGACTCGACCTGAAGTATCAATCGACAAATATGAAGGGACCAAATGATCTTGAAGATAATCATCTACGCTTAAATCATCCTTAAGATTGTGGACGGTGGTTGGCTCAGCATAGGGTGGCAAAGTCAAATATCCATATGGGTCATCTTCGATTATAGCGAAGTCATGTTTTTCTGCCAAAGCGTAAACTTTCCTTCTAAACTCTAATGATTGCGTGAGACCCGTAGGGTTTTGCCCTGTGGAGATGGTGTATAAAGCCTTGGGCTTTTTCCCCTTCAAGTCAGGTCGTCTTTCTTCCCAGTTGTCTAGCAAGTCGGTCAAATACTCGAGGTCAATACCATTACTTGAATTGAGACCAGGAGTCAAGTCCAATTTCACGGGAACAGCTATTGCACCTACGTTAGAAATGTTCTGCAAAAATGGAGTGAATGTGAACTCTTCCAATAATATGACATCTCCAGGGTCCAAAAATGCATCGGCTGCTTTATTGAGTCCATCTCCGGCGCCATTACTGATGATTGTTGTCCACGAGTCATACCCAGGGGGGTGTGCTTTTTTTATGAGGTTCCTAGTAAAATCGAGTAACTGAGGAATTCCTTCAACATTTGCGTATTGCAAACCTTTGGACAAATCTATCAATTCTTTGTCTGAGGTGTGCTTCTCGATAACAACTCTATTCTTAGACTTCGCATTCGAAGTACCTTCCGATACTGGATCACCTGAAGTTGCATGAGACCCGTTAACTGAATTCAATTTTTCCGATGATGTGATTTCATTGGGAATAGCCTGAGACTCCTGAAACGGATAATCAATCACATTAGCCTCAATACGATTGACAGGAAAGAAACCTGCATTTGGCGTACCAAAATCCAACACCAAAGGTTGAGGATGTTGCACAAACCCTTCGGGCGCATCTTTCAAGCTTATAGTTGCGAAGTGAATTCTGGAGCGAGATTTGGCTCTTTCTGAAATTAAATGAGACATTGGGGATTTGGAAATGACGGAACTGTGGCCTTATTTATGTGAAAAATGCAATGATGCAATACAGGAAGTTGTGGATTTATGTGGCACTAAAGTACCTCTCTATATACACGCAAGGTCGATAAGTAGAGATTGCACGCGCGTCTAAGTCGATAATAAACTTGCGAAAAATCATTATGCACACTGTGGCTGAAAGTCGCTCAGAGCATCATTTCTTCGTCTAAGATATCATCTTCAAGGTAAGACATTGAATTGCACTGCTTATACTCATCCATCACTCTTAAAATACTCTCCTTACTCTCATTGAACATGTCAAGCACCTCGGTTTTCTCAGTTGGATCATTAGAGTCGGTGTAATAGTTAAGATAAGCCGATCTTTTAGCTAGTAAGTCATATTGCCTGAGAATCTTTGCGAACAAGTTGATGTTGGACGTGTTGTTAGAAATTTGAAAGCCACTGATACCGGCTTTCGGAGTGAACGGAGATTTTCGGCCATTGACAACGTGTATGGTCGACGAGGCCCATGGTACAAATTGAACTCTTTGTTGTGCCCTTATAACACCCCTCCTAATCTCCTGCTGGCTTAAAGAATCCGATATCAAGTAATTGACCATAGAGATATATTTTGGCAGCTCACTAGTCCTGTTCATCATATACCTGTTATTTAGAAGCTCCAAAACGATGTCGTACTCATTTAAACTCACATTGTTTGGGGATACACTGGCCCCTGGGATTTGTGAGTAAGGTGCAATAGAGGAAGAGAGAAACTTCAAGTCAGGAGTCGGAACCAATGTAGAAATGATGGATTCGTAAGAGCTGTACATATAGCTCGGAAATCGCAATGGATTTGAAACACCGCATGCAGCAAAAGATATAAGCTTGTTAGCCCCATCGAACGCTGTCTGCAGCGACAATCTTTTGTTTGGATCGGGTGCGAAGAAAGCTGACTCTAAAGAGTTTAAAGAATCATTGTCGAATATAAATGTAGCATCACTGAAGTCAATGAGCCTTCGCAAAGTAAGGACAGTGTTATAAGGCTGAACAACGACATCAGAAGTTTTGTCACTTGAGGGAAAGACCAGGAAGGTACTAAGTATCTTTTTACTGCCGTAGCGGTCATTCAAAATTTCCATAAGCATGCTTCCAACCCCAGACCCCGTTCCTCCGGCAACACTGTGAAAAAGTTGAAAGGCTGAAAGATTGTCGCACTTGTCGATTTCACGATCAATCAAATTGACGAGCTCTTCCGCATGCTCTCTGCCATAGGCGTACCCTTGCTTCCAATTGTTTGCAGCACCACTTCCGGTTTCGCTCAAGTGGAGATTGCGTGGATTAAACATAGGAAATGTATTGGATGCCCTATTGATGACTGATGGCTCCAAATCTATTAGAATCGCTCGAGGGGTATATTTGTTCTGGTCGTTAGAAGTGAAAAACACATCTGTTCTATCTCCTCTTGGGTAGGTAGGGTCTTTCAGTTTATCAAAATTAGGGTGGTTGGTTTGAAATTCGGCTGCATTCCTAGGGTACTCCAGCGTTGTTCCGTCAGGTTTGAATCCGTGTTCAGAGGCTAACTGAGACCAGTATTGAATACCCACCTGGTTTCCACATTGACCGGATTGAAGAGTTACGACCTCACTTCAAGGGTTAGTAGTGTACATTTGATCTAAGGAAAGCTTCGTTACATACCCAGGCATAGCTTGTTTCTCAGTAAATACCTCTAAAGTGTGATTTGTTTTTACATGTTTATGCCTTCGCGTGTAATATACCGGACAATAGCGATAAACCGCGTTGAGGATACATGCGTAGAGTTTCAAAAAAAAAAAGCATGTCATTATTTTATAGAATTGTTTCGTGTGCACTATTTAAAGAATTAAACCATTTTGCTAGTGAAGGATATAGTTACCACAACACTTTTCGATGCTATGTCGTTTAAAATGGGCCGCTATGAAAAAATGATTCTTCACATGCAGCAAGTCTTTCGCGTTGATGATGAACAGTGTGGACCCTTTCAGCTGTTAGCATGTTACTCATAAATGTAGAAAATTTAAATTTAATTGCACTGAAGGTGACTTTTTGAGTTCGGAGTTGAAGTCTGAGAAAGACGCATGCGAATGTAAAGAACAAAGTGCGAAAGCCTGCGTGAGACATGCATAAAATTGAATCCAAGAGTTTAATGGAGATAGGGTTTGCTTAGATTCCCATGTGAATAAAACCCTGAAGAGACAAGAAAAGTTACGCTTTTGCGAGATCGCCATTCTAGACAGTATCAGAAATGACAAAGCCATTGTTTCAGTGATTACACGGTAACTAAGTTCATGGTTCTGCGTCCATGTTATTTGTTATCGAGGACTAGTGTTAATGAATATAAAAATTTTATTGAAAGAATAGAAACAAAAAAATGTCAGCAGGCTGAACAAAAAGCTCATAGATGGGATACATCAAATATTTAACCAGCTGACTAAAAACGTCTCCACCCTCACTCGAATAAAAGTTCTCCAATGGAATATTGTATAGGTAAATTCTCAAACGGAATCTGCGTAGATAGTCTACTTACAATAGCATTGCCAAACGCAGGAAGAATGAGTTGGAATATTAGGAATACTTGAAGTTCCTGGAGGTGTGGTATAAGTGGTGGATTCGGTCGTAACGCCTGGAGTGGTGCACGAGGTAGAAACGGTTGTTCCGCTAGAGTAAGTTGTGGATTCAGTGGTTCCGCTAGAGTAAGTTGTGGTGGTTCCACTAGAGTAAGTGGTAGTGGTACCGCTAGATTCGGTGGTGCCGCTGGAAACAGTAGTGGAATCAGTGGTTCCGCTAGAGTGAGTTGAAGTGGTTCCGCTAGAGTGAGTTGTAGTGGTTCCGCTAGAGTGAGTTGAAGTGGTTCCGCTAGAGTGAGTTGTAGTGGTTCCGCTAGAGTGGGTGGTAGTGGTTCCGCTAGAGTGAGTTGTGGTGGTTCCGCTGGATTCGGTGGAACCGCTAGAGCCAGTGGTGGTCACGGTGGTGCTGGTGGAACCAGTGGTGGAGTCAGTGGTGCCGCTAGAGCCAGGGGAGGACATAGTAGTGCTGACGGAACCTGTGGTGGAATCAGTGGTGCCACTAGAGCCAGGGGAGGACATAGTAGTGCTGACGGAGCATGTGGTGGAATCAGTGGTGCCCGGAGTAGTAGGAATCACAGGGCTGCTGTTTGGAACATCAGACGACTTGATTGGAATATCACTGCTCTTAGTTTCAGTGAAAGATGGGATGCTTGTTGACCACCAAGTTTGAGAAGACCAAGTCTGGGAGGAGTAACCACTAGTGGAGATTGTGCTTCCTCCACAGTTATCCCAGAAAGATACCAAAGCGTTAAAAATAGAAATCTTCAAGGACTCAATTCTGAAAAAACATTCGAAAAGAGAGGTCACCAAACCAGACTCAAGGAAAGCCGAAACAAAATCATGGATAATAATAACCTTTGCCTTGAATAATTTTTCGATAAATGTAACACCGAAAGAAGAGAATTGGACATCAATGACCAAAGATTTGATAATTTGGCCACATAAACCAGAAGAAGCCAAAGAGCCCAACAAGTTTTGAATAACAACACTCTCGCTGCTCATAACAACAGGCAGGCTAACACCTTTAATCAACTCCACGTTTTCGTGTCCTCTTCTGCTGAGAGAAACTGATTTTCCGGATTTCTTTTTTTGGATCAATGAACTCAAGTTAACAATCTTGGTGACTGACAACTTGTAGATCTCGATGTAGAAGTTACAGTTGGAGATAATTTGAGAAATAACTTGCTCACTCCATCCGATGTTAACCAAAGCAGAGAACAAAACTTCGACAGAGATTTGACCACTCTTCACGCAAGACAAAAATTCGCTCGACGAAGTAGACTGCAAGCTTGACTCAGAGGTCAAACCTTGAATGATCGTAGGCCCCAAGGATGTTTTGATAGCACCTAAAACCTTTGGAATGATACCGAAGGTTCTAGCTTCAAGCTCCACACCATCAATACCAGCCTCTCTCTTGGCTTTGTAGCTCTTCAAGTCTGCGATAAGCTCGTGAGCGAGGTCAAGGTCTCTCGCGGAGATGGACACAGAGGCATCGTTAGAGTGAGCAGGAACAGCCCGAGCACTTGCTGCCAAAGCGAAGGAAAATGTTGCAAAGATGGAGGAAAGCTTCATCTTGTCTGGGTATAATGGTGAATTAAAAGACGAACTACGGTTTTTTTCATGATCTTTTATACCATTTCTGACTTGGCGGTTGCAAAATCATCATTCCTTATCGAAACGGTGCCATCAAGAGTTGCAAGTGTCGAAAGCGACAAATTTAGAAGATATTCGGAGCAGATTCAGGTCCGAAACTTTGTCAGTTATATTTTCTCACACTTTTCGGAACGAAGTAGTTGCTCCCTTTGCACAATTTGTTTCTAATCTGGTATTCAAGGCGTTCGCGCCAGGGCTCGGGGCCATATGCACAATCATCTCCTGCGTGATGGATAATATTTTCGAATGGGGCCGAAGTAGAAAAACGCCCGATCGACCGGAAGTATGCAAAGGCGAAATGCTAAAAAATAAGTCAGAGCTATAATGTTAGGCGACGCAGGGTATTTTTTTTGACGGTGTTTCTTTTGCTTTTTCTTGTCGCGTTAGCTAACATCGCATATCGGGCACAGTGGTCAAATGGTCGTTTACACGCATCAGAGATAGTCATGTGACTTTACGAACCATACCAACACCGGAACTCTCCTGAAAATCAGCAGCTGCTATTCACCGGGAAAAATTGCCGCGTTAATTTTGAAAAGCTTTTTTTCTCTGTGGTGACTACACATTTGTCTTTTGGCCATTATTCCTGGCTCTGGAGCCTGACCCAACATCAGATGCGGAGAATTGCACCACATCCGTGCCGCTCGACGGACGTGTCTGTAGTCTGCGCGCTTCTTCGTATAGGCGTTAGTGGAATCGAAAAAAAAGGTCGTCCAAGTCAACCAACTCCATTGGCTACACACAACCATCCAGCCGTGCGTTGTGAAGAAGCATATTCTTCGAATCTAATTGTTCTGGGCTTGCTCGTCAGACCTAACTTATTTAATTGTACGCTTGCCCCAACCCTCACCACGCTTGAAGATGCTTAACTTTGTTACCAGAGTCACCGCTTCGGTAGCTAGCATATCGGCTCACAAACCTATCCACTTTACCATCGTCACGTCGCTTTTAGCTTCGATTGCATACTTAGCTGTTGTTGATGAGTACATTCCTGAGTCTTTCGATCAACCGGGTCAGGTGTCTTACTACCACCCACCAGGCTCTTCTGACTACTCGGGCTGGGTCGAGCTCGCCGATGTGTCAAAGCACCCCAACGCAGAACAGTTGACTCTCATTCCGTTGGTATTCAAGCGAATGAGCCATAATTCAATTCCTGAAATCGAGAACACCTTCCCTGGTGTCTCAAGCGATCGCGTTTTAATTGTGCCATCTTCCTCAACCGAACAAAGCTTAAGCGATTTGGCCAAATTCACCTACGAAGGTGTTACATGGAAGTCCACTGGAAACAACATGTTGCGCCGCTACATTTCTTACTTGAAGGGCAGTGTGAGTAAGCTCAAGTTGTTGACTGAAGGCGCGGAAAAATTTGACATCTCATTGATCGCAGTGGCATACTTTGCCATGGCGTACACTATTGCCAAGGTTTTCATCGACTTGAAAGTTGGTGGCTCCAAGTTCTGGCTTGCGTTCTCTACCATTGTTTCCTCGGCCTATGCGTTTGTGTTTGGTTTGGCTGTGACAACCAAATTCTTCAACGCGAAAGTTCCATTGCTTAGTTTGACCGAAGGTATCCCTTTTTTGACTGCTGTTGTCGGGTTCAAACACAAGGTGTCTATTGCTTCAACTGTCACTAGAGCGTCTTCTAATCAAGACGATGTCAGAACTATCGTTTCGTCTGTCATTGCCAACCACTCGGTCAGTTTGCTTAGAGATCACTTGGTAGTTATCGCTGCATTCTTCCTTGCGTACAATTTCATTGATAGAATGGAAGGCTTGAGAAATTTCTGTCTTTTGAGCGGTTTTATTTTGCTTTTCGATTTATTGCTTGTTTACACGTTCTACTCTGCCGTGCTAGCATTCAAAGTTGAAATCAACAGAGCTCGCAGATCTCACGAATTGCAGGACGCATTGGAAGAGGAAGGTGTCTCCTCTTTATTGGCCGCCAACATCGCGACTCGCACCTCCCAGGCTGAATACAAGGGCCCAAGATTCGGCTCGTCCGTAGTATCGGTCAAGTTGGCGTTGTTCGGTATCTTCATTGCAATCCATGCATTTTGGATCGGAAGCACTTGGTTGTATGAAACCGCATCTTTTGGTGATTCCCCCTTTGTTGAGCAATTGCAATTATCCAAAAGTGCTGCCAAGCACATTATGGTTGGCCGTAAGGGCACCATTGTCACAGTTCTTTCACCAAGAATTTATATTCCGGTTGGCATTACTAGCATGGCGGAGGACTTTGTCATTGCAGCTTTCGAGTTGGTTTCCGGTGCCATCAGAGATAGCATCATCTCCAAGTTTTTGTTGTTTGGATTTGCCATTTCCATTTCTACAAATGCTTATTTCTTGAATGCCACCAGGTTTCAACGTAACGCTGCTAATATATTGATCGAGACCAGACCAACTGAGAAGGTGGTGGAAGAAATCAAATATGCCCAATCCGTCGACAGCGAAAGTGACGACGCTTCGGCTTCGGAGGAAGCCCTTGTCATGTCTGCGCCAGCAAGAATCCTTCCGCTTGAAGAATGTGTTAAGATCATGAAGGAGGGAAAGGTGAAAGAGCTAAGCAACAACGAAGTCTCTTCGTTAGTGGTTGCTGGTAAGTTGCCACTATATGGATTGGAGAAGCAGTTGGCGGACAACGCTCGTGCAGTAGTGGTTAGACGTAAAGCTATTGCCAAGTTGGCAAACGCTCCCGTTCTTGAGACCAACAAGTTGCCTCACGCCCATTACGACTATGACAGAGTTTTTGGCGCCTGTTGTGAAAACGTTATTGGGTACATGCCTTTGCCAGTTGGTGTTGCCGGTCCATTGATTATCGACGGCAAGCCATACCATATTCCTATGGCCACGACCGAGGGTTGTTTAGTCGCGTCAGCCATGCGCGGCTGTAAGGCTATCAATGCTGGTGGTGGTATCGAAACCATTTTGACTCAGGATGGTATGACGAGAGGTCCTTGTGTTTCTTTCCCTACCTTGAGTAGAGCTGGAGCATGTAAGATTTGGTTGGATTCAGACGAAGGTCAAAAGGCCATCAAGAAGGCATTCAATTCCACTTCCAGATTTGCCCGTTTGCAACATATTAAGACTGCGATTGCTGGAACGTTATTGTACATCCGTTTTAAGACCACAACTGGTGATGCCATGGGTATGAATATGATTTCTAAGGGTGTCGAATACTCATTGAAGTACATGACCGAAGAGTTAGGATGGGATGATATGTCTGTCATTGCTCTCTCTGGTAACTACTGTACTGACAAGAAGCCTGCGGCCATCAACTGGATCGAAGGTAGAGGCAAATCTGTTGTCGCTGAAGCAAGAATTCCAAAGGATGTTGTCCAAAAAGTGTTGAAGTCTGATGTGGACGCCTTGGTTGAGTTGAACATCAGTAAGAACTTAATCGGATCTGCCATGGCAGGTTCTGTTGGTGGTTTCAATGCCCAAGCGGCTAATTTGGTGACTGCCGTGTACTTGGCTTGTGGTCAGGATCCAGCACAAAATGTGGAATCCTCCAACTGTATGACTCTCATGAACAAATTACCGAACGGAGATTTGCAAATCTCGGTGTCAATGCCTTCTATCGAAGTTGGAACTATTGGAGGAGGTACTATTTTGGAGCCTCAAGGTGCGATGTTGGAGTTATTGGGCGTACGTGGCCCACATCCCACCAATCCAGGAGAAAACTCTCGTCGTCTCGCATGTATTGTTGCATCTGCGGTGTTATCTGCTGAACTCTCGCTTTGTTCCGCCTTAGCTGCTGGCCACTTGGTTCAATCACACATGCAACACAATCGTAAGGGTGGCGCCGCCGCACCAGTGCCAACTGATGCCAAAAAAGATGATGAAGATAAGAAGCGTCTTTTGGAAGGCTCTGTTAATTGCATCAAGTCTTGATTTAGCTCTATTTAGCCAAAAAATTTTGCATTGAGATTATATTTGTTTACGTTGAATGCGTAAACGCGTTCTTTCAACACTACAGTCTAAAGTATAAATAATTCGAAAGAAACTTCGATACATTGGATCACCAGCCGCGGGGTCACCGAACAGAGCAGAGTAATTAGGGCGAGTTGTGACACCCAAAGCTGAGTCAGCCAAAAAGTAGGTGCGCACAACTTCCGCCACACTGAGTCATTCGCGTAATGGGCGGGCCCGACAAAATCGGTTCAACCGCACTCTACTTGTAATCTACATCAGCAAAAAAATAAGCATGCAAAACCCGTCTCAGGAAATCGGTGCTTCAATTCCTAACAATACGGCACATGCTATATCTGTCACGCTTCCAACCTGGGGTGCCACCGTTGGATATGAAGAAGGTGAGGACTGGGTGGTCAGTAAGATGAGATCCGGATACCCTAGATTCTTTATCCACGAAGTGATCCAGAAATTGTGTCAAGCTGTCGAGACCAAATATGCTAGGAATGGAGAAAAGTGCATGATATTCCCATCCTACGCCATCGCCAAGAGATGCAGAGAGTTCATCAAAGCCAAGTCAAACAACCCATCAGCACCTCGTCGAGTATTACAATTGAGCACACCGCCTCCAGCAACAGAAATCGAAAACCTGTCGAAAATTGAGTCTACGATCGGAATATTGTTTTTTCAACCTGAAGAGTTTCCAATTGCCAAGCAGTACTGGCAGCACAGCGGTGAAGGTGTGTCCTCCAGGATGGCCGAGTACGTGTTGAAGGAGTTGTTTGAAAACGAGAAGAAAGACCCAATTAGAGTACAAAGCAGAATAAAGCAGGAATTGCAAGCTCAATCGATCCAAAGAAAATCTCCCTCTATTTCTGCGTCCATGCGTGCGAATTCACAGCTGCAAAACGAGGAGGTCGAGAGAGAGTTCAATAGCTTTATTGAACAAAAGTACGGAAGAGTTTTAGATTTGATGTTCGCTACTCGAGCAAAGCTCGCGTTGCGTAGACGTATTAGTGGACAAGCAGAGAAGTCTGAGGCGGAAATAAATGCCAGCCATGGTATCCGAGGCTTACCTATCAATGAGTCAGACGTTTACTTGTATCCTACCGGTATGGCCGCAATCTTCAATTCTCATCAGGCATTGCTAGGCATAAACAAAACGCCGAAAAAATCTGTGTGCTTCGGTTTCCCGTATGTTGACACATTGAATATTCTTAAAAAATTTGGTCCGGGTTGCTTTTTCCTAGGTTTTGGAGATGACAAGTCTCTCGATGAAATGGAAAGGAAGTTGGAATTGGGTGAAATGGAGATCATGGGGTTGTTCTGCGAATGCCCTTCTAACCCGTTGTTAAAAACCCCAAACTTGAAGCGAATCCGCCAATTGGCCGACAAATATCATTTCGCGGTGGTGGTAGATGAGACCGTTGGTAACTTACTAAACATTTCGGTATTGCCATATGCCGATATGGTGGTGTCGTCATTGACGAAAGTTTTCTCTGGCGATTCCAATGTAATGGGAGGATCGTTGATCTTGAATCCCTCTTCACCTCAGTACAGTCAGTTGAAGGAGTATTTCGACATCAATTTCGAGGATACCTATTGGGCCGAGGATGCTTTATACCTAGAAAGGAACTCGAGAGATTTCGAGGCCCGATCCAAGAAAATCAACGTGAACGCCGCTGCAGTGGTAGAGTTATTACAGAAATCCCCTTTGATATCGAAGGTCTTCTATCCCAGCCTCTCCGAGTCGAAGAAGTACTACGATGAATTAAGGGCTCCTGAAGGCGGTTATGGTGGATTGATTTCGCTAGTTTTCCATAAACCCGAAAACGCTGTCATCTTTTTCGATGCCATACAAATGCACAAGGGCCCATCCTTGGGCACTAATTTCAGTTTGGCATGCCCTTATGCCATTTTGGCCCATTATCAGGAGTTAGACGAGGTGGAGAACTGGGGCGTTGATCGCAACTTGATTCGTATCAGCGTGGGCCTCGAGGATCAGGTTGAGTTGCTCAGTATGTTACAGGCTGGCTTGGATCTCTGTAGCTAAGCAGTCTTTCATAATGCGTTGATAATTATATAAAGTAGACGTCACAAGTGTGAATCAGTAGGAATTTTTAGTGGGGGAATTTGACATGATCACAATCTTTCGGTGGCTCTCCAGTGAGAGTGGGGAGCTCCACTGTTCCCACGTACCAGTACCGATGACTATGGCGGTAGTACTTTTGCCAGCCTTGGATATCATGCTCAGCTTCTTCCGGGTCTAACCCTCTCAAGTCATGTGTGAACTCCTCTTGATTTTGAAAGCAACCCGTGACAAATGCCCGCGCTGCATCTCGGCCGCTGAAGAAACGATAAGGCCCCGTAGGCCCATATATCCGAGGCGAGGCGCTCACGTCAAAAACTGAACCATTAATTGCCACATATATGGGCAAAGATGGATCTGAGCCATTATATAGCGCTAATTGGTCTAGCGAAAGATGAACTTCGGGCCCAATGACTTTGAATTTCCAAAAGTGGGGATCAATCCATTTCCCCGTGTATCCCCAGGTTGAAGTAGAGGTCAACCACCAAGAGGCGAATGAATTGAGGAGTAGGATTCCCGCGCCAATTCGAAGTAAGTCGAGGAGAGAAAAGGGTCGATCTGTATTGTCCGTCTTCCGAGACATTACTGTCCGCCGACGGTGGTCGAGATCACAATTATAAATGTGTGCAGTATGGAAGAGATGATTCGGTACATTAGTATATACAACAGACCAAAGTAAGGGCCACACAGAAAAAAGGTAGGGGCCAATAGAGCCATTATGGTAGTATTGAATAAATGCGCTGAGTCTGTTCTCACAGAGCCAGTGATTTTCCTCGATTAGTTCATGAATAAAAGGTTTTCCATTTTAATGGGCCCATCTTGCGCAAAATGGAACTTGTTCGGGGCAGCATTCGAATCTGCGCTTAAAATGTTACTCCAGAACTCATCATCAATGAGTATATCCCCGTTTTCAGGAGTAAAATCCAAAGCGAGGTCGTGCATTGAAGGGAATTCGCCATCGCTACTTGCAGCCGCAGGAAGTTGAGATGGATGATAGGCCGTATTGGTTCCATTATTCGGCATAGCTGTATTTGGCAATGTGTCATATGTGGCTCTCGACAATCCATTATCTACCGCGCTGAAAGATTGCCCCATGTTGGAACTGGTTTCTAACAGGATAGGGGGCAACGCCACCGGTTGTTGCTCGGCAAGCATTTGATTATCCCTGATTGGCGTGGGGTCTTTGCTTATCGCACTAGGAGTCTCTTCCTCTAGCGACTGTGATTCTGGGTCGCTGGCGTTGACCTTGCGATCTCCGTCGTCGTCCTTGGGCTTATGAAAAGTGGAGGCCAACGAACTTAGCATATCAAGATATGGCGCAGGAGGATATGCCTTGCCAAAAGGAGATGTAACGTTATCATACAGCTCTACCTTAGAGAAGTAAGTGGCAAGATTGATCATATGCTTGATATCGTCTTTGTAGATTTTTGGAAAACGGCCAGTTTCTTGGAACTGAGACAACGTTTGGTTGTGGCGAAGTAACTCCAGTACTTGTGTCACGTAGGTCTGAATAAACAATCGCAAGATAAGTGTCATCTTTTTCAAGAAGTAATTGGCGGGGAACATCTTTGACGCGGAGATTACCTGCTTGCTGAGTTTCTGAATGGCGACAATAGCATGGCGAGGCACTAACTCTTTCTCGATATGCGATGGCAAAGAAAGAATCAAATACCGAAGCCGTAGAAGCATGCCTGCGGTATAGATCACACGAGAAGAATAAAAAAGCGGAAGAGCGCTGACCTGCGGGGACAGCAATAAGCTGAATTCGTCAAGTGCTTGTAGACACGAGGTGGTGCAGCGTGCCACGTCAAGCAAGGTTTCGGTGCCGAGATTCTGCGAGCACAGCTTCAAGCACGGGCGAGCCACGTTAAAATTGTCAAAGTTGGGTTGAAATAAGTAGGCCTCCACCGAGTAGTAGTATGCATTGTGCTGGTGATCTTCGGGATTGAGTTTCGCCTTGATAGCCAACAAATGAGTCTGAAACTCGGTCCGCACATACTTGGGCACGCGAGGGCGGCCACCGGAATCCGGAGAGTGGATGATATGATGAATGCGTTCCAACTGATGGTTGAGCTTCGAGAAGACCGCAAGATCACGCCATTTATCGCTTCCGTACTTCTCTAGTAATTCACAGCACTCGTCGACAAAGGGGGTCCACTTCACAAACACAGCTCTGCGTAGAATCAAGCAGATGTTCACGGTGCTGAAATAGAGAATCAAGATCAATGCACGGTGGTCCAAGCTGCGGAATTGCGCGTCAGACTTTTCGATGAGCTTGGTGTTGTCGTTGTAGCAGAAGGAAGAGCGCTCCACTATCCCCAAGTCGTGCAAGAGGGTAACGGCCACGTTGTTGAGAATGTGGTAGCGGCGCAGCTTCAAGAGCTCGGGACTGTTGTACCACAAGGACAAAAGAATGAGGCACTTGAGTAACTCCACCGTCTTCGAGCCTGCGACCATAATCTCTGTGACTACGGTGCCCAACGCATGGTTTTCGAGAGCGAGGCTCAAGTCCGGGTCAACGTTGCCTTGCATCCCCATGCACGAGATAGACATGATGGTATTGAAGATGAACGGCAGCGACGCAATCATCGACTCCACTGTGGCATCGTCGGGGATTGCTACTAGTGGGTGTGACTCAAACAAGTGGGTGCGGTACACCTGAAGCCGCACGTTCGCTTCGTCCATGGATATCAACCCCCGCGACACCACATCCACAGGCTGGGCGCCGCTCAACATTTGCTGTCGGCGGTTTGCATTCCGCTTGATTTCGTCAGTGATTTCCTTGAGCGCCACATGGTCCTCGCAAAGCAATGATATTTCGTTTTCCAAGTCACACTTCAGCACAAAAAGCGGCGATTGAAGCTCGCGGGCTGGGAAGTTGGATGCGGGCGATACGCTACCACGGACGCTGCTTTCGCTGGCGCCCGCGCCGCTGGAACCTGTGTCTTGCTGCTGTGCCAACTGTGCCTGAAGCCGCTGCACTTGTTCCTGGAGCTCAGCGATGGTTGCAGCATCGTTGACGTTTCGGCGTTTGCGCTTGCGCGGCTGATCTAGGTCCATCTGGCACGTTTTGTTCGAGTTGACACAGCGCACGCACGGGGACGACGGGTCCGTCTCATCCACGGGAGTGCAGCGCACCTTGAGACTGTGGCAGTGCTTGCACGCTTTGGAGCGGCGCACGCGGAGCTTGGGGTCCGACGGGGACGTTTCCAGAGATTCAGGACCCATGTGAGGCGGAAGAGGGCCGGAACAGAGGAGGAGGGCAGAAGACCGGAGCCGATGATGCCTAGAGGAAGGAAAAAGGACGAGGGATGCTGGAGCGGCAGAAACGGGCCAGGCTGAAGCAGTTCCGGAATGGAGAGGCGGTGGGGGTTGCTGCGCAACTGGTGAAAAGATTTGGAAGAGACGGGTGCGCCAGCAGGACCTTGGGGTAGATTGTCACAAAGTGAGGGCCGGTTGGTATTTTCAGCCGGAGTGCGGCAGGCGGTGATGGATCATGTGCCTCGGCCAAAACGCTCCGAGACTTCTTTGTGGTTCCGAACAACGCCCTGGCTGGACAGAAGAGGTGTTTGGGTTTGGATGCCGTGTATCCTTACATCATGACATGATTGTGTCTTTTAGCATCACTCCGCCTTCTGCATTTTGCTGTGGGACCATGGGTGCAAAATTGGGAACAGCGCAACTTTCGCGCTCTCTCTCTTCCGCTGAGCGAAGGGCGGAGGTTATAAACCTGTATTCGGGTTGAACATTGAAAACGCTCTTCTTTTCGATGTGACACTCCCATCTATTCATCGCTGAAATTTTAACAGGCAATTGTCATACTGTGGGATCATGTTAACCTTGAGGACAGCGAACCACACGGTCCATTCGAGATTCATCTCCGGGCTCGCATCTTTCGGCAACATCAGCGGGACATAATGATGGTGTTCGGTAGTATATGTGTGATTCAGATCTTACAATTATACCGGAGTTCACAGCACTGCAAGCATCGCAACCTCAGACTATATTGTAAGGCTGTGCCGCCGCACCCTGTCTGCATCCACACATCCCAGTCACGCTCTGTACAGGTCACACCTGTGGGTTCGTGTCTCCCCGGAGTTGTTCTGCGACTGCCTGTGACTTGACCCATTTACTATGAATCCCTTCCTGACGACACACTCAAAGTCGGGCGAAAACAAGTGGTCTTCAAGCAAACAATCTTTGCCGCTATACAAAGATAAGCCCTCCGGTTCCAAATCTGCGTTTACCCCTATAAGAACAAGTCGATCTAAGCGCCTTATGTTGTTGCGAGTATTTCTCTCCACCGTGGCGCTCTACGTGGTCTACTCTCTCATTTCTGGCGCGTCAATGCCCCAGATCTTTCCCAATAAATCAGCCGCGACCTGGTCTGATGCCAAAGAAGAAGTCAAGAGCGTGTTTCTCGAGTCGTGGGCCGCGTACGAGGCGGATGCATGGGGCAAAGACGTTTACCATCCCGTGAAGGGAACTGGTAAGAATATGGGTCCTCAACCATTGGGATGGATGGTGGTGGATCTGTTGGATACGCTTTTAATCATGAACTGTCAGGAGGAGTTCAACAGAGCCAAACGCTGGGTCAAGGAAGACTTGCTGTACGATTTTGACTACAACGTAAACGTGTTCGAAACAACCATCAGAATGTTGGGCGGTCTTCTTTCGGCCTACCATCTCTCCAACGACGATCTTTTTGTCGATAAAGCCACCAAGTTGGCGAACTCCTTGATTGGCGCTTTCGACACCGCTTCAGGCATACCATACTCTTCAGTGAACTTGAAGACGGGTGCGGGGTTGAAAAACCACGCGGACAATGGCGCCTCGTCTACAGCAGAGGCCGCGACATTGCAATTGGAATTCCGTTATTTGGCAAAATTGACCGGAGAAGATCTTTATTGGAAAGCGGCAGAAAAGATTATGCAGGCGTTGGACAAGAACGAACCAAAGGATGGGCTCGTGCCTATCTATGTCCAACCTGATACAGGAAAGTTTCAAGGCAGTCTTATTCGTCTTGGGTCTAGAGGAGACTCGTACTATGAATACTTATTGAAGCAGCACTTGCAAACGAACAACAAGGAACCTGTATACTGGCAGATGTACAAGGAGTCAGTGGATGGTGTCAAGAAAAACTTGGTGGGCAAATCGAAGCCTAATGGCTTGACGTTTATTGGCGAACTCGAAAGGGGTATTGGAGGCCCCTTGTCCGGTAAAATGGACCACCTCGTGTGCTTTTATGGTGGACTTCTTGCTCTTGGTGCCACTAATGGTTTGCCATTGAGCGAAGCAAAGAAATCACCTTTATGGAGTGACGACAAGGCTGAAGATTTCAAACTTGCAGAAGAGTTAACTTACTCTTGTTACAAGATGTACCATGACGTGACCACTGGATTGTCACCCGAGATTGTGGTTTTCAACACCGACCCATCGAAGGAGGAGGATTTCATCATCAAACCCGCAGACAGACATAACTTGCAGCGCCCTGAAACCGTGGAGTCGTTGTACTACATGTACCAGATCACTAAAGATGAAAAATACAGGAAATGGGGTTACGAAATTTTCCAGAGCTTCCAGAAGTACACACGTGTGGTGACTTCTGACGGCAAGATTTCATACACTTCCTTGAATGATGTCACAACCACCCAACCTTCATACAGAGACAACATGGAGTCTTTCTGGTTGGCTGAGACTTTGAAGTACTTGTACTTATTATTTGACGACGACAGCAAGATCTCTTTGGACAAATTCGTGTTCAATACGGAGGCGCACCCATTCCCAAGATTTGAGATGGGACCTTTGTTCAGCACCGGCTGGAGCAGACTGGCGTCTGACCCGAGAAACAATAAGGTATACGAAAAATCTATCGGCACCATAGATGAAATCCCCAAGAAGCCTGAACCAAAGATCGATAAAAAAAATCCACCCAAAGCCGCGCCCGCGGCGAAGAAGATTGACCAGGAGATGGACGAGGAAGTAAGAAAGGACCCTCTGCTCAAAGAATAGGTCACTACGCCGGCCCATGTTGGAGAGGCTTAACACATGTGCCGCACTTTTAGGTGCGAGTATTTTATGTTACACGATCAGCTTCTGCCGCATGTAAACAGCCGATGACTTGCAATAAGTCCTTAACGATATAGGGCGCGGAAAGAGTACATATGTGGAAGAATTCCAGGGGCGACGCGGCTACGATGTCAATTCCACGAGTAGGGTGGCTCATATGGCCGTTCTGCTTACGTAAACAGCATTATATGATAGTCTCGTCTTAGTTTAAATCGGTGAGAGTGTAGGAGCTTGCCGTTTAAGCTCATTGCTTTTAGGGCCCCCTTATCTTCAATTTTGGTCGAACTGCAATTGGCCATTCTGGTATATTGGAGATGACCGTTGCGCTGGCGCGTCTGTTCAGGCTTGCTACAAACGAAAATTTGATATGGGCACTGTATTATAGCAATATCGTGGCTAAGAACCGACTTCAAGTCGAAAAAGCGTAACAGACACAAGGCATCATGTTACAATGCAAACCACTTTTTCTGTTAGTTAAGGCATTTTACGTATTTTCACTACGGCCGGAGATTCCGGTGACACATATTTACCGCTGGTGCTGCCGGACGGTGTGTATGGAGCATGAGACGTCGTGCGTCTTGAGGTTGGTATAGCAATTGAGATGACCACATCGAAACGGAATTCCTTTGAGCCTAAATAAGAGGCACGTTCACCATTGGCTGTATAAATTCAATAAAGGCAGGCTGAAATTTTTTCGTAAAAAAAATCCCGCCGAATATGAAAGTCCGTGAAGGGTAACTTTGATAATGGTCCAACGGTACTCCTGCACTTGAATCCCTGAGCCATGACGTAAACTAAAACATTATTCTCGACCGCCCAAACCAACTTTTCTCTCGTGGCCATGTCCAGCGAAGTAAGTACACACTGAAAACTCCCTAGCGGCTGGAGATGACAGGACCATTACCTATGTCAACTAGCGAAATTTCTTGCTCGTGTAAAGCCTCATATTACAAGATTTCAACACCGCACTCAAATCACAGGGACAGGTTCGTGCACCCAATAAGTTCAACGGTACTAACCAGCAGCTGAAATCCTCCTTCGACTTGGAGTTGAATCCTTTCGAAAGCTCGTTTGCCCTGAAAGATCTCATCACGCCCAAGGCCTCTTTAGAATACGATAATGCCGTCGGGCCCGCAAACAATGATGTCAATAGTACAGCGTCCTCAACCACCACTACATCAACCTCCAGCGGCAACAACAGCAGCTCAGCCACAAGCAACCATGATCAAGGCACACTATTGAAGAATGATGCGTCATCTTCGGAAGTACACCCGGCGTCTGTAGCGGCTACATCGGATGCCAGCGCCGAACATTCAACCACAGCAGATGGCGGCGTTGCGCCAAGTACAGTAGAAGCGAGACGCAAAAGCGTTATCAGTAGTACTTCTGATGCTACTAGAAAGACGTCCGCTTCCGACAGCTCAGGCACCAACAAACCGAACCTTCGAATTCTGAACCTACAAAGCGCAAACAACGAGCGTATTCCAGGCGTTACGCCGCCTGTATTCACACCCGGCGGCCGCCGACTTCCGCCCATTCATTTTCTGCCCAACGCGGCGCTCGGCAGTCCGGGAACGCCCGGCTCGATGTGGAACAGTCTTCTCAGTGCCACCTCCGCCGGCGCCAATGCGCTGGATCCCCAGAGTCAGTACGCGCAGTTCCTCAATTTGATGCGCAAGTCAGGGCTCACACCAAACGAGTCGAATCTCCGCTTCGGTTTCACTCCGGGGGCCGTGCCGCATGCGGCGCCTCACGGCTTCAACTTTGTGGGGACACCAGGTCAGATGACACCAGGATTGCACCTGTTACTTGGGCTTGCGTCACACGAGGCCGACCAATTCGTTGACGCAGAGGGGAACCGGCAAACAGCTAACCTACCCTCAGCAACAATCACTGAGCCTGTCGCAGAAGATAAGACTAACAGCAGTTCCGGGGCTGTGCCCGCTGCTTATAGAGCACCTTCACCTGCCCCAGCGGCGTCACCGGTCAAAGTCAAGGAGGAGGCTACAGCTCGGCCGGCAAAGCGCGCTCGCAAGCTGACTAAGAAACTGAAGCCTGAGGGCCCTACAGGGAAGGAGCTGGAGGACGCGGACGACGAGGGGAAGCGAAAACAGTTTCTTGAGCGCAACCGTGTTGCTGCCTCAAAATGCCGGCAGCGCAAGAAGCAATTGTTCAGCAAGATGGAGAGCGAGTTGGCCTTCTACTCTAGTGGCTACCGTGAGTTGCTGGCCCAGGTGACACAGCTCCGTGACCAAATGCTTCTGCTACGCGGTATTCTTATAGGCCACAAGGACTGCCCTGCGCTCGTAAGTGCCATGGGCGGTTTCCTGCAGTTGCAGTCGATCATCGGGCAAACGGATTATGTTGCTCAGGCGGCAGCGCAGCTGCAGCCCAACTACACCTCCATGCCAAGCACCATCCCCACAACGCTTAATCCTACACCCCCAAAGGGGCAACCGTTAGGTTTGGGGCCTGATATAGCTATGCTGCAAGCCCCAGTAAGTGACACGACGGCCTCGCTGGCCCAACATGTGGATCTGCTGATCCAGGCGCAGCAAAACCCAAGCCTGTTGGCGCAGTTGAACCACACACAGATGGGACAACATCACTTGAATCCCATGAACCAGAATCCATTAAATCAGTTGAACCAGAGTCAAATGAGTCCCAACCAGTTGACGCAGAACCTGCTAACCACGAACCCGTTGAACCAGAATCAGTTGGCCCAGAACACCTTGTCCCAGAACCAAATAAATCAAAACACCTTGAACCAGAACCAGTTGAGCCAGAATCAGTTGAGCCAGAATCAGTTAGGCCAAAATCAGTTAAGTCACAACACGTTGAACCAGAACTCGTTGAACCAAGGCCAGTTGAATCAGGAGTTGAACCCACTGATGGGCTCCACTTCCGGAAACCAGGGAACGCACCAGCAATTGTCTGGCCAGATTGCAAATTTGCCACACTCTTTAGCTGGACAGCAAATGATGCAAAACCAGCCTTTGCGACAAAACGTTGGGTATGGCGATATAGAGATGAGCACAGGACTTCTGCGCAACTATTCATTGGGTGACCTTGCATCTAACAACGTGGAGGCTGATAACCAGAGGCGGGTCATCAGTACCACTGACTTGCTGTCCAAGGTGGGCGGCGCCAATGGCTATGGGTTGCGCCCAGTTGCCAGCATGGCAGACTTGCAAAGCCATACCACACCGCTCGGAAAGCACTTCGAGTTGTAGTCATAGTACGTCAGCATATGGTAGTGACAACTATCAGACTTAATAGCATTCATTATCACTCAAGTGTAGGCATGCATGTCGTCGCACAGCGGGATATTCAATACAAGTACCATATTCGTGGTGAGGCTTGTTTATACTAAACACAGCTGTGCAACCCAGTATAGCTGGAGCATCAAGAGCTAATATTCTGTGATCAGCCATAATGCTTCACCAAAAGCAGTGACAATCAACCCGTGCTAAGAAATATTAGTAAAGATTGGCCATACCCTTGCATTGTTCTACACTCACAACAATCCAATTACACCGGCTGCAACTTGAACACAAGCCATAGGATGTCAAACCTTTCGAAAAGCCTCTTTACGTGTGGCATTCTAATAGTACCTACTGCGACCTCTTTCCATCACTCTACTTTGCGTATAGTCTCTCACCCATGGGCATCAACACCTTATCATTTCACCAACACTGTTAGCAATCAAGGTGTGAGAGCCGAGATAAGAAAAGAGTAGTATCCTGAATATACGGCTGATGTTCGATTTTGGATTCTCGTCTCTTCACTGATCTTTCACCAACCAGCCTCATCTCGGCTTCGTGAGTGATCCGCACTGCACCCAAGTACTCCGCCGCTTTCGCTGTTTACTTCCCCATTTCCCTTGCTGCTCGCGACCGACTACTTACCCGATAATTTCTACCTATTAGCTTCATCTCCATCACAATAATGCAGCAGGACTTGGCGCTCCCGCCACTCCCGCCCGACCGGCGGCACTCAGGCTCACTTCAACCTACGCAACTTTCTCGCAAGCGACTTCAGGCGCTTCTCCACCAAATGACCGCAGAACTCAAGGCTCGCGGTACTCGTACGCCACATGTGCTACTCCCCTTCCGCTCGCGTATTGATGACGCCAAGCTTGAGACATTTTTGCGCGCTTTCTTTCCTCTGGGCCAGTTGATCGATACCAGCCTGCCCTCAACTCTTCGAGCGATGTTGGCCAATTTTGATGAATTCACCCTCATGTGCGGCATGAAGTATCTTTGGTGTCGCCTTCCTAACCACGAGGTTGTAGGGTGGAAAGTCTACCTTGAGTTTCGTCGCCGCGAACAAGAAGCTGGATACCCGAAGGATGCGTTTCTCACAATAATGCCCAAATGTCTTCTGTCCTCAGCACATGCTTCTATTGTCTACGATTTCCTAGATCTTCTCATCAGTGTGGCGGCAAACTCGCAGTACAATCACCTCAGTGGCCGCAAGATCTCCAAGATGGCAAGCTTGTGGGCGTTCAACACCACGCCACACGCTGCGCTGCCCTTTTTCGATGCCACCACGACGCGTGAAAACACATTTGTTGACGGCTTAGACGAATGGAAACGATGCGCTGGAGGTTTGTTTCACCTCTGCCTCTCGTTTCTCCGCGCCATGTTGCCGGACACTGAGGCAGAAACCCTTAACCTTCCGAAAACTCTTCAGTCCTTGGTGGTAAGCCATACATACCCTCCTCCTGATGAGTCTGCGGCATCCACAAAATCGGTGATTGTCATTCCGTGTGTCCAGGTCCGCACCACAGTGCCGTGCCGCGATCCGTACGAGCTTCTCAGCAAGGTGCGTCACACGCTTCGCTTTGACAAGAAGGATGACTTTGTGTCGATTGAAAATTATACAATCCTCAAGGCAATTTTCCTGAAAAAATCAACCAATGACATTGTTGAGTCTCTCACCGAGGAATCTCGCCGTGTTCTTACCCGCTTGTGCGCTCCGGCGGTCGATTCGGAATTTGGACTATACCCCGGGTGGGTACAAAATTCTCAGCTCAACCCAGACATTCCAATGTACTCTGAGGTTTCCGTGTCCAACGTGGCGCTCCAGGACTACTATATTTGGACCTGGCTTCTGTCCTTGGCTTCAGACCAGACCCCATTGTCAAAGTCTCTATTCGGTCGCTCCATCGTGGTAGAGGCAGATTTGCTCGGTTTTCAAAAATGGTTGATCATCTCCGAGGTAACAATTTCTCCGCAAGACTACCTCAACAAATTTAAGCCCATAGACAACGACACGTATCGCTCAAACACTCCCAAGGACTCTCAAATAACCACTCTCGGCAACAAATCCGCATCCCCAATCATGCCGCTCTCACATTCTTTGAACGATTCATTGCCACCAGTCCCTCTGAGTGAATCATCTCTGCAGCCGGTCTACCTTTCTCCCCAAACTCGCGAAAAACCGCTTCCCCAGGTGGAAAAACAAAGACTATCACCCAAGCTGCATACGGATGAACTTCCGCCCCCGCCACCGGCCAAAGAAAACAGCCTTTTGCCGGACCTCGATTTCGCGGGTGATGATTTTAGTATTGAAACTTTGAGCAACATGGGCAACGCTAACTATCTGGAGTTCACCGCTCATCTCTCCGATTCCGACACAATGTTTGTTACAGACTTTAGGGATAAGCTAAATGTCCAAGCGCCAAAGAAATTGGCCACGCGGCCTAGACCTCCTCCAATAGATCTCTCAGCACCCGCGTCGAGTAGCAACAGTGCAGCTCCAAAAAAGTACCATGGCCGCAAAGGAAAGCCAGAAAAATTAAAGTCTAGTCCCGATGAGCCCCCTGCCCAATATAATGAGCCTTATGACAACTACGCTACTTTATACGACAATAATGAAGAAACGTCGCAGATTGCTGAGGATCCTTACGAAAACTACAAGGTGACTTCAACCTGGGTCGAGGATCCTCCCGCATCAAAACAAGAGAATCAAACTCAATCTTCCCTGAAGGTGTTTCAATTGCCCCAAAGACCCGCTGCTCACAACATTTCAGAGCCTTTTACCGCCCCCGATAAACTCTCAAAAACAAAGGACGGTCCTGACAAAATTAATGGGCAGGTTTTGCGTGCTTCTTCCCCTCGTGAAAATTTTGCTAAAACCAATTATTTCAAACAGAATCAAGCAGACAAAAATGCGTATAATTCTACGTCTATCCTTCTTCCAAAGCAAAGCTTTCCTGAAAGCCAGCAAGATTCAAAAGTGAATTCGACGTATAACACAACTTTTGTGCTGGATGGGCACTCGCATAGCGATTACACCCAAGTCGAGCAGCCCGTGTCGGCAGTTCACGGCAAAGAACCCAAACAACTTGCTTTAAGTAGCGCAGTCCATTCTGAGGATGACTTGAATTTTGGAAATACTAAGCATTTTACTGCAGATGCCACTATGCCTCTTACGCTCGGGGAATATCCCCAGGAGCATTCCGCTAGGGATACGAACGATCCTGAATTTCCGCTTCTGGAAGAGACACCAAAACAACAGGGCGAATCACCTCCAAAGCCTAGACGTCGTGAATCGCCCAAGAAGAAGAAGAAGAAGCGGAGAGATCCAATGAAGAATTTACCTGATGGTCCTCCACCGGGCTTTCCTCCCCTTCATATGCTACCTGATGGCCCTCCGCCCGGTTTTCCCCCCGTGCACTTGCTCCCTGATGGCCCTCCTCCACCTCTTGGTATAGACGGACTTTCACTTTACGGGGATGAAGATGAAGTATTTACGGGGGAAACTGCCAATATCAACCCAACACAAAATCTTGATTGTCAGGAACAAGGTTCAAAGCCCCCTAGTATGCCATTTCAGGATGATACACGTGGCAGCAAAGCACATCATATACCTGAGCCTTCACATTCTCTGAAACATTGTCAGTATACCGCGATGGGTAATGAAGTGGTTTCTCTGTCTCCACGGAGACGCGAAGGGCGGCAAAATGGACCAAATAATGTTTCCAACTTTGATGCGCACGGGCACAGTATTGCCTCTTCAACTCTCGAAGGTAAGGATCGAAGGTCTCCTAAGCAGTCTAAATTACCCAAGCATTTAACGCCTAATCAAGCGTACCTTGGAAAATCCCTCTCGCCTCAACACATATCTCCTCCCTACGCCGCATCTCAGCTGGTATCGCCCCAAAGGAACGCTAAGCTGGTTTCGCCTGAGCTTAAAGTAAAGCTGGTATCACCACAACCGAAAGTGCCCCCCTCCACACCGTTTCCACAAAATGCACAAGACAATGGTCTAAAACTTCATGATCATCCTGATCACCGCTACCTAGCACACCAAAATCAGTCATTTCAAAACCAAGAGTATTCTGACAAGGAATTCCAACACTCAGAACAATACCATAAATACCAACATCCAAAATCCGCTCCCTTTGAACAACCTTTTGAGGAGCACGCCCTTCAGGAGCACTTATCTTCTGAGCATGACTCGCAAAAGAACGCACGTCAAGAGTATCAATATCTGCAGTCATCGGCCCAGAGGGTACCAGTTAAGCAAGTCCCTCCCCAAAATTATGGCAACGAGCAGCATCAGTTCCAACAGTACAGCACACCTCAATATTCGCCTCAGCAATTTCCGCCCCAGCAATATCCCCCCCAGCAATACGCGCCCCAGCAATTTCCACCTCAACAATATCCTCAACAATATCCTCAGGAATATCCTCAGGAATATCCTCAGGAATATCCTCAGCAATATTCTCAGCAATATCCTCAGCAATATCCACCTCAGCAGTACCCACACCAGCCGTTCTCGCCTCAACAACACCCGCCTCAACATAACTCATCCCAACAATATCCACTACAACGCCACTACCACCAGCCAAATCAGCCACCAGTGGCGCAAAGACAGCATTTGCCAGTTCAGACTGGACACCACGCTTCAATTCAAGCGTATCCTTCGCAGAGATCACAAAACATGACTGGAGTTTCTTCACAGAGGTTGGGGCAACCACACTACGGCCATGCGCCCCCTCTGCAAAATTTTGGACAGCCACTTCATCACCCTACTTCGGAACAAGGAGCAATCCCCCCACAAACGAAACACAGCATCAGTGATATGGCGGTTAGAAACTTGCCTAGTCATGGAAAATTCAACAAGAACAAAAAACCGGATAGAGCTGGTATGCGTGCCGCATTAACCCAAGGAGAATTCGGTATTTAAGGCAGTATTCGTTGATGATATAATAAATATATAATAAATATAGACTGAATTCATGTACTTTGCAATCAGTATTCCGACAAACGCAATTTCTTTTCGATGTCACGCAATGAGAAGCCACTATCCATCCTAGCCAAGAACGGAGGCTCTGGTGATTGTCTCCTAGACTTGATATCTTCCTCACCCATATCAAAGTAGCCATAACCACCCAACAATGTATTTAAGGCATCACTTTTCTTTGCCTCTGGGGCAGCCCTTTGAGGCGTAGGTTGAGCCATGATTTGGGTGTCAATGGGAGCCGATACTTTGGAAACACTATAAACTTCCTTCCACAATCTGTATAGCTCTTTCAAGTACGAATCTATTGTCAAGAGAAATCTTCTGGTTTGTCTGTGTTTAGACGATGCACAAATGGAGATGGAATCATCCTTGATGATGTACCCGATTCCAAATCCGTTCGCACTAACTGGTCCAAAACCGAAGAGACGCAAAGAAGGATTGCCGCAATTGGAGGTGGATATAATAGTATTGTTCAATTTGTCCCAACCTTCATCAGCAAAAATCTCAGGAATATGCGACAACCCAGGCTTAGCGAATCCTTGGTTGTTCTCTCCCACTGTGTGCTCCGAAGAGGAGTTCGAGCCAACTTCTGTACTCAACGTAGAATCCTGTGTCATCTCCGTCGAGGAATATTCAGGCACTCCACCAGAGACATATCTTCTCCAGATACAGAACAAAGCGTATAAATGGCGATCAACACCTTTTCCCGCAGAGCATCTTCTGGTTTGTTCGGTGTGCTTTGCACACGCATCCGTCAATTGTTGCAACTTTTCCTCAGCGGGCATATTGGGGTCAAAGAACTTCCGTACGTACAAGTTGGACTCTTGCGAAACTGTTCTGATAGCCTCTGTCCGACCATGGAAAAATGCTTTTGTCATTGCTGGTTCGTAAGTACATTCGACCTTTCCATATAGCGCGTAATATGCCGCTTGGAATGCCATTTGAACAAATGCATCTGGACTGTACTTCATCTTCTTGATAGTCGAAGAGCCGTAGCTCTTAAACTCTAAATGCCTAAACTCATTTTGATTGATCAAGTCGGACAAACGCGTTTCGCCGAACCTCAATGCAAGAGATAAATCGGGAGTTAAAATCCACTCTAGTTTTCTGGGGATTGTCACTAAATCATTTTGCGCATCATCAGAAGAAGTTGAGCCGCTGTCCCATAATGAGGGGGAGTTTGAATTGATAGACTGAGCAAAGGAAAGAATAGAATCAGTGTAAATATCACTCACATAACGCAAAACGGTGTGACCATCCACACCAGTATGCTCAAAATTTATTCCTGCCTTTCCATTTTGAGTGATGATAATTTGTAACTTATCGTACCATCTGTTGGTGCAAGTACCCACTTGCACACCTTTGTCTAATATAGACAAGCCGCACAACATGTTCTTCGACAAATCGTCTAGATTGTGCAACACAATGTCGTCAAGACAAATGATGAAAAGAGCTGAGTCAATAATCGACAAAATCTCCTTGTTGTTAACATTGTCGACTATTGTTGGGGATGATCTGATCTTGGCCCAGATACGTCGGTTCTCTGTGGTCAATACTCCAAAGGACGATTTAGCTATTTCGTTGCGAGAAGTTTTGAGCGAATCATGAATAATAGAGGTGAAATTGCTCATCAAGTCCAGTTCCAGCATGATCAAATTGTTGTCTTTGTCCAAAACGTCAAACCAGTAAAATTGAGACTTGCTCAAAACTACTATGTGATTGGAATTTGTGTCAGATTGCATGACACATCCGTCCTCAGTGGGAATTCTAGAAGCACCGAATAGCTTCGAATACTGGTACATGCAAAGAGGCTTGCCATTTCTTTGACGATCGATGGGTAAAGTTTCGTTTTTCAATGCACGGATGAATTTCAACGAAGAGAGAGTCAATGACGCCGCCCGCTTCACCTGTGGATTCACACAAGACGCTTCATTGTTGAACGGATCGTCCTCCAAAAGAAAAAATGGATTCAAATTCAACACAACTGGCGAGTCATAGTTCAAATAAGAGTCATACCAAAACTGCTCGATGTACGAGGGTCTATTCTCGGCGTACTTACGAAGCTCTGCGTCCAAGTACTTCCCGCTACCGTCATTCAAAAACTGATCGACGACCCGCTTTGTTGCCTCGTGTTCTCTTTCGGTTTGAAGTGGCTTCAACACACTCAAGTAATTGGTGCAAGTTTCAGCCAAATCAGGAATCGGTAATTTCAGTAGTTCATTTTGGCAACTGAATGTCATATTGATTTGACGTGTCGGTATGAGGAAAGAAACCGCCAGGGGGTAGCTGCATTTTATACACCTGCAATACAAATCCGGGGAAACGTAATACGGTAGTGCACATTCGCGTACCTGTATGTAAGTATTTCGGACTTTGTCCACTGGTCCGATGTGATCAGGGGCCCGCTTATCCGATTCCGACAACCAATCAGATCTGGACAGATATAAGGCACGCAAGGGGGAGAATTACTTTTAAAGGTCCAAGGCTCGGCTTTAAGGCGCTTATTTTTTGCCACAGATTAATTGCGATGGATGAGTGAGCGATAGGACAGAAGACTTTTTTCCCCACAAATCATGCATGATTCGCACCCCCACTTTCCCCAATCATAGATGAGCAAATGTAAATGATGAGGCATGACGACACATAGCCCAACACAACAAGATAGAAAGAGAACCAACACACCACGAAAACATTGAGATAGATCGTAGCATTTGCTTGACCATCAATACCCAAGTACTACAAATGATTATCATGCAAACTCGATGTTAGCTATACAGTATATGCGCTTACAAACTCCGGCAAACAGTGCCGGCACATGGCCTGAGATTAGACCACACCGGAGAGTATAGCAAGCTGCTGCTTGATGATCGAGCACAAAGCTTCAGATGGCCTAATATCCGTCCGCCCGCCCGCGCTTACGCCAAAAGTCACTCACGCCTTCCCAGCCTCCCAGGGGCGTGCGCTTGATAGCATTCATGGCAGTAAGGGCGCCTGTTTCCTTTAAAGTGTGGTTCAACTTAGACGAAAGCAACTCCGATACCGGCGCGCCAAACTCCTCGTTAAACAAGGTGATGTTTTCCACCATCACGAATTCGGGCACGAGCTGGTGGTGCAAACGGGGATACGAGATTGTTTCAAGCAACGGCAAATTGTGGAAGAGCGTGCGCACGATGGCCTGAAGCACTGCCGTAACAATACGCGACCCTCCTGCGGCGCCCACAAGGAGGTGTAGCTCACCATCACGACGGATGATGGTGGGGGTGGTCAGTGAGAGGGGTCTGTTACCAGGCTTGATGAAATTGAGCACGGATGGGGTCAAGTTAAAAGCATTGCTGGTGTCGGGCAACGAAAAGTCATCCATCTGGTCATTGAGCACCACACCAGTAACTGCATCGTACACCAGCGAGCCAAAGAGCAAGTTAACTGTCACGGTCATGGAAACGGCGCCGCCATGGTCGTCGACGACAGAGAAGTGGGAAGTGCCCTTCGGGTCGGTCATTTCGTACAACGGTTCATAGTGCAGCCATGGAAATGTGGTGTTGTCCGAATACTTTTCTGAGATTGTCTCCTGGGCCCATTCTGATGAGGAGTAGCGAGCAACCATATGCTCCCAATAGGTCAGGTTGACGTCGCCCAAATGAGAGCGCGCTGAAGCAACCCATTTCATGGCCTCGACCAAGCGATGCAGCTGCAACAAGGGATCGAGTGCTGTCGTTTCTTCTGAGGCGGTAGAGTTATTCTCAGCCATGGCAGTGTACAAGTTGAGACCCGCAATCAATGCCAACCCCGACGAAACACCGCCAGTCGTAGCCAAATCGTAGGTGGAGCCATTGAAGGGGAACAGAAACCGGAGCGCTGGGGTCACCTTGGCAGCGTAAGTGGCGAAATCAGCCGTGTCCACTATTCCGCCGGCCTCACGCGCGCGGCGCACCAAGTGGGGTGCAATTGGCCCGGCTGGGTCGTAGAACACCGCGGCGGACCCGTTGCGTGCAATGAGCTCGAGGGTGTCTGCATACTGGGGCCGGGTGATAATGTCGCCCACATCCACCACGTCCGAGGAGTGGGGCTTGTAGAGGAAGTCCCAGGTACGAGCCAAAGATGGGGCATTGGAGAGTACGAGCAGGTGCAACCTGCGAGCTGCGCGGACCCAAATTTCTGGTGCCGCCCAGCCCTGGCGATTCAACTGCACCACAGGAGCAAATAACTCGGCCCAAGTGAGGTTCCCGGAGCCGTGTCTGGAGTAAAGCTCGTAGAGGCCAGCCACTTCGCCTGGCACCGCAATTGCGAGACCGCCATATTGGGCCAGTTGCGGCTTGCCATCGTACATGTTCTTGTGGGCGCGCGCGGGAGCCACTTCACGCGCATCTATGCTGATGGTGTCATTGTCGCGCGAGCTCACCACAAATCCTCCACCACCTATGCCAGACGAGTGCAGATTAACACTACCGATGCAGAGTGCCACCGTGACGGCAGCGTCGGCAGCATTGCCTCCTGCAAGCAAAATGTTTTTGCCCATGGTGGAACAGAGAGGTACATCGCAGCTGACCATGGCATGTTTGCCGGAGCGGCGATGATACAAGTCGGGGTGGAGCGTGGGGCGGCCAATCGAGTCGCCCACCGGGTCGCTACCGTGGGAGTCGGGCGCGCCTAGAGCATCAAATCCGTCGTGCGAGCTTGGGGCGCCTGGTCCTGCCGCGCGCAATTCCGCCGCACCAAATCCTGCCGCGACAAATGTTGCGGCGCGGTAGTCTGGGCCGGCTGCGGCTTGACCGGTAGTATGGCGCGCCCGGGCGGCAAAAGCCGGACCGTACGAAACCGCTGCTGCTACAAAAAGCAATAGCGCGAGCGCTAGAGAGCGATACACGCGGCCAACGCGCTGGGGCTTGACAGGCACTTTTGTGTCGCCTCTTGTGTGTGTGTTTGTGTTCATAGTTGCTCAGGTTGTGTGCACGGAGCCGAAATCAGTCGGAGGCGTTGAGTGAGACGGAGCAGATTCGGCGAGAGAGGCTTCCGGCGGAACGGTCCTGAAGACAGAGCAAGATCGGCAATCAATCAAAAGAAGCCAGAGAATTCCACTAGCAAAAGGCGAGGTACAGAGCGCATCTAGGTGGTCTGTGCCGGCCACAAGTGCGAGTGGCTATGGACGCGTGCACGCCACAGTTACAGATGCGTTACGAGAGCAGCTGAGCAAATAAAAACCTGGGACAGTATAACAATGACAATGGGAATGTTAGTAACAGGCGCCACGAGGTGGCGAAGAATACAATTGTGGCAGTAATATATCGTTGAACTTGGGTGCAGACTCATCACTTTCGGCCCCGAGTCAGTAATTTGAGCAGAAGTAAGTCAAGCCGCCGCTCGGTTAGCACCACCGAATTCTAAGGCGCAAGAGCACACAATAATGCGCTCTCAAAGTTTCATCAGATTTCAGTGATTTTTAAAGTGGCCGCGCGCCAGCCACAATCTGTCGCCCTAGAAAATATCGGTAAGGCGCGATAATGCAGACAGGCCTTCTCGGCTATCCCTGCAGTCTCACGGTTATGGTAGCGGAAATTTCTTAAGACAAGCCGACCATTCGGCTGAAACTACATGCTTTATGAGTACCGCACATGGTGCGCTGCTATCTTTTGACTCTCCTGCAGCGTGCTTCGGGTTATTGGGACCACCCTTGGGGTCTCTTTCAACCACGCATCCCTGCACCGTGAGCGATGAGAAAACCAGCGGGCATCAGCGTAACAATGCTATCATACGGGCCGATATTGAGCGTATGGAACTACTTGCCGCCAAAGACTCACAACTAAAGTGGATACAGCTCCATATGCGTAATGGAGTCGCATTCCACCAATACATTGGTATGTCCACCGTAACCAAACATCGCCGCACATCCGACGGCGCACAGTAGATGGGCCCTGTACACAGCGCCAGCTCCATCTAGATCACTTCTTGCACCTCATCCCTTGCCGCCCGTATTTCCAGTGCCGCTTGCATGCCACGATGGATGATCTCCACCTCCATATGCAGCCTGTAACCTCCAATCCGACCCAGGAGGGGGACGAGCTTGTGAACACCATCTTACCGTCATACCACATGTTCGAAGCCACAATCTTCAAGAAACTCGAGCCCAATGAGGAGGACATTTTCAAGGATGATCCGCCCACCTACGAGATGTCGCCCGTCAACTCTGCCGGCATCACTCCCATCGCCTCCTCGTCCCTTTCGCCCTCACATGGCCCCGAATCCTACTTTCCCGTTTCAGCCGTGGAAAACGAGCCTAACCCTGAATTCACTCAAAATTCTGGCGAATTGTGGGAAACCACTGTGTTAGCCAATGTGCACAAGTTGGCCAACTTGGCGGATGCCGGTAACCTGCGTGCAAACCATCTCGACGTTGCCGTTACCTTCACCGACCGCGTGTGCCAGAAGGGCCAGCGTCCGGACATTGTTGATTTGTCGCAGCGTGAGTTCAAGCAGGGCGACTTTATCCACGGCTTTGTCACCATACGCAACAGGAACCTGGATCCAGTGCCATTTGACATGGTTTATGTGGTTTTCGAAGGCGTCCTTTCGGTAGTTAACAGCGTTAATGGGCCGCGAGATTCGAAACTGCCGCCCACGGTGTTGAAGTTCTTGAACATGCTTGACCTCTTTGCTTCCTGGTCCTATGCCAACATTGATCGACTTACAACCGATAGCGGAGACCCTCACGACTGGTGCGTGGGGGAAACTGATCCGTACGACAATACTGTGCTTTCGATCGACGTTAAGCGCCTTTTCCAGCCTGGTGTCACCTACAAGCGTTTCTTCTCTTTCCGGGTGCCAGACCGTCTCTTGGACGATACATGTGACGTCCACAGCTTGGATTGCCATTGCAATATACCTCCCACTTTAGGTGCCACGATCAACCTTAACACACTGAAACGTCTTCCCCGACACCCAGACACTGCAGTGAAAGACTTTTCTCTCATGGATACCTCCATTAATTACTCTGTGTCTGCCAGAGTGATTGGCCGCCTATCTCAATATACCCCCTCGCATGCCAAAGACCAATACGTCTTGGTCAACGAAGCTAGTCGGCCTATTCGCGTGCTACCCTATACTAGTGATGAGGCGTACCGTGGCTACTGGACCAGAAAGGTCAACTCGTGTTACAAGGCGTTTGTCGACGATGTGCATAGAAAAATAGAGCAGGGAGAGCTGGTGCTATTGGCCAAGCGGTCGGAGTCAAGCTTACTGCTCAGCGGGTCTGATCTTCTCAGCCCGCAACTGTCACGTCCATCCTTAGCTTCAGTTCTGCTGGAGACTGCGAAGCTCCGACACCTCTACCAGGTATCTGGCAGTGAGACTCAGAAACTCGGACTGGGGAAACTAAATGATGCCAACACCTACCTGCATTTGAGCCCTTACCGCAAGAAAACGATAGCCGGCTACTCAAAAGTTTTGGGTGTATTTTCACTTCTGACACCCAAAACTGTTTATCGCACCGTGTATGTGCCACCACTTTGGTACCGCAACCCCTTTACGGATCACAATACGAAGATGACGGTTCCTCTTGATCTTTCCTATTACTATGACCAGTCCTTGGGGGTTCAGACACCGCCCGAACCAAAAAGCATCAATGTCGAATTGGTCGTGTTGACCGTCAGATCTAAAAAGCATTTGATTCCTTTGGAGTTCAATCACGAAATGTGTTTTCGCGATCATGTTGTTGATGATCTTGAATCAAAGAAGGCCCCGGATGAACCAGAAAATTTTGACTCTATCGTCATTAAGCCTTTTCACGAAGGATATATGCGATTGGTGTCACTCATGAAGAAAATCGGTTTTGATGATGATGCATTTCGCGTCGAAACACTGTTCTTCAAGGATATCAAGAGCTTGGCTATGCTTCACACAAAGTACATTAATCTTCAAATTCCTACCATAAAAATCGAAAGCCGTTCCGAAACGAGCGAGGGGTCACACAAAAGCCCCGTCTCTGTCCCATGGGTTGCTTCCAACTCCACGTCAAACCCCAACTACAAGATCCTCACGAAAAACATGAATCTCACCTTCGATTTGAATTCATGTCGCTTGAAGGGAAGTGAGAGTGGATCAGCCCAATCTGCTTTCGACGCGTTTTGCTTGGTGCCTGAATTTCAGCTCTGTTTGCTTCTTCGGCTCTATTACCTAAAGATAAGTGTGAAACACAAAAATGGATCAACGCAAACGGTCCATGTTCCCGTATCAATTGAAGGCTGATTACCAAACATCCTCTGCACGAACCCCCTTTTAACGAACACCAAATTTAGCATACTTAGTATATACAATTCAGTCCTTTCACTTTTTACCTATATAGTCTTGGTGATCAATCAATTATCGTTTGTAATTGCACTTGATCGATCTGCGATTCAGTCGCACCTCATCGTTGTGCTTACACACAGTGCTAGATTCATCAACATATCCATGAACGCTGAAGACGAACTCATCTCAGCTTGGGAGAAAAAAAGATATGTCCCCAAGCCAGGGCAACCAGATTTGCCTCCTCAGCTTTCTGAATTGGCTGAGAAGTCCACTGAAGAAGTGATGGAGGAAATCAACAGATTGCCGTTTTTTATGCAAGAGCTCGATGAGACCGATGGCAAAGGTGGTGAAAACATAGGATTGGAGGCATTGAAAAGCTTGGCGTATGACGGAGAGCCTGATGAAATTGCAACAAACTTCAAGAATCAGGGCAATGACTGCTTCAAAGCAAAACAATACAAAAGTGCTGTTGAATACTACACGAAGGGTCTCGACGCAAACTGCGACGTTGATGCTATCAACATTGCATTGTATATCAATCGTGCTGCGTGTAATTTGGAACTAAAAAACTACAGAAGATGTGTTGAAGATTGCAAGAAGGCTTTGATTCTTGATGAGAGCAATGTGAAGGCGTGCTACAGGGCTGGAAGAGCGCTTTACGCTGTTGGCAGACTTGATGAGGCAAAGCAGATTTTGAAGTTTGGTATGACCAAAGACCCGGAAAATAAGCCAATCCAGGACACGCTTGGAAAGATTGAGGCGGCTGAAAGAGCAATTGAGGAGCATAGACTCAAGAAGGAACGCGCAGAACAGGAACACATCCAGAAGCAAGAGCTCCTAGCAAAAGCTATCAAGATGAGAAGCATAGAAATTGTGAAAACTTTGCAACCAGCTGAATATTTAGATGACGCTAAAATCTTTTTAGAGGACCCTTTGGACTTTGAGTCCCAGCTTATATTTCCAGCGGTGGTGTTATATCCCACTACAAATGAATTCGACTTCATCGCTGAAATTAGTGAATTGACAACTGCGAGTGAAATTTTGGCAATGGTTCTTGATCGTCCACAATCTTGGTTCGAAGATCCAAAGCATGAAAATTTTGTCCCAAAGAACCTTGAATGTTATATGGAGACAGTCAGCGGAGGTTTGGTGAAGGTGGGTAAAAAAGTGCCTCTTAACAGTGCTTTGATGTCCGAAAAGGCAAGAGCGCCTTTATTTGATAATGGTTTAAGGCTTTACGTTGTTCCAAAGAATCAAGCGGCCGACTGGTTGTCGACATGGAGCAAAGATTTCGCTTTGTCGAAGCGTCTTCCTTAAGGTATAGAAGATAGAGATTATATTAAATAATATTCAGTTATCAACTAGGGGCTCCATTTGGTAGGAGAAGCCTGCCCTCTCTGCCTTGATGCAAGGGAGTCGAAAACTTCATCGATTTTTAGCACTGGAACGGCACCGAAAACATCGACAGGATTCATGGTCTGTTTTTCTTTCATGGTCCGAAGAATTTCGGGGGTTTCCGCCCAACTTTTAATGTATTTTCGGCCTCTTTCCATGTCATCTTCCGAGGGTATGTCCGGAAGTGTCTCTGGGGTACATTTTCCCATACCAGCATGGTTTTGGCCGTTCGCGCGAGTTGAGGGCTTGATGGGTGTTGTCTTGACCGCCATATCCTTATTTGACTCTTTAGGTCTATCCCGAGTCCCTAAAATGCCACGCGCTGCATCTGGAAGAGGAACAGCATTTCCGATGGCTCTTTTTCTTGGGGCTATATGGAAATCATTAGGTTCAGCAATACGTTTGAGGCTCTTTCGCGAAAACCTATCACTATTACTCTCGCCTCTTGGCAATCCCCTTCTAGCAGGACTTTTGGAGGACACTATATTGGCTCTCGAGCTTTTGGTGGGGCTTTTGATGGTTCCTTCCGAGTGCGTTTTTTCGGCGGTATGACTAAGCGACTCTGACTTATGGCTGAGAGAGATGGTTATTTTCTGCTTTTGTCTGGTAGAACTCTCTGGCTTTTTCTTACTCAACCGATCAACAATTGAGTCAGCCAGAGTGGCGGCCGTTTTTTTTATTGGAGAGATTTGCCTTGCTGAAGTTTTCAAGGGTTGAAACTGGGGAGGTCTTTCGGGATTCAATTTGGTTGTCAAAAACTTGTTCCGAATGATAGTTTCCCGCGACTTTATAGTTTTGTCGACTGCAGAGTCATTGCTTAATTTGGTCTTGTCTTCTAGCAGTTTCGGTTTATTAATGTTTCGATTAATTGGCGATGAGCGATTACTCAAGCGACTGGAATGTCTCGCCAGCTTGAGAGCGATGGAAGCACTGGATGTCAATACCAGATTATTATTTCTAATGGGAGATCTGTTCCGCGAAGGGGATAATTGAGGGCTGCGTGACGCGGAAAACGATTCATGACGAGGGGATCCTGCAACGGTTGAACGGCTTGAAGACTTTCCCGCAGTGTAATGCTTAAGGTGCCTCGTAGGCGGGGAGCGCGATCGACTTCGAAACGAAGTGATGGTCGGCGAAATTTTTGGAATGACGCCCAATTTTGAAATTGGATTTCTTCGGAATGGTTCTGGTTTTACAGAAACAGGACTTTCTTCTGCTAATTTGGCACTTCGGGGCAAGATCGTTTGCAGTTTTGGGATCACTTCACTTTTGATGTCTGTGTCGACCAAACGCTTGTTTTCTTGTGGCTTAAGCTCAGCCTGCTCAGATTTGTTATCCTCACTTGGTGGGCCATTTAGTAGTGAAGCCTTATTGAAAGTATGAAATGTGGAGCGCTCCGTCTTCTCGAGCTTCTTTACAGTGGAATGCCTGGAATAAATTATCGGTTCTCTTTCAGGAAGAGAAACAAAAACCGAGGATCGGCGAGAGCTTTTTCGAGGAGGCTTTGGTCGCATTGGGTGCACCGCAAGAGTGTGTCTCACTGGGACTTTCTCATCTGTCCCACGGTCCTCACTTTTTTTCTCTTGGTCGGTCGATTCGGTATAAAGGGGGCGTGCAGCTAGATGGCCCATGGATAATTTACCCGCAAAGCTTTTGCGAATAGCGGTACTGATAGCTTGAAATGACAAATTCGGTTCAGGTGAGCTGTGGTCCTCCTTCTGATCATCGAACTTGTAGGGATTTATCGAGTTGGCAATGGGTATAAACGAAAGATCAACATTGGGAGAGGTCATAGGCGCAGGGCCTCGCGGAATGTGCGCCGGTGATAGCCCTATCGTTACGTCGTCCTTTATGCCAATTGGGGCAATATTAAGGGCTTCCGCCACCTCGGACAGCACAGCCGGTGTACTTGAGACGAGGTGGGTATGTGATGGCAGTTGATGCGCTGTCGCTAGGAGTGAATTTTTGCTCTCAGCGTCAGGTTGATCTTCACTTGCAGTAGGTGGTGATTCCTTTCGGGTAGGAGCAGGTGTTGTAACAAAGGGTGACTTTGGCTGTTGGGGTGCAAGGGCTAGAGGATCCTCTGTTCTGCTAGCAGACAGACCTTTCGAGACCGTTGGGGAAGGCACCTCCTGCTTTGTGGTCGTCACGGTAGTTGGTGGGTTCTCCGCGGCGTCACTGGGCTGGAAAGTTTCGGCGTGGGATTCCTCCGGCCCCGAGACTTTCGCAAGCGATGTGGACCGAGATAGCAGAGGCGGAACCGGAGTCGCTGTGCGCAGCTCTCGTTTGATGGACCGCTCAAGCGATAGAAGCGGGGCGGAAAGTGCGAAGTGGTCCGAGTGTGACAGATTGTGGAAGACGATGGAGTGGGTTCGAGAAAGCGACGACTCTGGCTCTGGGGAGAACTCAACGTCCGGAGCGCGTATGAGGTCAAGAGCCAGCAGAATATTGCCCGCATTGATTTCATCGATGATGCCGTTGAGAGACAGTACACACGAGACGATGCGGGAGTTCAAGGAGGAAATGCCGTTGCTCGCGGTGAGCAAGGTGGTTTTCATTTCCGATGCAATGTGGCGAGACGTGCCAGGAACTAGTTTCTCGGAGCTATTTCGGGCGGCCTCGAAGGCCCAAGAGGAGCTCATGGCGCGTAAGGTAAATAAAAGGTGACAAGCGCGCGCTAGGCGTTATGGGCAGGGAAGGCGATGCAGAGGAAGATGAAGATATCACGGGCAAAGCCGAGCGGCGATACATGTGAAAAATTAGGGATTGTAACAAAGAATTACTACGGTAACGGAAAGCATGGTGGGCGAGAGTGCGTCAATACCTTGAGAGAGTTGGGGTGTAGCACAGCGACAGAGCGAACGCCAGTGCGCGTTTAGTGCTGATTGAAAAATGATGCCGGTTGTGATGTAGGCGAAGGCGCTTAAGGTGTATTGGCGACGCAGCTTTCCGATTTTGAAACAGACGGGAATGAGAGCAGGCTGGACCGAGTGCATTGACAACTTAAGAGAGTGCGCAAAGAGTGCGGCTGAAACCGGTTAGTAGCTAGAAAATGAACGGACTTGGAGCATTAAAGTGCAAAGCAAAGAAAGCACGAGGAAAAGCAAGAAAGTACAAAACAAAGTGCACGCGGCGGAACGATATAGAAAGAATTGGAACCTGAATGTACTACATCCTGACTGTGCTACCTCTGACTGCACTACACTCCAAATATACCATACATTGAAAGTGCATTCAAGGTGCATGGAAAGTAACAAACATTGAATGTTCTCAGGTACGTGGAAAGTACATAGAAGGTACGTAGAAGCACATGAAAGCACATGAAAGCACATGAAAGCACGAGGGGAGCACGTGACGGACGCCGAACACAGCATTCCAAGCTCGGCTTCGTGGCACCTCGAGCATCTCTGGAGGCAGGTGGCAGGTGTTGCTCGCTTTCAAGGTGAGCCGCACTAGACGTCCCTGATGTATACCTGACACATGTCGCACTCGCGAACTGTCTGTACTAGCAGTGTCGAGCCCGTGGTGCGTAGTTGCTCATTGCTTAATGTTACTTAGGGTTGCTTAGTGTTGCTTAGGGTGCTTGGTGTTGCCTAGTGTGCTTAGCGCTGCCTAGGGTGCTTAGCGCTGGCCAGGGTGCTTAGTGTTGCCCAGGGGTAACCTGCCTGAGTTACTGGCCTCTTGTCATCTGCCGGGGCTGTCGTGTCCAGCACGCAATGCTTCAGCGGGCACGGACCCGAGCTAGTGTCCACTCTTTCCCGAGCCAGACCGTCAGCCGCATACCGGCCGCCGCGCGCTCCCCGCATTATTCGCACGTCAATCGCACCAATCCGCCCGCCCGCCCTATCCGCGCACGGCCTACACACTGGCCGTCTGCCACCACCGGAGACCACACCCTCGGCGTCCCAGCATGGCTATTTTCTCCAGGACGCGGCCGCGGCTCACGCGGGCCCCCCACCTGGCGCCCGAATTCACGCTGCCGGATCCAGAAGCGTTGGGCAACATTCTCCCGTCATACCAGCTCTACGAGGCCACGTTCTCCAAGGCCGTGACGCCGGCGGCGGACGACTACGACTACGCGCCGCCCACCTACGCCGCGGTGCTGCCGCCCGACGCGGGCGCTGCGGGCGACTACTTCTCGCCCCAGTCGCGGTGGGAAAACAGCATTCTCGCCAACGTGCACCGCATGAAGCACCTCGCGGAGGTGGCGCCCGAGCTCGCGGCGCTGTTGCAGGTGGAGGTCACGCTCACCACGCCGCCCGACGCCGCCGGCGTGGCGCAGCCGTACGACGGCGAAACGCGCGAGTTCCGCCAGCGCGACCGCATCCACGGCTACATCACCGTGTGCAACGTGCTGGCCACGGCGCTCCCGTTCAGCATGTGTCTGGTGGTCTTCGAGGGCAAGGCGACGGTGGCCGGGTGGGGCGAGCGGCCGCTGCAGGTGCACAAGTTCTTGAACATGTTCGACTACACCGCGTCGTGGACCCCCGCGCACTTCGCCGAGGCGCCGCCGATCCATGCGGCCGACGGCTCGCGGCTCGCGTTCTCGGCCAAGCGCGAGTTCGCCCCGGGCGTGGCGTACAAAAAATTCTTCTCCTTCACCGTGCCGGAGCAGCTCCTCGACTCCTGCTGCGCCACGCACGGCTTTGCCCACCACTGCCACGTGCCGCCGCTGTTGGGCGTGGACAAGGGGATGTTCTTGCAGCGCATGCGCCGCGCGCGCTCCGCCCACCGCCGCCCGCCGCTCCGCCTCCGCGACTACGGCTTCTCCGACACCGCGCTCAGCTACTGCGTGGAGGCGCGCGTGGTGGGGCGCCACGCCCACGAGTTTGTCATCATGAGTCACGCCTCCGCGCCGGTGCGCGTGGTGCCCCGCACCGTGGCGGACGCCGCGGACGCCTCTGCGTACCGAGCGTTGGTGGCCGAGGTGGAGCGCGGCCTCGCTGCAGGGCGCGCGGCGCAAAGTCCTGGCGGCGCACTGGGGCGCGCGCAAAATTCTCCGCGCGCGGGCGGGCCCGCGACAAAACTCAGCCAGCTCTACCAGCCGCCCGCCTCCGTCCCGGCCCCGTTCTACTGCGCCTCGGTCGCGCTCAAAAAAAAGCTGCTCGCGCAGCCGGCCAAAGTGGTGGGCACCGTGGCCGCGCGCACCCCAGCTGGGTGCTACAGGGTACCGTACGTGTCGCCGTACAAGCAAGTGAAGTTGCCGGGGCTCGTGGTCACGGTGCCGGTGCTGCTCACGTGCACCGACACCAAGACCCTCCCGCCCGAAATCAAAGCCGTGGCGGCGGAGGTGGTGGCGTGCACCGTGCGGCTGCGCAAGCACCCGATCCCCATCGAGTTGACGCCGGAGTTGTGCATTTCGCCGGACGGTGGCTTCGACAAGGTGGTGGCGCAGTTCGCCGCCCACTTGGACGAGTACACCCTGCTTGCGGCTTCAGTGCCGCTGCTGCGCATGCTAGCGGCGGAGACGGTGACGGACCTCAAATGCATGGCCGCGCTCGGGGTTAAGACCAACGCCTTCAAGGTCCCCGCGGTGGAGGCGGTGCGCGGGCTCGGCGTGTGGCGCAAGGACGGCGCGGGTTATGCGGCTCGCATGGACGTGGCGGTGGACTTGGGCTCGGTTTTTCGCGACTCGAACGAGCAGTGCTTGGTGCCGTCGTTCCAGAGCTGCTTGTTGTGCCGCTACTACTACTTGGTGGTGACAGTGCGGCTTCACACGGGCGAGGCGGTGGCAGTGAGGGCCTCGGTGGTGATAGAAAACTGAGCCACAGCATCCCGTCATAGAGATTATAGAACCATACGGCAGATCCAGACTCGACAAGTGTAGAGCCGGCCATCTAATCACCCCGAATACGCCAGCCTGACTGAGACCATCATCACGGAACTGACAATATAAATCTCCGCTAAACAGACTACATCAATCTCCTAGAATATAACAATCTCCGCTAAAGAGACTAAATCAATTTCCCAGAATATAACAGTCTCCACCAAACAGACTACATCAATTTCCCCAGCATATATCCATCTCCGCTAAACAGACTGCATCAATCTTCCCAGAATACATCCATCTCTACTAAACAGACTACACCTATCTCCACTAAACAGACCACACCTATCTCTCACTACAAGACATGTCACTGCCAAACACCAACCCGACATACCGACTACCAACTCGCTGTTCTATAGGGAGGCACTGAGAAGTGTTATCGAGCTGGGCCAGATAAGCCGCGCGATATCCACACACTCCCAATCTCAGTTGCGCCTATCGCTACCCCTCACAGCCCACTGCCTCACACAACATGCCCGGCGACGACTTTTGCTCCGCCTATGACGGCGCGTCTGTCGCCAACTTCATCCTCTCCCTCGCCATCACCGCCGGCATCTTTGTCTCGTACCTTCCCCAGTACTTCCGCATCCACCGTAAGCGGACCTCCGAAGGGCTTTCGGTCAACTTCTTGCTTCTTGGCTCGTGCTCGCTGCTCTTCACCTTCACCAACATCGTATTGATCAGCTCGCGCGCCCGCTACTGCTGCCGCGTGGGCGCGTTGTCCGTGTTCAACTGTCTCAACGCCCAGCTCAACCTCGTGCAGATTGGGCTCCAGTGTGTGTGCGCCATCATGATCCTTGTGCTCGTGCTCGTGTTCACCCGCGGGTCGGTGGCCCAGGACAAGCACGAGTACGCCCGCATAGTGCGGGTGGGCCAGTTTGTCATGCTTCATGCCTTGTTGTCGTTTGGTCAGATCGCCGTGGGCTTGGCTGCGGGCCGCCCGACCCTCCTCGCGTTGGCCCAGCTCAATGGGCTTATGCTGACCGTGTTGACCGTGGTTAAGTATGTGCCTCAGATTCTCACCACCTACCACTTGAAACACCCGGGCACTTTGTCGGTGGGCATGATGTGCATCCAGACTCCCGGAGGCTTTTTGTTCACCGCCACCTTGTTCTTCACCAAGGGCTCGCACTGGAGCTCGTGGATGTCGTACCTTACTGCCGCGTTGCTCCAGGGCACGTTGTTGGCGCTCTGTATCTACTACGAGTGGAGTGGCACGTACGGAAGCACCGAGCTCGAGTCGGTGGAGAGAATTGTTGAGGAAAACACGCACCAGTCGGACGATGAATGGGAGACCCTGCGCTTGATTTCGGCCTAATGCACATCTGTTGAAGCTTACGGCGGTCTTAGTTGCAGGGTAAGCTTACGGCAGTTGCAGGGTCTCATAATTAAGGGAAAACTCATCGTTTGACTCGTCAACAGTCACATCACGGTTGCGCTGGTCGGACTATGCACGATGAGGATTCTTTTGTATCCGTTTGCACATTTTTAAGCGAAATCTTGGCTACATTTCACCTTGTCCCGTGGGTATGTTTGCATGCGAGTTTTCCTGCAAGTTGGCGGGCCATCTGTCACTGCCATTGAGCCTTCCACTGAAACCCTGTCTGATTACATGTGGACGGGTTTCGATTGACGTGAATTGAAAGAAAGGGAATTTCTTCTCGCACACCAGGCGCCTTCCATCATGCGGAACATGCCCACCATAGCTTTACAATGCAATAAGTTAAATCACGCCAATCTTGGTCCATATCCGCGCACACCTCTTCCACTTAATTTTCCCCTCATGGGACTTTATCATCCATGGAGGATGCCTTCTCTTTCATACTCTCCTCTGAACTAATCCCTTCCACCCTTTTCGCCGGCACTGCCACCTCTTTATTGGTATACACCGTTCCCACGATCGCTCACTGCAGATACTTGCATTGTGCACCGATCCAAGGACTTTTGTGATACCCAGCGGGTCTCTGCCAAATCCCATCCTCGTTGCCCTCTACATGCGTGTTTCCCCCACTCTTTCTCTGGCGCAACCTCGACCCATCTCAACATGGGCCAATAGTGAGTGCGAGCTCCTCGCTTGGAGCACGCGAAATTATATAAAGGCGCCCGAGAAAAATTTTCAGTATCGTTCTTCCAAACATGTTTAGAAACGTTGTTACCGGACTCCGTTCCGGCGTCAGAATCGCCGCCAAGGCCCGTCCCGCCTTGGCCAGATCTTACGCCACTTTCGACCGTTCCAAGCCTCACGTCAACATTGGTACTATTGGCCACGTTGACCACGGTAAGACCACTTTGACCGCTGCCATCACCAAGGTCTTGGCCGAGAAAGGCGGTGCCAACTTCTTGGACTACGGTTCCATCGACAAGGCCCCAGAAGAGAGAGCCAGAGGTATCACCATCTCCACTGCCCACGTTGAGTACGAGACCGACAACAGACACTACGCCCACGTTGACTGTCCAGGTCACGAGGATTACATCAAGAACATGATTACCGGTGCCGCCCAGATGGACGGTGCCATCATTGTGGTTGCCGCTACCGACGGTCAAATGCCTCAAACCAGAGAGCACTTGTTGTTGGCCAGACAAGTTGGTGTGCAACACTTGGTTGTGTTCGTCAACAAGGTTGACACCATTGATGACCCAGAGATGTTGGAGTTGGTGGAAATGGAAATGAGAGAATTGTTGACCCAGTACGGCTTCGATGGCGATGAGACTCCTGTTGTCATGGGTTCCGCCTTGTGTGCCTTGGAAAGCAGAGAGCCAGAAATCGGTGAGCAAGCCATCACTAAGTTGTTGGAGGCCGTCGACGAGTACATTCCAACCCCTACCCGTGACTTGGAGCAACCATTTTTGATGCCTGTCGAGGACGTTTTCTCCATCTCTGGTAGAGGCACTGTCGTCACCGGTAGAGTCGAGAGAGGTTCTTTGAAGAAGGGTGAGGAAATTGAGATTGTGGGTGACTTTGACAAGCCATTCAAGACCACTGTCACCGGTATCGAGATGTTCAAGAAGGAGTTGGACGCCGCCATGGCTGGTGACAACGCCGGTATCTTGTTGAGAGGTGTCAAGAGAGAGCAAGTTTCCCGTGGTATGGTGTTGGCCAAGCCAAGCACTGTCACCTCGCACAAGAAGGTCTTGGCCTCCTTGTACATTTTGTCCAAGGAAGAGGGTGGCCGTCACTCCCCATTCGGTGAGAACTACAAGCCACAATTGTTCCTCAGAACCACCGACGTCACTGGTACCATGAGATTCCCTCAAGAAGAGGGTGTGGACCACTCCGCCATGGTCTCTCCAGGTGACAACGTTGAGATGGAGATCGAGTTGGTGAGAAAGACCCCACTCGAGGTCAACCAACGTTTCAACATCAGAGAGGGTGGTAAGACCGTTGGTACTGGTATGGTGACCAGAATCATTGAGTAGACCTGTATTCAGGTATCTGTAAATAGCCGTTGAACTTTGTTTATTCTTGACCGTGTATGTAACCGGGTCTGTGGTGTGTACAAGGCCACGAGATCGTGCCATTTTCTGACGATATCTTCATCAACAAGCTTCTCTATCGATTGCTATTCAGCATATCTGCGTGTTTTATCGAGCATCTTGCCGTTGCCTCCTACCTCTCTTTGTCCGTCTCGCACCTCACTACTAGCTTTCCGCTTGTGCGCGCACACTTCAACTACCACAATGGTCTCGTTGCCCGCGCTAGACTTAACCTCTGACACAGGGTTATTTGTGGGATCTCATGACCGTGTGTTACTCTTTTCCCATAGACGTCGCCTTGTCGTTTCGCTGCGACAAGTGGCTGTTTTCTCCGGCGCCGCGTTCGTCCGAAACCTACTGTTTGACAATGACATTGTCTGTGCCACATATACACGGTTTTCAAGGGTCGAGTCCGATCCCGAGGTCTTGGCAGTGTGCTTGCTGACTTCCGCTCATATCTACTGCGATGAGGGCAACAACTACACCGTGAACTTTCCCTTTGAAATCCGCCACGCGTTTGCGTGCGACTGGGGCCTTGTGTTGGAGCGAGACCACAGTCACGAACCTACCTCTACCCAAGCCTACCGATTTTTCACGCTCAATGACTCGTTTGGCGATCTCCGAAGCATCACCACCTCGTCGACTTCAGTGGTTCTGTCAGCTGAGACGCTCGTGGAGTTCCCTGATCGAGGTTTGAACAAAACCCGGTCCCTTTGTGTCACTTTCAACACATGCCTGCGCTCCCTCCAGGTTTACCATGTGAGGGCTGCAGCTCGGCCCTCTGGTACTACAGGCAACAACTTCCGTGTCCGCAAAAATCCGTCGATGGCCACGCCAAACCCAAAACTACTCGAAGACGAGCTTCTGTATGATCTGGGGCCAGTGCAGGGCTCTGCCAATTTCTCGAGCTTTTTGTCCGTCAGTATGGACAAGAAACGCTCAAGTACCTTGTTGTCTGGGGTCTCTTCGATCCGCATGGGATCAGAAGCTAGTTTCCTGGAAGCCAAGCCCAAAGGAGCGAAATCCCCATTGGAATTTGGCTCTTTACGCAAGGATATGATTTTGAGTAGCGTCGAGTCCATTCCTACGGATTCCCGCCGCCTGCAGTTGGCTGTGCACGGCCTTTTCCATGATCAAAAGGAGGCTATAGTGGTGTGCAACGCTGCGTCGAAGACCGCAAAGGTTTATATATACGAACATCAATCTAGCCGCATGCTGGTGCACCAGTCCAGTTTCAGCTTTCCAGCACAGCATGCCCGTCCGTTGAATCATCCGGATTTCCCCGGCTGGTTAGTCGTCTTGTCAGATCCGTCCACTATCCACTTGGTGCAACCATTTCTCGAGATTAAATCGCCGCCCATTAATCTAGCAGGCCATTATCCTGCCATCTCCGCTGTTGCTACTACATGTGATAATTTGGTGATTTTGAGAAGCGCCACCAAAAGTCACAAGGCATTGACCTTGAGCCTCGTGTTGCTGCCGCGAAGCAAGTTGGTTGAACAATGTCTTAACGCATGGAAGTATCTTTCAGGTTCCAAGATTAACGAATATATCTGGACAATGTGGCGCGCCTCCCTCGCGCTCAGTGAAACCAAAGACGAGTGGGAGGCACTTGTCATTACCCTCCTTTCGATTGTATATCCGTTCACTGAATTTGGCGAGGTACCGTGTAAGATTAATACTGTCACTCGCGCGCTACCTAATGCTAAGATCATTCATGATTACTTTGATATCGATTACTCATTCCTCGACCTTCTACCGTACATCGTGGCATCTTTACACTTAATCTATGAAGAAACTAAATTGGATTGCTTTTCGGGACAGCTGATGAAGAAATTGGGTTTTTTACTCACTCAACTCACTGTTTGGATGAGCTGGCCGGATCAGTGGACTACCTTTTACATGATTGACCATTCTACCATAGATTCAGAACCTAAATTGATCCTGGTTGTCCTCCTTTACGACCCGCCAAATATCTTCCACGCACTCACATGCCTATTGGAAGGGACACGAGCAAGATATCTTAAGTTTTCTCAGCTCGTAGAAGAAAGTGCTCGTGTCGATGCACTCATCACGCCTCGTTCGCATATAGCTTATCGTCTCTTCGAAATATTGGCATCATCCAATTTTGCTCCGAGAGAAATCATAAAAGCAATGACTGATCATGGACTTGATTACAATGATCTTGACTCATTTCCTCTAGGCATAAGTATCCCTCTTCAAGAGTGTTTCCTGTCATGCAAAGAGAGCGCTGCTTTAGAGTGGAATTCGAAAAGCTTGGAACTTACTGGAAGAAAAGATCTAAGTATGATGCTTCAGTCTAACACAAATTTCAACCATGGCAATCATCTATTTAAATTCGATGAAGAAGCAAAAGACGCCAACCTGATAGTGAGTGGGATTTTCTCGAAGGCTGAGAATTTTATTGCATGGGACGGCCAGTCCGAAGCGGACAGAATTCAAGTCACAAAATTAATTTTCGACAAAGACAGAAGGTTTTACGAAATAACAAAGTTGTTGCATCAAACTAGAACACAAACCGCCATACTTCCGCCTCACGGGGAGATAAGTGAGTATGATTTAACTCTCTTGAAGAGAGAACTCGCAGTTCTAGTCGCCCTTAGAACTTTATCTATTCCCCTCGGAAGAGCCGCGTTATTTTATGGAGGTCGTATGCCTTTTTTAACTGAAAAATTTCCAATATCAAAGTTCAACCTTACTGCTTTAATTGCTCCGTCCATGACGAGTATAGTACTCTCAGAGGGTCTCATCGATCCCAAAATCATGGAATGGGGGCATTTTCACAATGGTGTCAGTTCTGGCCTCAGTATCAGTCCTGACTCCAATGGAATTTCGGGGAGTTGGGTTATCTTCAACAAACCCGTGGAAAACAATGCGCAGCATGCGGGATTTTTACTAGGTCTTGGATTGAACGGGCACCTCAAAAAGTTGGAAGAGTGGCACATCTACAATTACTTGGGCCCGAAACATCCACTTACGAGTGTGGGCTTATTGATTGGGATGGCGGCAAGTATCAGAGGAACAATGGACAACAAACTAACAAAAGTTCTTTCGGTTCACGCTGTTGCATTGCTTCCACAGGGTGCCAATGATTTGAACGTGCCAATCGTCGTTCAATCTGCTGGTTTAATTGGTATCGGGTTATTATATCTTGAAACGCAGCACCGCAGAATGAGCGAGATTTTGCTCTCTCAAATAGGAGGTTTTCTTCCACATTTTGAAGATGACGAAGAGCAAGAAGGATACAGGTTGGCAGCGGGGATGTCCCTCGGTTTAATTAATCTAGGAAAGGGAGACGATTTGCGAGGTTTAAATGATACACACGTCGTCGACCAATTGTTGAGCTATGCTGTTTCAATGCGTGACTCCCAAGCCAACCTTGAATCCAGCAATTCCAGCTCGGGGGCTATCCTCGCTTTGGGCTTCATATACTTGAAAACGAAAAGTATGTCTATTGTGAAAAAATTGGAGATACCTTCATCCGAACAATTGCTTGAGTATATCAAGCCTGATGTCTTGTTTTTGAGGTGCCTAATCAAAAACTTGATTATGTGGGACCCGATTGAGAGCAGAATTACTTGGATTGAGTCTCAAATTCCTGATATTTTGAACAAATATCGTATCAATCTGATACAGCTGTTGGATAGTGATCAAATTCCTTACTTCAACATCTTGGGTGGTTCTTGCCTATCCCTCGCAATCAAATATTCATCAACCCACGATATGCATGCTAGGGACACGCTTCTATATTATTTGGACCTGTTCATGAGCTTATTATCCACTGAGACAACAAACTACGACCAAACCATAGCTTTTAACGCGGCTAATCAAATTCAGAGCTTGTTGGCGTTGTGTGCGGCCGTGATTATGGCTGGAAGTGGTGATCTCGAGGTATTCCGGCGTCTAAGAGTTCTTCACGGCCAGGTGAATAGAAATGTCCAATATGGAAACCACATGGCTATAAATATGGCTCTAGGTATACTATTCCTCGGCGGAAGTCAGTATGCATTCGGAAAATCTAATTTTGCTATCGCCTCGCTAATAATTTCCTTATATCCTGTCTTTCCAAACGGAGAAAGTGATCATGAGGTTCATCTCCAAGCTTTACGTCATTTTTGGGCATTGGCTGTGGAGCCCAAATGCTTGGTCGTGAGGGATGTAAACGATGGTAGCCCCATTAAAGTTCCGGTCACAATCACGTACGACAATGGTAAATCCGAGAACACGATGACGCCCTGTTTGCTTACACGAATGTCTCAAGTTGAATCCATTGAAGTTAGTCAGATGGAATATTTCAATGTGAAAATTAGTTTTCGGGTGAACTCTGCATACCTAGAAAAGTTTAGAAAATCACTCACCATCTACGTATACGAGAAGCGAAATTACGAGCTTCTTAGAGCATCCGTGTATTCTCTTTTCGATGCAGAGAATAGGATGCACACTAACGAAGACATACAGAACTCTGTGGGATCTAGCATCAAACGATTGTTAGAACTTAATATGACAGAGCCACTCTCGCTGTTCGAGAAGCAAATCTTTGCTCAAGGAATAATGAGGAACGATAGAGAAAATTGCGCCGATGCCATGGGCAAAGAGAGCTCGGTATTCGATATTTTGGATGCAAAAATCCAGTTCAATCGCATGTCATCCCGTCCGACACAAGTGGAAGATTTGCGCAACTTGAACCTATTGTTCGCATACATGGATAACTACCTTGGTAACAAAAATCACTTCCTCTCTTGGAATTTCATCGAGCGCTTAAAGCTGAATATCTGGAGACTTACCCAAAGCGCATCTGGGCAATGATTAGGTGCAATCTTTGAGCTGCATCTAATTGGCATTTCCAGCTTTATAGAGCATCGTGAAATTTGCAGCTTAACGTGACTTTTCAAAAGCACCTAATGTGTCAAATAGAGCATTATGAACTTGTGTGGTTATGGTCGTGTGAATGCGTAGCCACTGTACTTAAAGTAACCACAATTCCATGGAAAATCACATGCTACAGTCGCACGCGAGTAAGGCGGTGCGTTTTGGTGCTAAATAATTTGGCCTAAAAAAGTGTGAAAAAAAAAAAAAAAAAAAAGCGTGAATACATCCCCCGTTCTCGCCAGGCTCACGCTGCTGCAACTCGTCATTTCTGTTCACTCCTTCAATCCTCAGTTTTCACATTGGTATTTGACACTTTCGTTTAAGTTCCCCGAAATCGCCGAAGATGGTGTACCGCCCTGTTCTCTTTAACGCAGAGTCGTTCGTGTTGAAGCCAAAGTCATATACCCGTGGTTCGTTCGTCCACGGGCCCAATTATATGAATATTTCTCAACCTTTGTCAAGGGCATCAAATATGGCTGAAGTCAACGTGAAAAGAATGTTTCACGACTCAAACATGGATCAAAGCGGCTATAAAGTTTCTTCTGGTTTTCCACGAATTCCTCGGCCCAAAAGATCAGTGTTTTATTACTCTACATGGACACGCAAGAACAACAAGCTCAAGATCCCTGGACTCGGCCTTTCCCGCCGCCATTTTAGCTCGGCGCCAACTCATATCAAGAACAAGACCCAAGGTATCCGCCGGCGTTTTTTTTCAGCTGAAGCCCGACAGAAGCGCAAGGAAAAACGCATGTTTGTGCGCTGGTGGACCTTGACGTCTTTCGCTGTTGTCTTTGGTGGTGTGGCGGCAAAAATCCGTTACGAACAGATGGAACACGACGAGTATTCGGTTAAGCCCCAATCTTGGAGTTTGTACGCATACTCGACGCTCCCGTTGAAGGCAATTTCCCGATTGTGGGGCCAGGTCAATTCCATTGACTTGCCAGTGTGGTTGAGAGGCCCGTCATATCATCTTTATTCTAGCATTTTCGGGGTGAATTTGGAGGAGATGGACGAACCTGACTTGACCACATACAGCAACTTGTCTGAGTTTTTCTACCGTAAGTTAAAACCAGGCGTCCGTCCTCTTGCTGACACTGACTTGGTGTCCCCTGCGGATGGAAAAGTACTCAAGTTTGGTGTAATTGAAAATGGTGAGATCGAACAGGTCAAGGGAATGACATACTCGGTGGATTCCTTGCTCGGTTTGTCTGCGAAAAAGTTAGCCGCCCCTACTCACTCTTTAGAGTTTGACTATGATGCTTCCCATGAATCAGTGGTGAAGAGGGATGAGGAGTTTGCTAAATTGAATGGCATCTCTTATTCGGTTGATGACATAATTGGTGGAGAATCTGGGGAGACTTATAATTTGAACCAGTTGGAGTACAAGGACAAGGGAGATGGTACAGCGAAAGGTGCCAAGCCTTCGATACAGAAGGACTTGTCTGTCGCACAAAACTTGAAGCCATCTCCGTTGGAGCGCCTTGGCCTCAGCGACCATAACAACTTGTATTTTGCTGTCATCTACTTGGCACCTGGCGACTACCACCGCTATCACTCCCCCACCAACTGGGTCACCACCTTACGGCGTCACTTCATCGGCGAGCTCTTTTCCGTCGCGCCTTTCTTCCAAAAAACATTGCAAGGCTTATTTGTTTTGAACGAGAGAGTCGCGCTCTTAGGCTATTGGAAGCATGGATTTTTCTCCATGATTCCTGTGGGTGCCACCAATGTCGGAAGTATTGTCGTTAACTTCGACAAGGACTTGAAGACCAACGATGTTTACGAGCACGAGGTGTACCGTCAAAGAACGCCAGCTTCCGACACGAGTGACAGCGAGCTGATTCCTTTGTTGCAAGCCGATTCTGCGTCCGAAAGTACGTCCATTGCCAGCGACAAGCCCAAGCGTTTGAAGAAGAATACCGTCTATGAGGCCACCTACACCGGCGCCAGTAGATTGTTGGGCGGTTTCCCCTTAAGCAAGGGCGAGGAGGTTGGTGGCTTCAAGTTGGGGTCTACGGTCGTCTTGGTGTTTGAGGCACCTGATAATTTCCATTTCAATTTGGAAGTAGGTCAAAAAATCAAGATGGGTGAAACTCTTGGAGGCTTTGGTGAAAAGAGAAGCTAGCATGCATACTAACTACTGTACAGGTGAGCAACACAATAAAAAAAGTACGGGCATCATTGTCAGCTCTTGTAGCAAGCGGGCACGTCAGAATCATTTCAGCTAGCGATGTCGTTGTAGGTTGTTTACTTTTTTTTGCGGCGCCAACATTGCTCCTTCCCTATTGGCGCTCGCCATGAAGCGCCTCCTGCCATTCTACTATACACCTTTTCCATTCGTGCATCGTCTATTTTACACTGTCCGCGACTCCATTCAAAATATACACCTATTTGCCTGCAGTCTTTTCACCTGAAAACAAAGTGCTTGCACCTTTCGATCCAACCAGCCCCACCGCAGTTTCCATCGACGCCCAGATAATAGTAGTGTCAAGAGTTGGAGGATATCATTTTTCACCCTTTCCTTTAATCCCTTTGACAACCACCTTCCCTCAGCATGTCATTCTTAAATACGATCAGAGGTTTCGGGAGAAGTACCAAAAAGACGAAGAAAGATTACGAACCGCAGACATTGCCCTACATCAACGCTGGCGGTCCCACGTCTCCTCATAGAAGATCCCAATCTCCAAGTAAACTTTCGCCGCAGAAACAGAATGGGCAGATCCATTTCTCTCTGTCCCCAACAAGACAATCACCAAATAGAAGATCTCGGATGAATGCCCGCCCTCGCCTGGTACAGCGAGACGCTGAGCTACAGCAGCCGGATAGCAATACTGGCGATGGTTCACTCCCGCTATTTTTGTGCGAGCCGTTTGTCAAAACAGCATTAGTCAAGGGCCTGTTTAACACTATTGTTCAGTTGCCTAAGTACGTCGACTATGGGGAGTGGCTTTCATTAAACTTATTCGAGTTATATGGTCATTTGAACCAGTTTTATGGTGTCATATCAGAGTACGTCACCCCAGAGGCTTATCCTACCATGAACGCGGGTCCAAACACGAATTATCTATGGAAAGATACTATGGGCCAGGCTATCAACCTTCCGGCATGTCAGTACATTGAATACGTATTAACGTGGATTCTGGCCAAAATCAATGACCAATCGGTGTTCCCTACGAAGACTGGTGGTGCATTTCCTCCCAACTTCGTCAAGGACTGCAAAAATATTGCCCGGCAAATGTTCCGAATCTTCGCACATATCTACCACAACCACTTTGACAAAATTGTCCATTTATCACTAGAGGCGCATTGGAATTCTTTCTTTGCTCACTTCATCAGCTTGTGCAAAGAATTTTCCTTGGTTGACAGGAAAGAGATGGCACCGTTGGTTCCTTTAATAGAGAACTTCGAGCAGCAGGGGAAAATTATTTAGGGTCATATAGAAAATTTTATATCTTTTGTATATACAAGATGGTAATGTAAATGCAACGCTGGGCATGTTGCCTGGCATGTATGTAAAATGCTTGTTTCTCTGCCTATAATGGCCGTTCGTTGAGCTGGAAAATCCTCTCCGTGAGTGTGAAATACTAGGTATATCGATCATGAAAAGAAATATGGTGACTTCTTGACCACCTGGACGTCTAGGGATCCTCGTTGCGGAATATCCGGAAATGACAACGGTGCCAAAATCTGCAAAGCTCTGCTGCTGGAAGTGCTAACGGCAATTTTGTTCAAGTCGAAGCCCTCCGTTACGCTCACTGTGGTAACCATGTCCCTTCCTAATTGCACTTCGGTGGCGTCTGGCGATTCAAGTAGCTCTTGTCTCCTCTTTTCGATATAGATCTCATCAGCAACAGTCAAACCCCTGCCCAAGTCCTTCACAATCTTTCTTCTCACCTCTTTGATTTTCACTGCTACCTCGTGGTCGCCAGGGATAGAAATAACCTGCAAGAAACCCTTGTAGCGTCGTTCGAATTCATCACGCAACTTGACGATCAAATTTTCCTCATGTAATTTGACAAATTGGTTACGAATGTGCTCACTCATTTTGTCCACATCGGCAGCGTGGGTCCAGTAGGAATCATGAACTGACGCAAAATGCAAATTGTCTTCACCACACGCGGATGCGGTCATTAACATGTGGGTCGCGTCCAAAGAGTGAATAAAGTTTGGTGGGAAGGCGGTTTGTTGCTTTCTTGAATCCACTTGAGTGGCGCCAAATGGATCGGAGATGGTAATATCTTGCAAGTTTGTTGAAACAATTTGTCTCTTGGTGGCCCTGTAAGGTTGAACACAAGGCAAGCCCAACGGAGTGGTCCAAATGACAGAGGACAAATGACTTGGCTTGTTTGCGTTTTTGGCAGACTTCTCCTCGTAATCTATTCTCACAGACTTAGAAATACGTTTGGCTGACTCTCCCAACCAATCTTGAATCAAATGAGCACCTTCAAACAATTCACGCATCGAAGAGAATACCAACGATGTCAAGTAACGGGCATACAAGGTCACAGAGTCATAATCATCCTTCTCGAATAAGTGACCGAGCTGCTTTTCGATCTGGGCAACAGCACCAACAAAAGTGACACCGTACACATTGGTCATCACCGTTTGTTTCACCACCTTACGAGTAATCTTCCCCTTTAAGAAGATGGCGTAGCTGTTTCCTGCTTCTGCTTCGGCTTGTAATCTTTTCTCCACCAAGCCGGCTACAAACTTGTACACGTCTTGAGGTCTGTCAGCAGGAACTAGATTCACTTGCTTGGCTCCCTCGACATCACCACCCAATGCCGCATAATGTTGTAAGCCGTTACATGTGCCATCCTGGTGAACAGGAATATGGGAAACGTGCTTTGTGGGGTCTTCTAATTTGAAAGCTTCATTCAACTCAAAGCAGACACTCAAAACCTGCCAAGGCTTTTCTCCCTTTGTCCACCATCTGTTGCCACCCAATGGGTCACGAGCACTATCAAAAACATTTTCCAAGTTCTCCTCGACAAATCTGGCTCTTTCGGCTAATGGAGCCTTGTCCATGCCGAAAACATTCGCTAAATGGATTTTCAGCCATTCCAAGCCTCTTTCTCCCAATTCGCGACCCTCCCAAAACAAAAACAAGGATCTGGTCAAATCATTACCTAAATGATTGAGATGAGGTGGGAGTGGGTAAGCCCTTCCTCGAAAATCAACATTGTGAGGGAAATACATCTTTTCTCCGACAAATGCGCGAGCGATCTCTAACTTGTAGTTTGTATCACATCTTTGTGACCTAAAAGCTGCAGCTTCGTTCAACATATGACGTACCTTTTTTTGGTATTCGACTTTTTCCAATGGCTCTGCATTGATAGGTAATGGTGGAGGAAGTTCAGGCTCATCGACAACTGGAGGAATATCCAAAAACGCCTTTCCCGTATTCCAACACTGCGATATGACCTCTAAAACATTAGCATTAATAGTCCAAGGTGTGTGACCCAAAACGTTGAGTCCCTTGTAAACATCCTCCAAGTTATTTGCTTCCGAAGCTGCCTTTACATAGGCTACCGTTTCGGCAGAATCTTTAATTCTCACCAAAGTGCTGGGTGTGAAACGGTATCCACCGTTGTTATGGGAAGTCCAGTCCGCAGGAGGAAGAAGCATTGGGAGGAACTGCGGCTGAACTGAATTAATTAGGGTGTTGCTCGCTAGTTGGCGAACCAAATTTTTGTGTAATTTGATGATACCAAGTCTTTGTCCATTGACAAATTGGTAAGTATGGTGAAATGCGGGTTGCATTCCCTTAACTTGTTTGCCAGTACTGGGATCCGTACCCGTGACAGCGACCTTGGAAACATGAAGTAAAAGAGAGGTTAAGACGGAACCTAGTTTGGCGTACACAGGATAGTCCCACTCAGTGTTCAGTGTTACATCTCCAATTGATTTCTTCCTGTTCCTCAATAATTTTTTCCATTGGTTGGAGTTCTTGGCCTTGCGACCCAAAAACCGCTTCTCAGCAGCCACCAAACCTTGAGATTTATACTCAAGCTCAATTGCCTTACCCACAGAAATCACGGCTCTTGCAGTACGCATTCCATCCACAATTCCTCCTGTGGAGTTCAATTTCAACAACTCCAAAATTGTGATTACTGTCAATTTTTTGGGTGGAATCAACACCAAGTAGGGCGCATAGAATGACCTGTCCTTCATCTGCTTTTTCTCCTCGCCTGTCAAAGATGAAAGCTCAATTTCATTGCTCAAGAGCTGACGGCATATATTGACTTCTTCTTGCACGTACGGAAGCATGTCTAAATACCATTGGTATAATTGAACATTCAAATTCTTGCTTAAGGAAATTCCTCCCCTCAATTGCATGTCTTCAAATTCGTGCTTCCACTTCTCTCTTGCAGCATCGATTCCTTTGCTTTCTAATTCACGTTGCCTCGTTTCGTTGTAAATATCTAGGGCTTCATTGAATTTTGCCTTCTCTTCAGGTGTTTTAAGAGACTTGTAAATATCGTGGTAATTTCTCTTTTTCTCGGTTCTGGTATTATGCAAAATGTGTTGCTTCAGATCTTCATCCAAGTCCTTGAAAAGCTTTTCCAAATCTATTTCATCTTTACTCTCCAATCCTAAAAGTGTGTGTCTGATTACCTTCAATCCAAATGAATCTACAGACATCAATTCGGTGGCATCTTTATCCACCACTGGTGCCGCAATACCGTCATCCTTGAAATATTCAGGGATGTCTTCATCTTGTTCGACGTAAGAGGTCACTCTATCGCCCCTAGCTTCATGGAACATGGGCAAAAGATCACGGGGAATATGAGATTCATTTAATCCGGGAAATTCGAAGATCTTGGAAAGTCCCTCTGCGGTGATAACGTCAACATGGTTGAGCGTCCTTCTGATCAAATTTCTTGACGCTTTTGCTTTATTAAGATACTTGGTCAAGCTTGTCTGGTCGTTAATGGATTTGGATATCAAAAGAGCATAAGTTCGGTCGTTTGGGTAAATGTGAAACGAACTTTGCATGGTCTCCACGAATTCTTCAAGATCTTTGATCGTCACAGATTCTTCCAAAGAAAACGCTTCCAAATATTTGTTTAAAAGGGGAATGAAATTTTCCGCCTTATCCATCAATGGGTAAATTGCCTTGAGAATGTTTTCTGCTCTGCTGAAGTTCTTACCGGCCAAAAGTGCATCGAGCAAAGATTGCAAATGAACAACATCTTTAGCAAAAGGAGACCTAGTGACTGGATCGTATGATGAAGACCAAGCGATCTCTTTTTTCTCGTCATCGGTCACCTTGCTTGAAGGTTTGATTTCGTTGAACGGCTTATTCGCTAGGCTTTGTACGCCTCTTGTCTCATTCTGTGGCTTTCTTAATTCTTCGACGAGAGAGGTATATATATTAAGATCCTTCTTCAAGCCGAAATTCAGTTGGTCTGGAGTGCTAGACGGAGAGATGGTGGAAGTAACGCTAGTTCTCGTGCCAATTTTTGTTGTATGATATCGCTGGCATAAAATGCGCAAGCGCTGAAGTTGGGTGATTCTTGACCCCCTCATTCTTCCGATCTCTGAGGGTGAGTTCAAATATGTACAAGTGGTAGATGGAAAAGTTAGTATGGAGAAGAGAAGAGCAAAATGTACAGTACTGAGCCCTTTCTTTTTTTTGCCGTTTCGCACCACCGTTACGCTCACATCTTTTCACATCAGTACACCTATCTTCACCCCATGCTAATGCTGATATTCATCCATTGAGTCGTATTTATTTAATATATGATTTAATTATTTCGCGATCCCTAAACCCTAGGGTTCACCAGGGTGTTAAGCGCGCGCATATCCATAAATAGAATTTCAGCGCATCTTAGGATCCCCCGCACGATAGCACAAGGAAATTACCCCATATTGCTCGCTATTTCCCAGCAAAAGTCGATGATTAAAGCACGTAGATAATTAGCCTTGTTCCCATTCATCCACATAATATATTCCCTCCGGAAAGCGTGCGACGCAGAACGAGGAGTATTACAAACCCATCTCGGCCTGTAGCGCCTTTAAAGCCTCCTCATCCTCGTCATCCTCAACCGCGGCAGCTTGTGGCTGACTCTTATTGACAGTAGGAAAATCGGGTAATTTGGGAGGAGATGCCGGTTGGTTTTGTGCGGGTTGTTGTACTTGCTTCGCATCTGCTGCCTCGGCTTGCAAAGCAGCCAATTCTTCGTCCAATTCATCCTCATCGACATATTCAGTCCCCACTGGACGTGAAATGGCATCAGAGATTTCTTCTGCCAATTCCACTTGTTCTCTAATGTCGTCCATAGTGTTTTCAACCTTATCGACATCGTACTCGCCGTGAATTTGCTTCATGGCCTGTGCACCTTGTTTCATGGCCTTCATGGTTTCCAAATTCAAGTTAGCACCCTCTATGGCAGTCAACTGAGTCTCTAATGAATCGATCTGATTCTCAATCTTCATTAAATTCGTCTCATAACCTTTCTTTCTCTTCAAAGCATTTTTGGCTAAGACTTTGTTTGTAGCGATATACTTTCTAGCCAACAGATCTTGATCACTGATTTGCAGCTCTAGGTGAGTCCGCTTTTTGTTGAGCATTTGAATATGCTCTCTCAACTCCACAATCGCCTTCTTGGGCAACTCCTTCTTCTGCTGCTTATTCCCTCCAAATAAATAGTTCCACATTTTAACACTCAGTTAATTTTGATTCAATGTGAGTAATTTTATGGAGATTTTCGTTTGAGCCCTGGTAATGAAGTCGAAGAAAGTTGTAGATGTTCGTCTGTCTGATAAGAGCGACTGGGGATCCTTGATTTTCACACGACCCCTGCCAGATGGGTAATCAATAGTGTGGCCCAGTGTGTACTTAAAGGACTCTGGATTTTTCCGCAATGTGACCTTTGCCAGTACTTCAATATCCCCTTCAATTTCATGCTATGCGTCTGTTTGTTTTTTTTTCTGTTCTCTGTCTTGCCCCAAAATTGCGATTCACTTATAACACCTTGTCGCGGTGTCACTGGTCTCCCATGAGCAAACCACACTATAGTGACGTCAAATTAAATATCTATTGAAGGTAGCTATACTCGTTTCCTCACGTATTTTATCAACTCACGAGGACCCAAAGGAAAAAAAATGCTAGCAAAACCCCGAATATCTTCAAGAAAAACCATCTATTGTTCGAAATGTGAGCGTAATATTTAAGCAACTCTCTTTGAGCTCCCGATATGTTCATGTCAATGTCCTCGACATTCTGATCGATTCGCTGGATGGTTTCACCTTGTTCGGTAACCATGGTTGCAAGTTGCTGGAACAAATTACCCACTTCGTTAATGGTTGATTCGATGGTTTCAACCGCATAGTTTCTTTGCTGCATATATTCATTACCCTGTTCTTCCATAAGAAGCAACTGGCGGGTCTGATCGGGAATCGAGAGAAGTTCACCGTTATCGTAGTTAGCGTTTTGTTGAGTCTCCATTTCCCCACTAAGCAAATACGGGTTCTCGCCCAAGTTGGTGAGCGCATTTGGTGCAGCACTATCCAGAAGCGGTGATGATGTATTTTGGCGGTTGCTGGCAGCTGAAAGAAAGTTTTCCTTTCTATTTTTGTTTAAAAGCTCGTTTTTCTGCCTCACCTCCAACACGCTCTTAAACTCACCACTCACGTTTTTCATTTTGGAATTCAACAAATTCAACACATTTTTCAGGTATTGGGTTATTTGCGAGTCCACTTGTATCGATGAGTCGCCCTTGGCGTACTTCAGCAAGTTCTGGATGCTCAGCTCTATTTTGAAAATATCTTGCTTAATGACGTAGGTCAACTCCCCAATCTCGACGGGTCTATCGTCAAACAACGGTTTTCTTTTTGCCAAGAGTGCTAGCTTCAGCAATAACTCTGTGGTGTGTGCAATGTCTTTGGCAATAATACTTGCCTGCTGGCTGAACTTAGATCGTTTGACCGGTCCACCGTTTTGCGAAGGAGGGACATTCTGCCGTTTATTGATTTTATCGAATGATGATACACATTCCTGAAACTCAAATGTTCGATTTTGTATTGCGGAGGACATCTTCGTGAACGAAAGATTACACTTTTCGTGTACGCTGTTATCAACTTTTCCTTCTGGTAGTACGTACTGCACAAAATGCGAGGGTCGCCCGCATGCTCTCGTGTAGAAAACGGAGAACACCTCCACTGTAGTAGATTGAGTCGCGTCGCCGAATATTAAATTTTTGATGCTATCCCTTCGATGGCTTCCTGTTTGTCTTCGCCACTGCTCGGCGCGATGGAGATTAATGTGTGGCGCTTTGACTTGTCTGTACAATCGCGAAACTGTATAATTCGTCTATTTTGGTACACATAATGTGTCTATCTTCTATACTAGGGGCGTTTAAACCTTAGCCTTATCTAAGTCGACGTACTCGGCGACGCACTCCAACTCGACTTTGATAGCTGGGTTAGGGAAGCTGACAATAACGCAAGAACGAGCAGGCTTGTTAACAAAGTGCAGGGTGTAGATCTTGTTAACAACTGCCATGTCCGCGTCAGCAGACACAAACAACAAAGCCTTCAAAACACGGTTGATGTTGGAGTCGGAAGCCTCCAAAACAGTCTTCAAGTTGGCAATGACGTTTTCCGTTTGTTCAGCAACGGACTCGGGTAATTCGCCGGTCTTTGGGTCGGTCCCGACGCATCCGGAGGTAAACACGTGGCCGTTCAGCTTGTAGGAGGCGGAGAGGAACGCAGATGTACCGTAAACTTCTTCCCAGGAGACTTGTTGCATTTTTGGTATATTGTTCTTTACACTAGACTTACGACACAGGGAAGAATTGCGCCCAATTTATAGCTTGTCGATTATCGGATGTATGTCTGGTGTACCGATGTTGATAAGAGTTACTATGCACAATCATCGGTTACTTCCTCATTCTGCTGAGTGCTCGTTTGGAACTGCCATGATCGAAGCACTTTCTCTTGAACCAGATAAATGAGCGAAGTCTTGCTCAAGATTATTCACGCTTACAGTAGTCAAGCTGGTCAGTTGTTTCAGTAGATGTATCTTTTTTTAACAAAGTGTAGGAGCCGAGTGTATGAGTCGTGTTTTGCAAATATTCACAAAAATTAGGAACTGGCGTGTAATTCAGTAGCTGGTCTTACGTTGAGCTTGTGCTAACTTACCGCAAATTGAGCTACAGACATCTCGGTCATCAACGCATGTCACTTGGCATTTTAGCTTGCAAGTATAGGGGGACGTTTCGGTTCCCAGCCTTGCGACCGAAAGCGGCAATATATCAACAAACCAAAACCATACGTGTGGAAACCGAAGTTTTAGTGCGCGGAAACAAAAACAAAGACCATTTGATACTCGTCTAAATCGAAATCCCTCCAGATAACTGATAATTCCTAGCTTTGGTCATGAGAGAGATTGTATGTGGCCCATCTATAACCCAAGAGAGCAAGTGGCAGCGGTTTAAAAACACGCCTTTTCGTCGCGTATTATCGTCCAAATCGCGACCTCAATCGTTGCTAAACTTTCCGTGGCGTAATCCAGTCACTGCCATCGCCCTCTGCATTCAAGCATTCAAAACACTTACTAACTAATCCTTAGATTCATTTGTCCACCGGTCAGTGTGGTAACCAAGTTGTATGTACATTTGACTCGTCTCAAACCTTTGGCCCCTTTGATCACTTTCCTTTATTAAGGTGATTCGCAAACGAAAGTCTCGTGCTTCAATAAGATACTAACTAATACAGGGTGCCGCCTTCTGGGAAACCATCTGTGGTGAGCATGGCTTGGACTACAATGGCAACTATCACGGTACCGACGGCATTCAAAAGTCCAAATTGGATGTCTACTTCAACGAGGCCAGCTCCGGAAAATACGTTCCACGTGCGGTGCTTGTGGACTTGGAACCCGGTACTATCGACAGTGTTAAAACTTCACGTATTGGTAATTTGTTCAGACCCGACAACTACATCTTTGGCCAATCTTCCGCTGGTAATGTGTGGGCGAAGGGTTACTATACCGAAGGTGCAGAGTTGGTAGACTCCGTTATGGATGTTATCAGAAGAGAAGCTGAAGGATGTGACTCTTTGCAAGGTTTCCAAATCACACACTCATTGGGTGGTGGTACAGGTTCTGGTATGGGTACGTTGTTGATCTCCAGAATTAGAGAAGAGTTTCCCGACAGAATGATGGCTACCTTCTCGGTTCTTCCTTCGCCAAAGGTCTCCGATACCGTCATTGAGCCATATAATGCGACGTTGTCCGTTCATCAGTTGGTTGAAACTGCTGATGAAACTTTCTGTATCGACAACGAGGCTTTGTACAATATCTGTCAAAACACCTTGAAATTGCCAACCCCAAGTTACGAGGAATTGAATAGCTTGGTTTCTTCTGTCATGTCTGGTGTCACCACCTCTTTACGTTACCCTGGTCAATTAAACTCGGATTTGAGAAAGTTGGCTGTGAACTTGGTTCCTTTCCCAAGATTGCACTTCTTCATGGTGGGTTACGCTCCATTGACCTCCATTGGCTCCAAATCCTTCAGAAACTTGAGTGTTCCGGAGTTGACACAGCAAATGTTTGATGCTAAGAACATGATGGCTGCATCCGACCCAAGAAACGGTCGTTACTTGACTGTCGCCGCCTTTTTTAGAGGTAAGGTCTCCGTCAAGGAAGTTGACGACGAAATGCTCAAGGTACAAACTAGAAATGCTGACTATTTCGTCGAATGGATTCCTAATAACGTGCAAACCGCTGTTTGTTCCGTGCCACCTAAGGATTTGGACATGTCTGCTACTTTTATTGGTAACTCTACCTCTATTCAAGAGTTGTTTAAGAGAGTCGGTGACCAGTTTAGCGCGATGTTCAGAAGAAAGGCTTTTTTGCATTGGTACACATCTGAAGGTATGGATGAAAGAGAATTTTCCGAGGCTGAATCTAACATGAACGACTTAGTCAGTGAATACCAGCAATATCAAGATGCGGGTGTTGAGGAGGACGAGGAGTTGGACTACGGTGCAGAAGATGCTCCTTTGGCCGACAACATGGACTAAGACGGCTGGTGTAGTTGTCCTCTTGGTTTGTGAATAGAACTTAATACCCCTCTTCGCTTCTTTTTGTCTTTCAGGCGAAATCTTTATTTCATAGTTACCTTAATTTGATGTCAGTGTTAAAGGATCGACAGTAGTTACGAACGCGGAAATTCTCGAAATGGTTGTATTTAAATATGTGGTTGTGTGTACTTGCGTCGTGATCGCTATTCCTTGATGACCACAACAGTTTGACACTGGAAGATGTCAGGTCCCCTTAAGAAACTGTACAAGAAATGCATGTCCCACTCCAGAATGAAATTTCACCAGATAAGCAGGATTCAATAAAATGAAGTCTGTCGCTCAGTTGTTGCTTCTCAAAAAATTCTTGATGAAGTCGTTCTTGTCAGCAAGGTTGGTCGATTCGTCAAAGTATCTCAACACATGGCACTGTTGCTTCCAGAAGTTGATCAATTCTTGGAACTCCATTTGTCCCTTCGCGTACAAAATGTTTGTGATATCCAAGTCGTTAACAAATCTTTGTCTCTCGAACTCTTGTCTGATCTTGGTCTTGACGCTGGACACTGGCATATCTAACTCGTACAAGTTGCAGAATTCCTTAGAGTTTCTGATATACTTGCGGTACAAGTGAAGAACTCTTTTTCTCATGTCCGCCTGGTTGAGGGAGCGGCGAGTAGTTTCGGCGAATTCGGTAGCAAGGGTCATTGCTTGTAATAATCTTGTTGGCTATCGAATACAAATATTGAGAAATCGTTATTTGAAAGATTTTGGTTGGTCAAAATGCGCGATGTGTGCATTGCACATAAATATTTAAACTATCTCGCGAATTTGTTGAAGAAGCTCACCTGTAAGATCTAACAGCTTTATGTAGCGGCAAAGCTCAAAACAATCATCCCACTTAGATGCTTCCAGGAGCATCCGAATAATTTTCTGAATGATTTGATAATCTTCCAATTCTAACACGGGTTGCTCCTCGGCATCAATGTCTGATGGATTTACGCTTTCAACTTCTCTTTTGAAATTGAGGTAGACGTTCAAGTAATTGTAACAAAGTCCCACATCCCGAGATGATATCAAACGTTCCATAAAGCCTTTGGGTGTTTGTTGTAGGAGCTGGAAAAATTCATCCCAATATTGAACCTCAATCTTCCTCAAGAAATTAACGTATATGAAATCCGCGGAATCGGTACTGTTCACCAATTCGCAAACCTTTCGCAACCGGGTCTTGTCAAGTTCGTCAAGGTATTGAAATAGTAATAATTCTAAACAGTAATGGAAGCTTCGAAAATCATAGTATTTTTCGCAAATTTGCTCAAAGGATAAGTCATTCTCAAAAAGGTCGTGGGCGATGAAGATGCTCAAAATCATTTGCTTTCCGATTCTGTTTTTGATCCATATTCTTTCGTTTCGAACGGCGCATTGAAAATCCAAGCCATTCATATCGATTGAAGTACTACTTTGTGTTATCTGGAGAGGCAAGAACGAAGAATATGGAATCTTTATGGGTGAAAGCCCTTCAGTAGACATTTTCTCGCCAGAGAATTCAACACCCTCATAATCGTAAACTTTCGCAACAAGACTTTGCAAGGGGTATAGAATAGCATACTTCCCGGTAACTAAGGTGACATACTTTGTCAACTCTGATGTGTTGTGAAACTGGATTTGGCTAACATAGAAATTCTCCACAGCATTTTTCACCAAGATCAAGTCGTACATATTGTTCGTTTGAAGTATTCCTCTGGTACTTTCCAAGTGCGAGTCAGGCAACTGATTCCTCAAAAAAAAGAAATCACCAGTGTTAAGTAAAAACAAAAAATGCTTCTCATTGATCGACACAAATTTTTGCACAAGTTTTATTGGCAATCTATTTTTGATGCTTGATAAGTGTATGGTTCTTCTTATGCGTATTTTCATTTTGTTCACACCTTTACTGATGGAAGAATTTGGAAGATTCTCAGCCATTGACATTTCCATCAGTATAATTTTCAGGTCATTTGTAATCAAGTTCAAGATGGAGTGTTCCCCATCGTGAGGTTCATAAAATTCATGGCTGATAATACGACTCTTGAAAACATGCCTCCATACAATCATATCACTGTCAAATTTGAAGCTCGAGCCACCTATACCATGTACCGATGACGTCATGTTAATGATGAGTAGTTCATCGATCATCGAATCCTCATTAGTTACATCGGGAAGATGTAACTCCTCTTTGGGAAACCTATTGATAGCGATCAAATAGGATCCGGCCCAGAAATGATTGACAAAATTCATTTCTTCAGCCAAATGATTATAGAATGTGTACCATAACGGCTGATTTGATTCATTGCCAAAGTTTACTGGCGTGGTGACGGCGAGATGCGGACCGTAAGATAAGGATATTTGCTGAAGTTTGTTGTAACGAATATGTAGTTTTCCTGTCGGCAACTTTGAGGGCACAAATGAGTTACCGTTGATGCAGTTGTAACGAGACAATACTTTTTGGAAAACTGGTAACATAGGGTATCTAGTGAAAGAGCCCCCATTTTTCTGCAGAGGAAAGCTGATGTACAGCGTATCATAAAATATGGATAAATCTTCATCAATTTGGTGTATCTTGAGCAAGTTCAAAAAGTACATACGCGTGGAATTTTTGTTTACCAAATAAATGTGCTCCGCATTGGAGGCGAAACAGAACTTCAGAACTTTGCAGAAATTTGATTGTTTTTCTAGCTTCTTCTCCTCTGGATCAGATGATTTTAATTCAGAGATCACCCATTGAGAATCAAATAATGTCGATCCGAATTTAGATATTAATTTCCAAATCCCGGATAATTTATTGCGAAAAACCAAAAAGTTACCACAGGGTGACCAAGAACAGTCATAGTCCCCATCTTCAAACTTATAGATTTTTTTCACGTACTTGATAGTCGGAGTATTGTTCATGAAGTAAATGGCATAGATTTTCAAATCGCGATCTGATTGAAGACACACGAGGTCGAACTGAGGATTGAACAAGATGTGTGTGATTTTCAGTTCAATTGATGCTAGTACAACTGGTTTCAATTGTGCTCCAGATGTACCCAGCAAGTCTTCGAACTGAAGAGCAGCTAATTGGTTTGACGTGTTCAAATGAAGAAAAAAATTGTATTTCAAGCTGTATTCCATAATCACGGTATCTGTATACCAGCTATGACTGGGAAGAGAAATCACATTAGTTTGGGAAGTTTTGAGGTTGAGCAACTGGATTTCCTGGCAGTCATTTGCGAAGAGCAACTCTTGTGAGTTTGGCTTGCACCAACAACTCAAAATACCCGCATTAATCTTTATCACTTTAGACAATGATAGGCGTACCGCAGGAATTTGATCGTTCCGAGCCTTGTCATCTTCGATGCCGCTAGCAAAATGCTCCAAATTTTCCAAGCTCGATTCATTGGACGCACCGTGCACGATGCTTCGGGTGGCTGTTTTGAGCAAATTTGAAAGGGAATACGGCGAAATTTCCAGACTCAAGGGTAAGGCGTTTTGAAGCAATCTGTCTCCCTCGTTAGCGTCGCAGATTTGGTATAAGGACTTCCGGTAGTTTATGTGCACATGATAAACGAGAGTATAGTTTGAGGAAGTCTGGACGAACAAATTGGCCGACAGAAGCTGATCAAGATTCGATGTGTCGACTGTCACATATCGCAGAAGGACTTTGGTATTAGGTCCGTGGGTTTCGAGGCACTCGCGTCCTCTTTCATGATAAGTAAGCGGGATCAACGACTCGGAGTGGTACACAATCAATGAGACACTAGTGCATACAGCCAAGAGCGGAGTGTGAGGAATTGGGGTGATACAGGCCACAGGCAGATCAAGCACCAAAGGCACAGAGTATTCGGGGCTTGAGTTGATCCAGGCCATGCAAGCGGGAGTCAATTGGGTTCTGTATTTGAACAGATACACCGCGCGCACGGTACTTGAGGTGCGCGCACTGGATGTTAGGCACATTGCGTAAAGGAGATAAACCGTATGAGCAAGCACATTATTCGGCATAGCTTGAGAGACGTGGTACATGAGCGATAAGGATTACAAAATGATTCAACCACCTTGGAACGTGCTTTTATTTATACATTAGATAAAAGAGGAGGTGCAATGACGAGATACAAGAAATTATGTCTTCCACATAAAAACAACAACCACTCTTAACGGTAAGACTTTTGGAATCTGGATCTGGCACCACGACCACCGAACTTCTTTGGCTCCATTCTTCTGGCGTCAGCAACCAACAAGGTCTTGTCGTAAGAAGCGAAAGCCTTCTTGACCTCGTTCTTAGAAGCCTCATCGACGTACTTTTGGTGGTAAGCAACCAAACCCTTAGCGATGGCTTGTCTGATGGCGTAGACCTGAGAGACGTGACCACCACCGGTGACCTTGACTCTGATGTCAATGCTTTGGAACTTGTCCAAGCCAGCCAAAACCAATGGCTCGTAGACCTTGAATCTCAAGATTTCTGGTTGAACCAAGGTGATTGGGGCACCGTTGATCTTGATCAAACCCTTACCGGCCTTGACGTGGGCAACGGCAGTAGCGGTTTTCTTCTTACCAAAAGTCTGCAATGTTAGTAATTGATTGGGCATGATACAAATGGAATAAAGACGAACTGCATCTTACTCCTGATCTTCACGATAGCGTCCGCTTTCCAAGAAATAAGGATTGTAGTCGGTCCACACGAGGGAAACGTTCGAGCCCAGATAGAATGATTTGGAATCAATCACTGTTCGGACCCGATGGATAGTGATGCGGCTGGCGAAGATGCGGAATGATGTACATACTTGGACAGATGGAGTGGACATCTTGCTTTGAGAAAGAGATAGGTATATGGAAAAGAATTTTCTGAAGGTGAAAAAACGCAGTGCTGAGCGAAAAGTTTTTTTCCCTCGCCCAGCGCGGAGGTGGCAGTGTGCATACGGTAGTTGGGGTGTAGAGGTGTTACACCACAAACTCCGGCGTACAAGCAAACCATCTGGATTGTCTGCAGTCCACGGTAATGCGATGGCGCCGGTGGCCCGCGCGACACCGCACTGCACCGGTGGTGGGTGCGGGTGTGTGCTGAATAATACGCGCGCTAAACCCTGGTATACGCAGTAAAGTCACATGTGATGTGACTGTTTTTGCCGCGACCGGCAGCAGCTGCTATTGTGCACACCGTTCGCCCGCGCGAGCGACATTTTCCTTCACCCGAACCTCCCATGCCGTCGCCAGTGTGCGAAAAAATTCTTCACCTAACAGCGTTTCCCTCTTCTTTCTTCATCACCTCATTCGAAAATGGCTATCTCCAAGAACCTTCCATTGTTGAAGAACCACTTCAGAAAGCACTGGCAAGAACGTGTTAAGGTCCACTTCGACCAAGCCGGCAAGAAGTACTCTAGAAGACAATCTAGATTGGAAAAGGCCGCCAAGGTTGCCCCAAGACCAGTTGATGCTTTGAGACCAATTGTCAGATGCCCAACCATCAAGTACAACAGAAGAGTTAGAGCTGGTAGAGGTTTCACTTTGGCTGAGATCAAGGCTGCTGGTTTGACCGCCAAGTACGCCAGAACCGTTGGTATCTCTGTTGACCACAGAAGACAAAACAAGTCTCAAGAGACCTTCGACGCCAACGTCCTCAGATTGAAGGAGTACCAATCTAAGTTGGTTATCTTTGACAAGAAGTCTAACGCTGACGCTGAGCAAGTTTCCGTTGCTGCTACTTTCCCAGTTGCTCAAGTCAAGGCTGACTCTACCCCAAGAGCTGTTGAGGTTCCAGAGCAAACCGCTTTCGCCACCTTGAGAGCCGCCAGAAACCAAAAGAAGTACAAGGGTATCAGAGACAAGAGATCCAAGGAGAAGGCTGAAGCCGAGGCCGACAAGAAGAAGAAATAAAGCAGCTGAAGCGCATTCGCCAGCTCGGAGTTTCATGTACAATCTTGTATATTTTCATACTTTGGTTTAATAATACTGAATAAGGTAATCCAACGTAAAGCTTTGTATCGTCTGTGCTTGAGCCAACCCCACACTGATATTCTCGTGCTAACCTAACCTAAATGCGCTGGTGCATTAAAATATCGGTCAAGGAAAATTTTCCGTTGTATGCGCGCCGCACAGTGCCTTCAAGTGGTACACAGGTTGCTACAATCACAATGAAAAGGTTAATAGATTATATTTATATAATATATCAATATATTACAGAAGTGGGCGAAGGGAACGGATGTACGCTTAGTCGAACAAACCGAAACCCATGTCGTCGTCGGATTCCTCCTTAGCCTCTTCTTCCTTTTCTTCGGCAGCAGCCTCCTCAGAGCCAGCAGCAGCAGCGGCACCGGCAGCTGGAGCAGAACCAGCGGCTGGAGCAGCAGAGAAGTTGAAGAACAAGTCCTTCAAGTTTCTGCCCTCCAAAGCCTTGGAGAAAAGCTCAGGCCAGATACCCTCGACCTCGATGTTAGCCTTGGCGACCAACTTGGACAAGTTGTCGGCGGAGATTTCGATCTCGGAGTCAGCCAAGATCAAGGCGGCGTAGGACAAAGCGGATTCAGTAGACATTTGAACTAGAGATAATCAATTTAAGCAATAGGCAGACTACTTCTTAGTTTTGATGAGTAGAGAGGAAACTGAAACTGATTTTTTGCCGAAAAATTTTGGGGCGCGCAGTGTGCGCAGTGCAACCGGTTCTGCACGGCCAAAGATCACGTGTGCGAACTTAGGGCTGGTGTACCATCGGCATGTGCGCCATCATGTCCACGGATCATCCCGGGCCCACCACTGCCCCGTTATCGTGGTGCAAAAAAATATAGTTTCAAGGTGTAAGCACACTTCATCTTTTCTGATTGGAGACGTGCCACTTCCCATCAGCCACCTCAATTTTGCGCAAGTGGCCTCCAGTCAGATCGCGCACTTGAAATTCCTACGCGCGCAATTTGCACCATTGTACGGCTAGTAATACATAATATTAATCTTTGATACAGAGCACAATGCTGCTTATAGTGCCATGTAATACTGACTGCGGAGAATCCCGTCTCCTGTTGTCAATGTCCCGTCTCCCCAGCAAGTACCCGACCTTCTTTAGATTCACGTCGTACAGTTACAACATACCATCTCTTACCTCACAGTACTCAAGGTACCACGGCTTAGTCCAATTTCTGATTCTCTTCCCGTAATAAATGAATGGGACCGCGCAAAGCAGTACCACAAATGTGATCACAGACAAAATAATGAATGTCTTCGTGTTTCCCATTGAGTCAAGCCACGGTGAGCACGCAAATGTGAAAATGCATCCAAACATATTATTGATGACGGAGACTCCCGCCATCATCTCTATGACCATATCAGGATAGGCATCCATGAGATAAGACATCGACGTGTCGCCTGAAGAACCGAAACTGAAACCAATGAATGCTAAGCCGAGGTATGTGGGGAACCAAGGCCATTCCTGGTCGGTGCCCACGGCGAAAAGCATCAAGCCGAGAGGACACAAGATGGCAGGGGCAAGAAGGAAATAAAGACGGAACTCGGCTTCTTGAACACCGCCGTTTCTTTTGGCCATCCAGATAGTGAACCAATCAGAGCAAACACCAGCATAGAAACAGCCGATTATGGAACCAATCAAGCAAGGAATATTCATTAGCGCAACACCAGTGTCACTATAGTTATAAGGAGGGTCGTACCATTGGTCGTCTTCTACTGTCAAGTAGAATGTCAACAATGCATCTTGAATACCCCACACCAAACCGGAGAATATTGTGGGGGGAAAGAGAAACACGCGAAACAATAACTTAAGACGAATCAAATATTGTTTCAATCCAGTTCCCACAATATTCGCGGCTGGTGTAACCAAGGCTACTGACTTCCAGTAACCATGTAATCTTTCATTAGCGCCGTTATTCTCCGTTCTGGCAGTTTCCAAGTTGTAGACGCGGTGTGAGAGTTGAGAAGACACAGACGAGTCGGCCACTTGTGCCACCTTCTCGTCATAGAAACTTTGATCGATCTTGTTTTCTTTGGGCGGGTCAAGAGGTCCGTGGTAATCCACTCTGTTGAAGTAAGTTTCGTGCATACCGAAGAATATCACGATTAATACAACTCCAGAGATGATCACCGCAATCCACCCGACCCAGGTGTAGCCGCAATATTGGACAATAAATCCACCGATCAATGGGCCCAAGTACGTTCCCACGGAAGTAGCCAACATATAGACCGTCAAAACCGAACCAAGCTGGTGGGAAAAGTACATATCAGTGAGAGACTGTTGAACATGAGCCTCCGCACAAGACTCTGATGCCCCCACGAACAACTGGGACCAAACAGCACTGCTGGTGGTTTTCGTCAAGGCAAACCAGAGGGCGCCAAAAAGCCCAACGAATATACAGATCACATAGGCTATTTTCCGTCCGTATAACGATGCCATAGGCGTGAGAAAAAATGTTCCCCAGCCAATGGCAGCGAACAACACTCCGGCGCCTGTGTTCATGGAATTATAAGAGATGCCGAATTCTCCGTTCAAAGTGTCTTGAACCAGGCCTGCGTCGTTGGAGGTAGCGGCGGTGAAACCAGTTATAAACGCCAATAGAGCAAAATTCCATAGTTTTTTAAGCCTGGACCAGTTCAACGGGTCATTCACGGAATCCGTGGGTTGGGGCTGTAATATGACATTCCCCTTTGTCATTTTCAATTTCCCTTCATCCTGCTGAGGATGAATGTTATAGATGTTGATGGTGCCAGGTATAAAGTCCTGGTTGGTCCGGGAGTTTATCGAGAAGATTTCCTCGGGCATGGCTCAGAGTTTTCTTTTGGGTTTAATTTTCTGGGCACTTCAAAGGGAATGGATAGGTTTTGTTTTCAATTGTCTGAACGCCCCGCTATGCTCCAGCCTTATCTACCCACACTGATATATATGCAGCTTCGATTTGATAAGCAACTATTTGGGCGAATAATCGATAGCTATGAGCTTCCCGATTGGGTCATATGCGTGGAATTTTTTTCGGCGCACATCCCGATAACTATATGGACGATTGGGCAGAGCCGTTTGAACCGCGAAACGGAAAACGGTAAAGATTACAGCAGTTATGGTGGAATTGTAAACGCAGACAACCTCGCTTTTAGCTTTCGGCGAGATGATATGGCCGTTTCTGTTTTGATGAAGAAGAACAATATTTCAATTCGGCGGCTTTTCGGCAGATCTTGCGCTTGTGGGGGGTTAGACATGGCGTTATGTGCACTTGCATCACTGCAGATGACAGGCTAAAACGTGAAATACTTGAGATGGGGAGACGAAAATTAACGGGATGTCGATTCCGACAAAAAATACTTCATGTGCCGCTCAAGATTCGCTTCCACTATCTCCGAGATTTTTTTGTGTCAGTAAGGAGTAAAGGGCTGAACAGATTCGATGACGGGACCTGATCCTCAAATGGCTTACCACGTCAGGGAGCACATACGCACATTTGAGATGACATATTCATGTTCAGTGTGAGAATGACGTGAAAGCGGCTGACCGGTTCCACTGATGCGTGAATCAGATCTTCTACTCATCAAGTTCGTTAAGTGTAGTATTTTCTTGTCCATCTCATTAGACCACGGCTGTCGCCCACGTGACAAGGAGCGGCAAAGCTGGCCCGATACCGAGATAAGACCTGCATTAAAACCGTGCGAGCAGGAGGCGTGCAAAATGTGTACGAGTTTTTTAATTGCTTATCTTAGGGTGACCCTCATGAGGTAATCACGGCGCCCCCCGAACCGGCACCGCGTATATACGGTGCGCTTCTCCTAGTGTGGCATGCGGTAGATTTTCCTCGTATACGTTTTTGGTAACCATGTTGCACTTCGGCCACAAATGGATATATTTAACTGCCTAGTGCGATACTGCAGCATCAAAGTTAGTGAAGATTCTTCTACCTACCCGATATTCTTTGATCACTCTTCACTCTGCCGCGACCTGATCGTAGTCAGGCGAGGATCTGCACACACGGGACGTTACAAGCACTGCTTTGAAACTAATGGTAAATCTAAACAGCATGCAAATCTAAACGGCAGCGGATACGTACAGTCCTGAAACGGAGAATGGCTCATCAAAGTCTATTTGGTATTCTCAGAGCAGAAAATTCAAACGTCATGGGTTGCATTCTTGAGGCAGAATACTGCGCCAGTATATAAGCTAAAAGACGTGTGGAATGCCAAGGTACACCAGGCACGGTGTTTGTCTGTCTGCAGTACGATTACCAGATAAAGTAAGGCCCTTCAATTTGTTAGTGACCCCTGAATCCTAATGATGAGCAATATCGTCGAATCGCAGCAGCAATTGGATAAAATCGATCCAGCAGCTCGAAACCGTTTCAAATGTGACTTCAGTGTGAGTGGCTGTCGCCCTTTTACCCTTGATCTCTTCCCCACCTGTCCCCTTCCTTTCTCCAGGGTTACCAAGGCGGGGACAGCAGGCACTCTATGTGCAGGTTCACGGGAAGAGAAGGGTTGCAAATGGGGTACAGCGCTGTCACCAAGATTGCGTCATGTTTGATATGGCTGGCCTGTGGCCAATATCTCGGTACTTCGGCTACAAACTGGGTATTTTTCGCCAAAATACAATGCTTAAACCCCAAGGGAAAACAAAGTGCTGGACGCGGATTATTATCCCATGCACAACGTTGCTTGGAGGAACAATTATTATACAGTTGCAGCTGCAACCGTGCTGCATGGGCGGCTTTGTGCCACTCTGACACGTTTAAATTAGAAGCACTTTGTGGTCGTGTCCGTTTCACGGCCTTACGTACTTAGTCGGACCAGCACCCTGATCATCCATCGTGTAGGTGATTTTCTTATTGCTGGTATTTTCTGCATCACATTTCCCTTTTCACCTCGCTTATCTGCGCAATCAGATCTTCTACATTACCCATATTTCAATCTACTATCCACATTTGCAATATCACCATGAGACTATTAACTGTGGTGACAGCGCTTGTGGCGGCTGTTTCTGCCGCCTCCGTTCCGTTGAACAAGAGATCCCCGCTGTGGGACTATCAGAACGATAAGATAAGGGGTGTCAACTTGGGTGGATGGTTTGTCTTGGAACCTTATATCACTCCTTCCTTGTTTGAGGCTTGTGGCAGTGACGTGCCTGTAGACGAGTACCACTATACTCAAAAACTCGGAAAAGAGGCAGCACAAACAGCCTTGGAGGCGCACTGGCTGACATGGTACACCGAGGCTGACTTCCAGGCCATCGCTGCTGCCGGTGTTAATACCGTGCGTATTCCAATCGGTTACTGGGCGTTTTCGTTGTTGCCTAACGACCCATACGTCCAAGGCCAGAAAAAATACCTCGACCTCGCTATTGAATGGGCCAGAAACAGCAGCCTCATGGTGTGGATCGACTTGCACGGTGCCCCCGGTTCCCAGAACGGGTTTGACAACTCGGGTTTGCGCGATCAAATTGAGTACCAGACCGACGACAACATCAGCCTCACTTTGACAGTGTTGCAAAAGATTTTCGACACCTACGGCGGTGACGAGTACAAGGATGTCATCAGCGGTATCGAGCTCTTGAACGAGCCTTTGGGCCCCTCTAGTGACATGAACCAGCTCGAGAATTTTTACAAGTGGGGCTACAAAAATATGCGTTCGGTTCTGACGAACTTCGTCATCATTCACGACGCGTTCCAGCTGTTCAACTACTATGACAACCTCTTCACTACTGATGATGGGTACTGGGATGTTGTCGTTGACCACCACCACTATCAGGTTTTCAGTTCCGGTGAGTTGTCCCGCGACATTGACGAGCATGTCAGCGTTGCCTGTGATTGGGGCTCAAGCGCGGTCACTGAATCCCACTGGAATGTCTGTGGTGAGTTTTCTGCCGCTCTTACTGACTGTGCGGTTTGGTTAAACGGTGTGGGACGTGGTGCGCGTTGGCTGGGAGACTACGACAACTCGGCTAACTACGGTCTGTGCTCCCTGTACATGGACCCTGAGAAATGGACTTCGGAACACAGAACGAACGTTGGCAAATACATTGAGGCCCAGCTCGATGCTTTTGAGCGTACGGGGGGCTGGATTTTCTGGAACTGGAAGTGTGAGGACGCTATTGACTGGGACATGAGTCGTTTGATCAAAGAGGGCGTTTTCCCCCAGCCATTGACCTCTAGACAATACGGCAACCAGTGTCTGCTCTAAACTGCGCCGTTTATAGATGTCTTGTGATTTTTTCCAAAATACTTTTTTGACTTCTTTGCGTCCCCTGTGAGCGCCCGGCGAGATAATATTAGTTGCTGGCTCTTGTTTACTGTTTCATAAAATACATGTTTTTTCTTCACTTTCCAATAGCTTAGGCTCGTACAATTCCTTTTCGGAGTTACCTCTCTTGGCTGATTTTGCCAAGCTCGTGTTCGGTAATGCTGGTTCTGTCGTGCTGGTTATATTGAATATATTTAGATGCAATTGCACATAATAGCCGAGGTGCGTGTATTGCACCTACTCCATGGTATCTTATGCCCAAATTGATGAGTTCGAGTATATGAATTGTCAATTCTTTCGTGTGGTTAAGTCCCCATTCTCGAATTTAAAATCTCGCCTATATCTGCTCGCTCAAGGATCAAAAGTATATTTGTCCGTGTTTTATTTTTGAACTAAAAAATCACAATGTGATTTAAAATAGCCCTGGTTATGAAAAACAATGGTTTTTCTTTTTTCTTTTTTTCGGGATAAATTATGGATAGCTTGCTGGGAGTAAACAAAATGATGAAAGACTGTATCAAGTTGAACAATTACATGTTTACCTGCCCTATAGTACAATATTGCGAAAGTCCCCAAATTTTGAGGGATGTAATGCATTATACTGTTCTGTCTCTTTGAACGTGCAAACCGGATATCTATCATGAGCGAGTTCCTAGGCGCATTGAATTTGTGTGAACGGAAAAGTCCCACCTAGATTTCGAGCAAGCCTTAAGATATAGCTGTACTTCGGATCTATTAGTTTTTTTGACAAAATATTTAATTTTTAAAAAGATTTGAAACTAAAGTCACCCTTTAAAAATGTATTGAATCAATCATATCAAAGCAAAGAATGCCACCAACCTTGTAAAAGGCATTTCCGTCCCCTATTTGCAAAAAATAAGTCACCACGTTTGCACAAGCGTTACATGTGGTTGAAGACAGTGCAATTACATCGTCTGGCAAATGTAAAGGATCTTAGTACAGTATATACGCCGGTAGTTGCATTTGGTGCAAGTGCCAAGTTCTGGTACGGACAATTCAAGATTTTTGCCATATCTGCCGACACATAAATGTTCCTTGGGTCGGTCAATGTTTATGAATGTCTCTGGAATGATTCGGACCCTCAAGCACTTCTGAAGGTATTTGTCCATCACCACTTGTGAGGAAATACCAAAGGGGCCATGGTTTACAGTGACTAATTGTTCGTCTGAAAGAGGGAAACACTTTTTCTTGAATCCGATTCTAATACTAATTTTCGAAGTTTTAATCCATGGCGTGGGGGAGATGATCGTTCAACGCAACCACACAAAACGCAACGGACAACCGGTCGGCAATTGCGTGATTCTTTATGAATCAAATTATGAATATCGATTCACTTAATCTCAACTTGATTTTCTTTTCTTTTTTGCCTCTAATTGATTCGAAAGATTTGCCTCTCGGTGTGAAGTTTGCTGCTTAACTGTCTGTTCATAACCCAGGGATTTTAAAATTGATCTAAGTTCGCCGTGTTAAATATATGCCCGAGTCACAGTGACAAAGCTAGCTATCCGTAGATCAATTCGCGAGCAGAGAAACTTCAATCTCAACTTTTGTGGACTTCTCGATTGAAGTTTGCATCTATATGTTACCTGAAATTCGATTCAGGGGTAGTTTAGACTCAATACGGTCGGATCGTCTACTGTCCACATACTTGAAGTGTGGCGTTGAGCAATCAGATTGGTCTCTTAGTATACATCCCATTTATTCCGGTAACCATGGTGATCCGTACAACAAGGCATGGACATACGATATGCGTAAGGTCCTGCAGCCTTCACATTTCGGTATAGGTGCAAGCAGAGAAAACGCAACCACTAAATGCTGCCAAAACTAATAAAAAGTTTGCAGCATTCCAGTTTATATTCAACTGACTACTTTTCTACAATTTTTTATCCCTTGCCAGGTCGCTTTTCTTTCTTTTTCACTTTTTTGCCTTCTGTCTCAACCATATTTTTGCGCACTCCTCCCCACAAAAAGCGAAAGTAGTTAATGATTCCTCTGCATGAGCTTTTTTTACCTCTTTCAGAGGCTGCTGCTCTTAGCCGCAAAACAAGGTGGGATTTTGTGGAAATCTAAATCACATTTGAGATTAGCACTGTCCTACCTGTCTCAAATTTGTTTTTCGGCTACTAGACAAATGTCGTATAGTCGGGTAAAACTAAATGAACTCAAGAATGCCTCTCCAAAGCATTCGAACAAGCCGTCACTTCCCGAGCATCAAACAGCTAGCACACCAAACAGTCATAATTTCAAACCAGATGATACTTTGCGACCGCAGTCGCTGGACGCCAAAGCGGAAGAAAAGAAGCCTATCACCAAGGAGCAACTTTTGGCTCGAGCAAACAATGTGATTTCCCGCTTGGGTATTCGGTTCAAGTGGCTTCTCAAGAAATCTAATAGGCCATTGAATACTGATGATTATTCTGCTCTCTTTTCGTGGTTGGTTGTGGGAAATGCCTTAGTATTGATCCTTGGAACAACCACGTTTGTGCTGCTTCTTATTTTTGTTTTCAACACAGTGTTTGCTCAGGAGTTTTTGGCGACAAAACTTGGTGAGTTCATCACGAAAAACTCCAATTTGACTGTTACTTTTGAGCACGCTATCGTTCCAGGGTGGTCCGATGGTAAGATTTCTTTCAAGAAGTGTTTTGTTAGCAGGAGACCTAAGCTCTCCAGACGTTTTCTCAAAGGCTCGCAGGCGGAAGCCTTTGCCAAAAGCATGGAGCAATCAGATAGAATAGAAGAGGAAACTGTCGATGATGGTAACTACACTCAATTCGATCTTACAATGGAGGAAGTGAATATATCGCTTTCATTCAGTAAGTGGATGAATGGCACAGGCATCATAGATACTATGGAAATCAAGGGACTTCGTGGTGTTGTTGATAGGACTCATGTGCACTGGGATCCGGATGATGATGCCACCAATTACAAGAACGTTTATCAGGTAGGTGACTTTGAGTTTAACTCCTTCCGTATGGTAGACGTGCTATTCACGTTGCTACAGCCAAACAACTTCCGACCTTTTGAAGTTGCCGTCTACAATTGTGAATTGGCTCAACTTCGTAAACACTGGCTTTTCTACGACTTTTTGAATGCAAACAATGTCAGCGGAGCTTACGACAATGCACTCTTTACCGTTCACAAAAGACAACGGTTAAATGATTTCGACGAAACGAGGCAAGACACCATACCTTCTGCAAAGAAACTATACCACCGCGTCAACAGGTTAAGAGTTGATTCCTTGAACATTGATCATCTTAATACTGGTTTGGAGGGCCCATTCGGATGGATCAGCTCAGGCAAAGTTGACATGATCGGAGACGTTATGGTTCCTGAGGATGTGAAAGAGCTCAACGTCTCCGAAATTGTGAACATTATTGCAACATCGGTGCAAAAAGAGGCCACCCGTTACCGAAACCCTGAAGTGAACAAGAAAAAGCAAGATCATATTTCACGCTTGACCGATGACAATACCACTACTTCCAATGATGTTCTGAAGTACTTTGTCTTAGATTTAACCATTCGCTTGAACAACGTCCGTGCACTTGTTCCCTTCAAAGCTCCAGAGCTCACTTACGTGAATTACGCCCTAATTAGGCCAATCGTTGCATACATCAATCTGAGAAATGCGTTTATTGAAGTGACCAGTCGGGTTGTGAAAAATATCAAGGATTTCAGTGGATCATGGACGATCTATGACTCTTTGCTAATGGATGACATCTCAGAGGAGGTTTACGACAGCTTTGTGGACTACGTGGCAAATGATGAGGCCAGGCTTGTGAGAATGAGAAAAGTTGCGTTTTGGTCTGTGCAATTGCTAGTTCAATTAGTTGTCTTCGGGCTAGGTGCCTTGGCCTAGGCATAATTACCATGCACTGTTAACTCATGTACATACAATACGCACATACATTTACAGACACACATATACATTTACGGACACATGCACATGAGAATATATTAGAGTCTTAGCACGAACACCAACAATGCAAAGTAACTAGCTAGACTGATTGCCGTAAGCATAATCACGGAATTTCCTGCCGTGATGAATTCATTTTCGTGCTTCGCCTGGTCGTAATAGAAGTCAACAGAACCTGCCTTGATGACGCCCATGAAGTAGAGAAGGCAACCGTAAGCGGAATAAACTGTGCCAATGGGTAGGAACTCTGCGGAAAATAATTTGATGATCACGATTGAGAATGAAAGACATGAAATGGCCGTACGGGTATACGCACCCTCATATGTTCTTTGGTGAGCACGCACATCTAGTCTGAGGCCATTACTTAAATCATCCAAATGAGACTCTCTTCTTTCGGTAATTCTAGCCTCCATATTTTCTTAGTGTAGGGATTTTCCTAGCCACTGTATGATAACTTCGGCAAATGTTGCAGTATGGACAGATTGACGCGGAAATGATCGCAATGCGGTAGTACTATACGCGAATCGCACATTCTAAGCTCCCTGAAAAAAAAGCGTTAGAAAACTTCAATCCACACACTTGGAAGCCACTTTTGCTTCAATTCTTTCCATCCTATCCAAGCACCTAAAGAAGCCAGGAAACAACTCTTTTTTTCCGTTTCAACTCTATTCGTCTGCCAGGGTTCACTACTATCAATCTGCTCTAGTAATGGCCACCAAGAAACACTTAGTGAAACTCAAGCTTCTGTCGGAATTTCTTCGGACTCTCCCCGTCTTTGCTACACCTAAGCCAAAAAGGGTCAAGAAAGTAGCTGCTGACGATAAAAAGTCTTCAAATACTGGCTCTGATGGACATAGAGGCTCGTCTCCTGCTCCCGAGGATACGACGGCACCAAAGATCAATTCAGGACCGAAGGAAATGTCCACTGCTGGACTAGCGGTCAATAATGTTAGTCACATACTCGATAAGTCAGGCACTCCAAGCAAGAAATGGGTTCGCACTGTACGGCAATTCAAGTCTTTCAGTGGATTTAAAACGAAAATCAAGACGTGGAAACAAAAACCGGAGGCAAAGAAAACTGTTAAGAACGAACACACTTCACAGTCAGACACGTCTGAGGAACCTCAAATTGAATCCCACTCTGTCTTAATTCTGGCCAACTAGCGCTATCTACTAATTCAAAGTTTGTCCTCCGTGGCCTAATGTGATGTGACAGGTGCATGCGATACATGGACGGTTTTTGAAGATGGCCATATCTCGAAAGGAATCATTCGGAGCAATTGACACGAATCCAGCGACAAATAAAACTGCGTGTTCATCTAGGCCACTTTTAAAACAAAAACAATAGCACAGGAGCTTCACAATCCACTGGTCTGGTACCTGGCAGCTTTACAACATTATATATATTTCGAACCCAAGTAGTATTTATAGGACGAAGCTTGACACTCTTCCAAACTATTAAGTGTAGAGTACGGAATCATGTTCTTCATACAGGCCCAACTGTTTAATTTCATTCAGCTCACAATGAAGAATCACCTCCGATCAAGGTTACTACATGGCCTTCGCATGTACTCTGATGTGGCTGCAAAGTCATCTTCAACCCAAGCAAACCATTCCATCTCCACCAAGCAGCTTCTATACGTGACCGATCCCGTCACTCCGGGCTCAATCTTCTTCTTGCCTCATGGCACCAGAATTTTCAATAAACTTATCCACTTCATGAAAAACCAACAACTCAAGTACGGTTTCCAAGAAGTCATTACACCCCTTATTTATAAAACCAAGTTGTGGGAAGTCTCTGGACACATGGAAAATTATCGAGACGATATGTTCAAGGTTGTAGGGAACGATGAATCAAAAGAAGAGTCAGAGGATGGTCATGCGCATGAATATGGATTGAAACCTATGAACTGTCCGGGTCATTGTCTCATCTATGCTAAGTTTGATCGCTCGTACAACGAATTGCCGATAAGACTTTCCGATTTCTCATCTCTTCACCGCAACGAATCCTCTGGTGCGTTGTCGGGTTTGACCAGAGTTCGCAGATTTCACCAAGATGACGGTCACATTTTCTGTGAAATGAAACAAGTTCATCAGGAAATTGAAAATACAGTCAATCTCATTAAAGATACGTATAAAGTTTTCGGAATTGATAGTGAAAAGGACGTGGACTTTTTTCTCAGCACCAGACCAGAAAAATTCATCGGAGATGTGAAAGCCTGGGATGAGGCCGAAGCACAACTAGCATCTGTATTGGACTCAGCTGCTGGTGAAAATAAGTGGTCCATCAGGGAAGGTGATGGTGCTTTTTATGGGCCAAAGATTGACATTTTGTTGACAGATGCATTCAACAAGAAGCACCAGGTTGGAACCATCCAATTAGACTTTCAGCTCCCTGCGAGATTCGAGTTGAAGTACATTTCTCCTAACGGTGATAGAGATAATCAGCCTATAATGATTCATAGGGCAGTATTTGGATCCTTAGAGAGGTTTTTTGCCATTTTGTTAGACCACTATCAAGGTAAGTGGCCATTTTGGATCAATCCGAGACAAGCCATCATTATTCCAGTTTCTGAGAAGCATCATGAATTCGCCGAAGAGCTTAAGAAGAAATTATCGGGCGATATCGTCAATTCCGAATCTGCTGTCGCTCCGATTACGGGCTACAATTTCTTTGTGGATGTTGATTCTAGAAGCGAGACGGTTGGTAGCAGAATCAAAGAAGCCGTCACGAAGGGATACTCATATATTTTGATGGTCGGTGACAAGGATATTGCGAACGGCACCATCGCTATAAGATCGAGAGACAGCCGAAAAGTTGACAACAAAACGGTTGAAGATGTCTATCGGATGTTCGTTGAGTTGGAGAAAAGCTACCAGTGATGTCTTATGGCCCTTTTTCACTTAATTTATTTTTGTCTTGAAGGCACTGCCTGTTTATATCATTTGTACATAGAAGGATACACAACGCTCTCTTTATTATATTCCGTAATCTTTTGCAATAAGAATTTTCTCTAGTTGTTGCCATAAGTCCCTCACAATCATTTTGTCTCTAAATCTCTTCTCTCCACGATCAACTTTAATCACTGAAACGTTCCAGTCGGAAATTTGCTTCGGAACGACGTCCCCCTGATAAGCCATGTAGAAGCCAGCGTACTTTTGAAATAATGTTTCTGGCTTCGAGTATTTATACTTTGAGAATTGCCACGCTTGGCCCGTAGTGAAAATCGCAACCACTCTGTCCCAATATTCGGGTTTGGTAAATAAATCCGCGTTGTCCACCACCATGATGGACTGGGCAGACGACACCAAGTTTTCGGAAGGACGGTTTATTATAACGACTCCATTCTCGGCTCTCTTCATTGATGGCTCCACGAAACGGCCCTCTTCCAAAAACTCTTTGATATTGCTCAACGAAAGTAAGGCTGTGGTGGCAGGAGAAACAATAATGATCGGTTGTTTCTTTGTGGACGACAGAGTCGATGTTGATGCACCTTTTGAGGGCTTCAGTCTCTTTAACTGAGAAGAGAAACGCTTTGCATCAGATATGAGGTTTTTGAGGGGGATGTTCTTTGTTCCCCGCAATGCAGCATTATGGTCGATTGAATCAATCTCGAATTCCGCAATACGGTCCATTTGAGGATCGTCGAGCTTTCTCTTGGTCGATTCAGCATCTTCTGAGCCCGTGGAAGCCACCTTATCGCTCTCTTTACTCTCGTCTCCGTCCTTGATGAACTGGCAAGTGTCGGAGCTTCCACTCAACCAAGTAGTCAACTCTGCCTTGACCAAAAACTTGAAATCAGGCACACCATTCTCTAAGCACTCGTTCTTGTAATCGACGATAGAGGACTTGTCATGGAGACAACAAAACACCACTGCCTTTAGCGGCTGGGGCACACCTTCGTTGTGGAAATTTGTCACCTGGTCGAGTGGGTATAGCTTGGTGTCGTCCCCTAGCTTCACCTGAGTGGCATCTTTGATGGAGTCTGTAGATGACCCATCCGCTGTGATCAACAAAATCGTCTTTTTGCCAATGACAGCATCGCGTAACTTCTTTATAGCCTCCATTACGCTTATTGTTCTCAGTGTGTTTCCCGCGCCGACATTGTGCATCTGAGTGCGACTTCAAACGTCTCGGCGGTACGGGTGTACTATCACGATACCGCTAACTGCGCCTATGCAGTGCGTTATCTAGCATCTGCCACTTCTAACCCCACGCTTGCGCAATATCTACCTCCCATTTTCATTAATGACCATAAGTAAAGCACAGGTTGATTTCTGGAAAGGAGATGCCCTTAAAAATTTAGAGTGGGCTAAAGAGCTCTCCTCTCTGGCACAGGCGGTTCTTGAATCCACAGCCCACATTCTTGTGGACCTGCTACCGAAGCGGCTCCAGGCAGCGGAGCTTAAGGTCGACCAGGTCAAAGATCTTCATGCCAATACCAACGCTCTTGTTGAGCATCTTCGCGTTAAAATTTCGGACGGAACTATCGGTCGCTACAACGGCTGCATCAAGCAACTGCTCGCCCCCGCCCTAGAAGCCCTCGACCAAGTGCTTCGGAATCTTGCCAGCACAAAAGTTCCCGAGTTCCTAATCGCACCGGAGTATAAAAGTGAACACACCTATCTCATTGACTTTGTGGCCTTGAAGGAAATCCACTTACTTCAAACTAATATCAACATTTACCGCGAAAATTGTGGGAAGGTACTTGACCTCTTACAAACCCAATTGAATCAATTGAGCCGCAAAACACAAAAAAGTGCTGCCACTTTCAACAAGTTGATGAGTCTTCACACCTCTCAGGTGTTAGATTTGCAATTGGCCTTGCGTCACTCCCATTCTGGTGCAGCCGTCTCTCCTCCGCGTAACCAGACCAACACAGTGCGGGCTATACTTCGGGAAAATTCTATTTTGGAACAACAGCTCGCCGGGCTTTTAGAAATGCTAACCAATCATTACAGTCAATGTGCGCTAGCATCTTCTGTTTATAATGAAGCGTCTAGTGCTGAAATTAATTATGAGGTTTTACAAAACGATACCTTGGAAGTTCCATCAGTATTAAAGGAGTTCAGTGCCATTTACGATGTAATTATGAACAATGAGACGCGGGCTGCAAAATATGTCGACTCAACGCTACCGCATTTGGATGAGATCATTGCTTTATGTGACCCTTTGATAACGGAATATCATTCTCTCAAGGAAACAGACATTGTCAAACTTGTGTTGTATCTTCTCCAGTGCGAGGAGGTCCTTCGCACAAATTCGGTGGGGGTGAGCTCTTCGTCATACAAACAAACGATAGACACATACACTGACATTTTGAACCGTCTCACCTTCCATTACACCAACTTTCAGAAGATATACCACTCTGAGTACTTAACGGAATTACACTATGAGCAATTTGTATATCCCCGAAAGTTCCTTCTACTTCTTAATGATTTTCTTAACGGTCCATTACTACAATTAGAAGAAGCGGAAAAAGAGCGGCGAAACTTCTGGCTAAGCAAATTCGGCAATTTTATACCAAAACAATTCATCTTACCTGGTGAGTTCAACCAGCCTTCGGTGGTGCAGGTAATCAGCGAAGGTTTGGATGAAATTCAGTCACTGACATCACAAGAGGACGAGCAAAGATTGATTACATTGATTGGATCGCTTCGATTGACCAAACCACGTAATTAGGCGTATACGTATGACAAATTCACGGTTATTCAGAGTTAATGAGCGCCACATATCCGGGTCTGTGTGCACGTGATCTTATTTTGTAATGTATTATGGTGATAGCTAGGTTGAGCAAGGAGTAATGTCCATCCATGCTAAGGGCTTACTCTTTACGAAGCCAGGAACCGAAAATGCGTCTGAGCACAAAAAAGATCCAACCACTGCCTATAGACCTATGATGTCTATGGCACAAAATGACGGCTACTCTGACCTTGAAGAGGAAAGTGAAACAGAGATGACAGATGCACCACTTACCACTGCACAAAGCAGCATTAATCACTATCAAAGTCAGGACTCAAATGTTCAACGGTATGGTATTGGAGCCAAACTCATGATGAAAATGGGCTATCAGCTGGGTAAAGGTCTAGGTAAAAGTCAAGAAGGTATCGTTAGCCCAATCGAAACCAGACTTCGGCCGCAAGGATTAGGTGTGGGAGGTATCAAAGAGAGAGCTGAACGACACTCAGACTCTCTCAGCAGTGATGAAGAGATTCCCCGACCTAACGATGCAGCCGTGCAATTTTCAACCCCCACGTTCGACCTCTTCTCTATTATAGAAACGCTTGAAAGCCTGGGCATTGATGTTCCTCTACGGTATAAAGAAATATCTGATGGAATAGTTGGTGACTCTACAGATTCTGCAAGTGCTTTCCTGAAGTTACTGGGTATCAACTCTGACCTCGAAAGAATTAATCAACAAATACGGACGCTCGAATTTGGGATAGACAATGCGCAAAACCTTCTTCACTCAGAGCAACAGGATTTGCAAGCGTCCAAGGAATTCAAATCTATGCTTGAAGATTCTTTGATCACGACGGGAAACTCCCTAGAAAAGTGTACAGAGGCTTTAGAAACATTACTTACGGAACACTTATCAAGTCATCCAAAAGTCTTCGATATCTTTGTTGCAATTGCTGATCCGCACATCTCGAATTTATTACAGAATCAAAATGAGAATAGCGAACTGTTCAAAACGATCAGTAAATGGTCTGTGATGGCTCGCGAATTAAGCCCGGTCCTTCTGACCCTGGAACTCAACAAATGGGACTCACTAGTCTTCAAACATCTTAAGCATTATTTACTTGAATCGAGTCTTTCCCTCCCTCTCATTTCCTCAACTCTATCTTTCTGGCTCGATTCATGTGTGGTAATCGATTCGATGTTAGTTGAAAATGTCTTCATAGACCAAGTAATCGCACCAAAAATCCGTCTTTATGAGTGGGACCCAAAGGAAAGAATTGATCCAAGCATATTGGAATGCTTATTGACATTCACGTGGAATGAAACCACTGCTGGCAGCATTCTCGACAATTTCAAACAGCAATACTTGGGGTTTGTGGAAGTGAAACTTCAGGAGGCTGCTATATCTGCTAATCCTTGGCGAGTATTTACAGAGAACATTATTCCAGCTCTTCGAGAGTATAAACAAACCTTGTCAGTTATTTTAGATCAATTTGGCGACCTAGAATCTTTCAAGGTACATTTCATTGATGTCTTGTTAGGAATTCTTATCGGCTTATTCGCAGGTCCCTTTCAAGGATCACGTCAAGATTACGAGAAAATGAAAATCATAGCATATATCTCTGAGACTTTGGGGATCCTTACGCCGAATCAGGCGGAAGTCATTTTTCAATTTTGCATTTTTAATCCATGGATCAAATGCTTGGGTACTCGTCTTCGGACTGAAGCTGGTTCAGTGGAGTCATGGTACTTATATTGTCAGACCAATTTTCGCGAGATATGTGCTTTTCATCCGCTGCTTGAACCGCTTTGTGTTTGGTATGTAAATTGTGCTTTAGACCTCGTTAGTGGATTTGCGAAGAAAGACCCACAGCCGACAAGGCTACCTCAAATCGAAAATTCGCTGTTTCCTGATGCAGATGATATTTTAAAATTGGCAAGGTCTAACGCTGTTTGGAATTCAGGACAAGATGCAAATGCTGTTCCACTGAATAGCCTTATGGCTACTTTCAAAGATGTTGTCGAAAATTATTGCGTTGAGCGTAACATTTCCTTTCATCCCGCAAAACTTACAGATGCTCAGATGAACAAGCTATACGAAATATCTGTGCCTGGAGGAAAGCAGCACAAGTGTTATATTAGCGAGGATGTTCTATGGATCTACGAAGAAGACTTGGAAGTCCCTGTTGCTTTGAAAGAGGTTGAATCTTTTTTAATAAGTAAATAGTCATTTTTGTCGGCTCCTTTACAGCGAATGGATAATGCTAGCGTTTAAATTTGGATATATGAGGGTATTTGCATCCTTCCCTCAATCTTAGGATGAACTTATACACGGAGACAACACTGACTGCAAACAATTCTATGCATTATATATGTGGTGCATATAGCAACTGAAGATCACTTGCACTGCAACGTTTTACTCAACTACAAATCTAATCCAACATAATGTTAGGCAGAAACTTAGCAAAATCTACCCCTAGACTTCTTCTCAGCACGCGAAACTACTCCATCAAAGACCAAGGCCAGAAAGTTAATTCTTACATCAAGCGGATCGGAGATGAGAAGACCAGGGAATCTCAAGCGACGATTAAGGCTGTTCGGATGCTTGGTGCCGGTACCGTCATAGTTGTTCTTTGTTCCTTGCTCTGGACTAGTACCTTGTCTGCCCCTGTCAAAGAGAAGACCACAGACTACCAGGACTTGAGCAAAGACGTGAGACGTAACTAAGCCGCATGCTATATAACCTCAGAGCTTTAAACTTTCTCGTAAATAATTTGATTACAAAATTATCTGAGCAAACAAGTTTACTCTAACAATGAGCTAATAGACGATGAATTCTGTCCTCGCAGATTAAAATACAGTCGCTTTGGAAACAATTCACTGTAGATTGAACTTTTGACGTTTTCAGGAAATTTTTGGGATTCAAATGATAAAAACAAAAGGTGAATTTAAATTTTTTCCTCTAGTGAGACATTGCACTTTTCTTTCCATTCGATGATATTTTTGATGAACAATATTTCTGTGGGGTAAAAGTGCTGTCTCTCAAACTTTTTGTAATTTTCGCATGCAATTTCCGGTAACAGGCACTTTTAAAAAAAAGTTGACCAGGTCAAAAAAATAAGAAACAGGCAAAAAGCATCACATAGCTTAGAGACCTGGATATGTGGGACCAATAACGAGTCATAAAGCGCTATAAACCCCTCTTCTTCCAATGCGTTCTAGCTAAATTGCTCTCTCTTAGATTTTACTTGAGCTCATTTGAGCCGTTTGCTGAGCTTTTGATCTTACACTCACAGCAAGCCAGTTCTATTGCCTAAATAATCTCATTCAAATAAAATAATCCATAGATCATCCTGAGTGCTTTTCTTACAGGCGGTAAGTAAAGCACTTGCTGGGCTTAGTAAGCCAAGCGTGCGCGATCAGGCACAAAAATTTCTAGTATCTCATTCATTTATTGCCACTACAATGTTCAGACCAACCTTCAAATCCGCTTTACGCTTCGGTGTGTTCTCCAGAGGATTTGCTACCGCCAGACCAGCTTCCAGATTTACTGCCACTAAGGCAGTCGTCGGAGCGACCTTGCTCTTGTCTACTCTCACAGTCTTCCCTTTAAGTAGTATCACCAATGACGTCGACCAGAAGAAGGTGGAGAAGGAAAAAAAAGATGTGATTGTGGCTGCTGGAGAAGAAAAGGCTGCCGAAAAAGTGGATGGGAGGGACGAACAACCATCTGAGGGAAGCGACGCTCACACCGAATCCGAAGAAGGTGGACAGAGTGCAGCATTCAATCCGGAAACCGGGGAAATTAATTGGGACTGTCCATGTTTAGGAGGAATGGCTGATGGTCCATGTGGCGAGGAGTTCAAGGAGGCCTTTTCCTGTTTTGTGTACTCGGAAACCGAGCCTAAGGGAATTGACTGCATTGGGAAGTTCGAGGCCATGAGAACCTGTTTCAAGCAACATCCTGAGCACTACAAGGAAGAGTTGTATGAGGATGACGAGCCAGTTCCTTCTGTGGAAGATGAATCTGTTTCTAAAGACGTGGCGGAAGCGGCGGTCGCTGAGAAGACCGAGCCTGACGTAGTGGAAATTGACAAGATTGAGACCCCAAGCGGCGACAGCATTGAAAAAGTGATTGAGCAACCTGCTACTGTTGCGTAGTCGACATATTTATCGAGCATTACCTTTGTACATAATCAACTTACACGATAACATTTTAAGTCCTTGCTCACTCCGAAATACCCAGTGATGAATTCTTTTCGCACCATTCTAAGATCCTGCTCAACAGGCACACCTGGAGATCGGCAGCTTTGTCATCTCAACGAATTGGATGCCATCAAACTCAACAATACTTCTGTTTTGTGATTGCTTGGGCCCCAGCGAAAGGCCGATCTCGGCTACACGTTTGAAAACTTGTTCTACGACCGCTAGTTTCTTGCATGAAATCTCTAACAGGTCCGTAGCCCAGTTTTCAACGTAGCTGCCGATATTCATGGGGCTGTTGCGTGCCAAAATGTCCGGTACTTCTTCGTAGTCAATGCAGCGGTCACTGCTCCTATCGCTTTTGTTGCCCACAATTATCACACCGGGCCGGTCCACATGGCAGTGCTCCATAAAGCGGTCGAACCAGCCGCGGATACTCAATAATGACTCGTAGTTTGTGATGTCGTACATGAAGATGGCCACATCAGCCCCTCGGTAGAATGCTTTGGAGATCAGATTGAACCTTTCCTGGCCCGCAGTGTCCCATATCTGTAAATTAACCTTTGTCGTAGCCGGTAGGAGTTCGAAATCCTTTGATGCAGAGTCATCTGGTGCCAGAAAGTTTCCGGGAGGTTGTGTTTTGTTGTCAATATCAATTGTCGTTGTGAGGTAGTCTCCGCCAATCGTGGCCTTGTATGCGTTGGTGAAAACATGGTGCACAAACTGGGACCGCAAACAGGTTTTACCCACTCCCAGATCACCGAGAATAACGACCTTGAGTGTGGGAGTGGGGATGCCCCGATTAGACTCAGGCTCAGCCATGTATGACGAAAGGTGTAGCGTGTTTCCCGCCGATTCTTAGGTGCGACTGCAGTTTCGTAGAGCCGTGCGCGATAAGAGATCTCCACACTTTGACACTACATGAGTGCTATAGAAAAGGAGAGAACAATCCATACGTTTAGACTTCTAGCATCTCTTGGAAAGACCCGCACAGGTGTTCAAAATCATCCACTGTGGAAGCCGGGTTCACGGCGAAACTAAACGAGCACAGCTACACCGCACGTGACCTGCCTAGCCTTCACGACGAACAAAAGCGAGCGTACAAGAGTCCGCTCGCTACTACGAACATATAATGAAGATTTATTACATCGGCATCTTAAAGGTTGGCGACAAAGTCGTCGAGTTGTGTTCTGCCAGAGACCTTTCGCAGTTCTCCTTTTTCGAGAGATCCTCGGTGTCCCAGTTCATGACTTTCTTTTCCGAAACGGTTTCCCAAAGAACCCCCTCCGGCCAGAGGCAAAGTATTGAGGAGGGCAACTACATTGGCCACACTTACACACGCTCCGAAGGCTTGTCCTGTGTCGTGATTAGTGACAAGGAATACCCTGTCAGACCCGCGTACACTTTGATCAACAAGATTTTAGAGGAATACTTGTCCTTGCACCCCTCAGAAAACTGGAGCAACGTCGCCGCAACTAGCCCCTCGTTGGCGTACGACAAGTTGGAAACGTACTTGAAGAAGTATCAAGACCCAAGTCAGGCTGACTCCATTATGAAGGTCCAGCAAGAGTTGGACGAAACCAAGATTGTGTTGCACAAGACCATTGAAAGCGTTTTGCAGAGAGGCGAGAAGCTAGATTCGTTGGTGGACAAGTCCGAGGCGTTGTCCTCCTCTTCCAGAATGTTCTACAAGCAAGCCAAGAAGACCAATTCGTGTTGCGTGATCATGTAAGCGGAATTTGTGAGGCGTATCGTCTTTAGTTAATATATTTAATCTGTATGATCGGCAACGGTCTTCTGTAGGGTGGGCCGCATGTTATATTTATAGATATGTCAAATACCTATGCGGCTCCCGGCAACAGTCGCTGCATTCTGGCTGGTGGTCATGAGCGGGCGAAAACGTCTACGTCCTCACCTGCTTCACCACGTCGAAAGCCTTCAACAACTTTCTTCTTGCGCCCAAGGCTCTGACACCCTTGTCTTCCAACTGCTGGTCGTCCAAGTCCACCAATTCTCTCCAGTGGATATCCTTGAGGCAGTCAGTGTACTTGTGCAACCTGAGCAACTTCAACCACGCGGGGATGTTGGTCAACAAGTCGATACTGGCGATTTCCGACGGCATCGACGAGCTACCAGAAACACCGTTGTCAGCAGCCGGTTTTGGCTTGGGCGCTTCGTCCTTCTTAACCTTGATTCCAGACACAGATGGACCCACGGATGCAGCCATGGAGTACTTCTGGGTGTTTGTGGCAGGAACAGAGGATGAGTTTGCGGTGCGGTTGATCGATTCCTCGTACATGAGCGCCGAGTGGGTGCGGCTTTGCGCGGAAACCTGATGGATCTTGCGGTTGGAATCCAACGCCACCCTGGAGTTGATGGTGGCGAGCGCGCCCAACTTGGAGGTTGCGGACAAGTCCAAACCCTCCTCTGAGGAATTAGACATGAGCGGATTTTGGTTGTGCAAAGAGTTGGAGCTCGCGGCCGCCAACTGCAAGAAGTTGGTCTTTTCATACAAGTGGGAGGTTGGGGAGCGAGCACGGTCCATCAGGGTCTGGGCCGAGGCCTGGGGAAAGCGGTTGTGCAAGCTGGGGTCGGCCAGCTTGGGTCTCTGGATCTTCGAGTCAGCGAACAAATGGCTTTTAAACGCATTGCCCTTGGGCTTTGGCTGAGCCAAACCGGTGTTGGCCAGTCTCCCGGCTTCGCCCAACGACATGGCGTCCATGTCTGCGACGAAATCAGACTGATAGTGGCCATATGGAGGAACTTTGTTGAACACTGGCGGCACCTGCGATCCCAGATGCAAGTGCGCATCCAACTTTGCCTTGATGGTAAGCAAGATGTCAAACGGTAACAGGCCGCACCAGTAGTCGACCATGGAGGCCACGTCCTGGGCGCTCAACGTTTCGATCCAGCTAGTGAACGACAACATGTCGGGGTAGAAGTTGTTGCCCTGCAATCTCAGGAACTGCGAGGTTTTTTGCCGCGGCATCAAGTTGGAAAAGTCATTGACCGACTGAGGTCTGCTGGGCACCGACGAGAGTGGCGGCAAAAAGCCAGAACTCTTATTGTTCAACAACCCGTGAAGCCCGCCGTTGCCGTTGCCCTGGGACATGCTGGGGTCTCTCAACAAGTTTTCCGACAATGTCGAGCTCAAGTAGTTTTGCTGGCTGGCGTTTGGAGACAACAAGCTGGGGCCGCCGGATAAGACACGGGAGCCGGACGGGGCCATACTGGTGGAGGACGGCGCAGTGTTGCGCGAGAAGTCGTTGGCCGAGATGTCGTCGCTAACGTTGGAGTTGCTCAAGTCCAAGTCCAAGTCGGCCTTCAATGCCTCAAACTCCTGCTGCAAGTTGTAGCCCACGCTCTGGTTTCTTTGGTAGTTGATGGGGATTTGCAGGTCGCCCATGTTCAAAGTAAAATTGCCGGGCGCCTGTTCAACAGGCGGCGGAGACAAGATGATCGGTCTGTCTTTGAACTCGGGCGACAAGAAATCGGGATTCGGGTCCATAGCGAAAGAAGAAACAGAGAATTATCCACGGCGAGGGGCGAAGGTACAGAGGAGCACGTGGGAGCTATGGTTGGTCGAACAGTCAATGCTCTGGAAACCGCTTGAAGATCCTGCGAAAAGTGGTGGCCGGGGACACTGGTGAAGGACCAGAAAAAAGAACAGGGCAAGGCATCGTGGACTGGACAAACGCGGTAAAGCAACGTGACCCGCAACACGTGCCATACTGCCCGAGGTGAGCGCGCGGGCAGCCCTGGCGCGGGAGCACGACCGCTCCTGCACCCGGCGCGGGGTGTAGGGCAGCCCGGGCGTAGGGCTTGCTCGGCTGGGGCTACACTCTACAGGGGGAGACTTTGGGGAGCATGTATATGTAGTTGGGGTGCCGCGCGGTAGTGGGGGCGTGTACCGAAATGCGGCGGTGGTTGACACGAAAGCCCGGGTCTGGTGGAAGCGGCCGCCTGGCACATGCCGGGCATGGTCCATCTATAACGCCTCTCGCGAGGCGGCGGCGGCCAGCAACGGCGGGCTGCGGGGCTCGGAGTGGAGGCGCGGTCATTGCATCGACTCGTTGCGCTTGATCCAGTATGCCTTGTTGTCCCTGATCACGTCGCACGTGAACTGGAGCTCGGGCAAGAGCTCCAGGATGCTCTTGAACAAGCTCTCGGCGAATGTCAGTATGAAGAAAATCTGGCCCTTGTGTATGTTGGGGCTCATCTGTAACACCTCTTCCAAGGTGGAGGGCAACTTGGGGTAGCTGGCCGCAAGCGGCACGTCGGCAGACTCGGCTACCAACTTGTCCAACGTCTCAACCTCCTCGAACTCGCGCGAGAGCACCAGCGCCCACTGCGATGACACCCGAAGCGGCCGGGTGACGTTGGAAATGTCGGCGCACTTGATCAAGAGCGACGAGATCAACTTGGCCTTTTCGTCCGCTGACGAGTACAGCCCGAAGGTGTTTAACTTGTGGATATACTCAAAGTGCTCGGCCATATCAGTGGCGAGAATGCTGCCTGTGATCAAGTTGCGCATCGTCAACTTGGAGTCGGGCCCGGCGGCCAGGTCCAAGAGCGCAGGCGTGTTGATGCGCAACACCTTATTGATGAAAATGGCGGAGTGGTACAGCTCCAACACGGAGCGCTCGCTGAACAACTGCGACGCAGGAGCATTGTTTTTAATCATGAAGGCGTTGGTGATGCCCGGATGGCCCACGTCGTGGCCCAACGCCGCGACTAGCAATGCTAAGCTCTGGTGCAGGTTCAAGTGGGGAGTCGTGGCGTTCCGAGCGGCGGAGGATGGGGCTATGGGCACCAACGTGACTGCGGCATCGGGCTCGGTGGCGCCGCTCAAGTATGCGGTTTCGTTGGCCAACGGGTCGAGTTCCATCTGGCGGAACGGAGGCAAGCACCGCAATCGGAGGAGGAAGTGGAAGCATGCCTGCAACACGTCGGCCGCGTGGCGGAAATTGTGGAACGGATTGCCGTTCTTGTAAGTGTCACGCACCATGAACACGAGCGCTAGCAACGCGTTGGAGGAGTCCAGGAGCGGCGGCGCTCCGTCGGCAGTTGCGTGGCGCTGGGCGTAGTCCAAGATCAAGAATACACAGTAGACCAAGTCGTCGTTGGAGAGCTCGTGCGCTGGGAAGGACCAGTGGCCCACGTAGTGGCAGAGGCGGCGCAAGTGGGCCTCGGAGTGCTCGCGCAACAATTGCTTGAAGTCAATGTGCTCCACCACCAACGCCAAGAGACGGCGCAAGCGCGCCTCCACGGCCGGGGTCTTGTTGCCGTTGGCCTGGAGCATGAACGACATGGTGGCGACGATGTCGGCCACGGTGCGGGTTTCGCTGTCGGCCGCAAACTCGGCAAACACGTCGTTGACGTTGTAGTTGCCGGTGCCGGTCCAGGTGGCCACGCGCGAGATGCGGTGCTTGACCACGGCGTTGGCCAGGTCCACTGCGCGATGCAACTGCGCGGCGCTGGCCACGTCCGCCACTGTGGCGAGCGGGACCACCACCAAATTGAGGTGGCAGAAGAAGTAGCGAAGCAAGAGCACCACGTCGGCATAGGGCACGCGATCTAGCTCGCACGCGCCCGCGGGCGGCACAGCGGCAGGATCCACCACCACCACCATCACATGGTCGGTGTCCTGCTCAGCGTTGCCCAAGCGGAAGAAGGCAGAGAGGAGTTCCACCAACGAGGCGGCGCGGTGGATGCGATCGTCGGGCACGCCCCAGAACGGCGCCAAAGCGGGAGGCTGGGCGTTCACAAAGAAGAGTTCAGTCATCAGAGTACGGGGAGTTGGCCGATCGGTCGGAGTTGTGGCAGATGGAGCTGGGGTCGGTTCGGAGCCAATAGGGACCGGGGGCCAGGGAGCCAGGGGGCCAGCAGCGGGGTCACGGGAAGGGGGGTACTGGTGTTTTGGCTGGAATTGGTAACGCCAGACGCCAGTGTGGAAGGGAGAGAGTGGGAGCAGAGAAAGCACGGGGGCACGGGAAGTGGGTGTGGATGCGGGTGGAGAGGGTGTAGATAAAAGCGGACTTTATCCGGTGAAACGTTTGCCGGCACATAGGGCAAAAAGCAATTTCGGGGTCGGCGACGGCCCCGCCGCGGCACGCGGCAGGTGGCTGGCAGGTGGCCCAGTAGTCGAGCAGCGCCGTGCCAGGACCACCGCCGCCGACTACTGGGCCCGGCCGGCGGGTGTGGGCTACGGGATACGGCCGCCGTGTGCGCCACAAACGCCGCGTGCATGATTGAGCGTGGAGACAGGAGGGTGAGACATTTCCGTCATTATGCGAGGTGATGTATTGGCGGGGCCGCGCGGCGCCCGAACCCTGGGGAATATATGCTGGAACTGCGGCTGGACAGGCATCAAAGCGGCCGTTCACGCGCCTGCACTGCCCAGGCCCGCGAGAGTCTGCCGGTAGGACGACCTGTCTGTGTAAGCTGCTGAGAGAGAGTATGTGGGGGAGAGTATGTGGGGGAGAGTATGTAGGGAGAGTATGTAGGGAGAGTATGGAAGGGGAAGTCCAGATGAGCGAGTCGTGCGACAGTTTCCGTGGCCAGTGTTAGTGGTGTCAGTGGCGTGTTAGTGGTGTCAGTGGCGTGTTAGTGGTATCAGTGGCGTGTTAGTGGTGTCAGTGGCGTGTTAGTGGTGTCAGTGGCGTGTTAGTGGTATCAGTGGCGTGTTAGTGGTGTCATGCGAGGGAGAGTGGAGTGCGACATGGTCGTGGAGACCTAGGCCCGCAACACCGCCACAACCGCAGCCACCACCGCCACCACCGCCAATGCACTCAACAGCTGCCGAAACCGCTGCCGCCGCCGCATGAGATCGTGCTGGGCGAAGCGCCGCGCCACGTGCTCCAACACCGCCACCTTGGCGTCAAGCCCCGCGCCCAACAGCGCCTTGGCCTCGACCAAGGTGCTGCGCGCGCGGGTAAAGCGCTCCTCCAAGGAGCGGAGCGTGGCCTCGAGCTCGTCCAACTTGGCCACGCTGGCGCGGATCTCGTGGCTCGCTTGCGTCTTGAGCCGCTGCGCCGCCGCCAACAGTAGCTCCTGCCGCGCCTGGCTGGCCTCGCGCCGCAACTGCTGGAGGTGCCGGCTCACGCGCGCGAGCTCGCCCGCCTGCGTGGTGCCCGGC